>CM075734.1:507500-510514 GCA_037974335.1 Prionace glauca | reverse complement strand
TCACGTGCTCACTGTGTGTGCATTAAGTTAGATTTATTTTCAAAGATACGATACAGGGACAGAGAGATGGAAAATGAAATAGAGAAACACACTGGGACACAGAGAGAGAATCACGGATACTCACTCGGACACAGAGAGAAACACAGATACACACCGGGACACAGAGAGAATCACAGATACACACAGGAACACAGAGAGAATCACAGATACACACAGGAACACAGAGAGAATCACAGATACACACAGGGACACAGTGAGAATCACAGATACACACAGGAACACAGAGAGAATCACAGATACACACAGGGACACAGAGAGAATCACAGATACACACAGGAACACAGAGAGAATCACAGATACACACAGGAACACAGAGAGAATCACAGATACACACAGGAACACAGAGAGAATCACAGATACACACAGGAACACAGAGAGAATCACAGATACACACAGGAACACAGACAGAATCACAGATACACACAGGAACACAGAGAGAATCACAGATACACACAGCAACACAGACAGAATCATAGATACACACAGGAACACAGAGAGAATCACAGATACACACAGGGACACAGAGAGAATCACAGATACACACAGGGACACAGAGAGAATCACAGATACACACAGGGACAGAGAGAGAATCACAGATACACACAGGGACACAGAGAGAATCACAGATACACACAGGAACACAGAGAGAATCACAGATACACACAGGGACACAGAGAGAATCACAGATACACACAGGAACACAGAGAGAATCACAGATACACACAGGGACACAGAGAGAATCACAGATACACACAGGAACACAGACAGAATCACAGATACACACAGGAACACAGAGAGAATCACAGATACACACAGGGACACAGAGAGAATCACAGATACACACTGGAACACAGAGAGAATCACAGATACACACAGGAACATAGACAGAATCACAGATACACACAGGAACACAGAGAGAATCACAGATACACACAGGAACACAGACTGAATCACAGATACACACAGGAACACAGACAGAATCACAGATACACACAGGAACACAGAGACTCACAGATACACACAGGAACACAGACAGAATCACAGATACGCACAGGAACACAGACTGAATCACAGATACACACAGGAACACAGACAGAATCACAGATACGCACAGGAACACAGAGACTCACAGATACACACAGGAACACAGAGAGAATCACAGATACACACAGGAACACAGAGAGAATCACAGATACACACAGGAACACAGAGACTCACAGATACACACAGGAACACAGAGAGAATCACAGATACACACAGGAACACAGAGAGAATCATAGATACAGACAGGAACACAGAGAGAATCACAGATACACACAGGGACACAGAGACTCACAGATACACACAGGAACACAGAGAGAATCACAGATACACACAGGAACACAGAGAGACTCACAGATACACACAGGAACACAGAGAGAATCACAGATAGACATAGGAACACAGACAGAATCACAGATACACACAGGAACACAGAGAGAATCACAGATACACACAGGAACACAGAGACTCACAGATACACACAGGGACACAGAGAGAATCACAGATACACACAGGAACACAGAGAGAATCACAGATACACACAGGAACACAGAGAGAATCACAGATACACACAGGAACACAGAGAGAATCATAGATACAGACAGGGACACAGAGAGAATCACAGATACACACAGGGACACAGAGAGAATCACAGATACACACAGGAACACAGAGAGAATCACAGATATACACAGGAACACAGAGAGAATCATAGATACACACAGGAACACAGAGAGAATCACAGATACACACAGGGACACAGAGAGAATCATAGATACAGACAGGGACACAGAGAGAATCACAGATACACACAGGAACACAGAGAGAATCATAGATACACACAGGAACACAGAGAGAATCACAGATACACACAGGAACACAGAGAGAATCATAGATACAGACAGGAACACAGAGAGAATCACAGATACACACAGGAACACAGAGAGAATCATAGATACACACAGGAACACAGAGAGAATCATAGATACAGACAGGAACACAGAGAGAATCACAGATACACACAGGAACACAGAGAGAATCACAGATACACACAGGGACACTGAGAGAATCATAGATACAGACAGGAACACAGAGAGAATCACAGATACACACAGGGACACAGGGAGAATCACAGATACACACAGGAACACAGAGAGAATCACAGATACACACAGGAACACAGAGAGACTCACAGATAGACATAGGAACACAGGCAGAATCACAGATACACACAGGAACACAGAGAGAATCACAGATACACACAGGAACACAGAGACTCGCAGATACACACAGGGACACAGACAGAATCACAGATACACACAGGAACACAGAGAGAATCACAGATACACACAGGAACACAGAGAGAATCACAGATAGACATAGGAACACAGACAGAATCACAGATACACACAGGAACACAGAGAGAATCACAGATACACACAGGAACACAGAGAATCACAGATACACACAGGAACACAGAGACTGACAGATACACACAGGAACACAGACAGAATCACAGATACACACAAGGACAAAAAACAAGAATCACATATTTACAAAATATGATACTTGGGAATCCTGTTTCCACACAGAATAAGGGAGTGCTGAGAATTATAGGTACAGGCTGGGTAGAGGGACAGAATGTTACTGCGACACAAGGATCGATTGAATGAAAAGCAAATACAGGTAATCACAGGTACAGAGGGAATTAAACCGTTATCCCATCCTGAAGCATAATCATTAACTTCCTCAAGGTATAGGCGAGTGGTTCAGTAAGTTAGGTATAGCCGAGTGGTTCACTGAGTTAGGTATAGCCGAGTGGTTCACTGAGTTAGCTCTGTTTCTAAAGATACTGTACAGATACAGAGAGAGGGAATGACAATCATAGATTGACATTTGGACACAGGTAACCA
>CM075734.1:0-500000 GCA_037974335.1 Prionace glauca | reverse complement strand
CAGATACACACAGGGACACAGAGAGAATCACAGATACACACAGGGACACAGAGAGAATCACAGATACACACAGGAACACAGAGAGAATCACAGATACACACAGGAACACAGAGAGAATCACAGATACACACAGGGACACAGGGAGAGAATCACAGATACACAGAGGGACACAGAGAGAGAATCACAGATACACAGAGGGACACAGGGAGAGAATCACAGATACACAGAGGGACACACAGAGAGAATCACAGATACACAGAGGGACACAGAGAGAGAATCACAGATACACAATGGAAGACAGAGAGAGAATCAAAAGTACACACAGGGGCAAACAAACAATTGTGCAATAGAATCGCAATTAAACACAGATATTGTGAAAGATTAGCATGGGTAGACACCACAACAGAAATGTTCACCCATTCACACACAGACATTGACAGGAACACAGCAAGAACCACAGATACACACAGGGGCGAGAGATTCAGAGATATGCACAGGGACACAGGGAGAGAATCACAGATACACACAGGGACACAGGGAGAGAATCACAGATACACACAGGGACACAGGGAGAGAATCACAGATACACACAGGAACACAGAGAGAATCACAGATACACACAGGAACACAGAGAGAGAATCACAGATACACACAGGGACACAGGGAGAGAATCACAGATACACACAGGAACACAGAGAGAATCACAGATACACACAGGGACACAGGGAGAGAATCACAGATACACACAGGGACACAGGGAGAGAATCACAGATACACACAGGAACACAGAGAGAATCACAGATACACACAGGGACACAGGGAGAGAATCACAGATACACACAGGGACACAGGGAGAGAATCACAGATACACACAGGGACACAGGGAGAGAATCACAGATACACACAGGGACACAGGGAGAGAATCACGGATACACAGAGGGACACAGGGAGAGAATCACAGATACACACAGGGACACAGGGAGAGAATCATAGATACACACAGGGACACAGGGAGAGAATCATAGATACACACAGGAACACAGAGAGAATCACAGATACACACAGGGACACAGAGAGAATCACAGATACACACAGGAACACAGAGAGAATCACAGATACACACAGGAACACAGAGAGAATCACAGATACACACAGGGACACAGGGAGAGAATCACAGATACGCAGAGGGACACAGGGAGAGAATCACAGATACACAGAGGGACACAGGGAGAGAATCACAGATACACACAGGGACACAGGGAGAGAATCACAGATACACAGAGGGACACACAGAGAGAATCACAGATACACAGAGGGACACACAGAGAGAATCACAGATACACAGAGGGACACAGGGAGAGAATCACAGATACACACAGGGACACAGAGAGAATCACAGATACACAGAGGGACACAGGGAGAGAATCACAGATACACAGAGGGACACACAGAGAGAATCACAGATACACAGAGGGACACAGGGAGAGAATCACAGATACACAGAGGGACACAGGGAGAGAATCACAGATACACAGAGGGACACAGAGAGAGAATCACAGATACACAGAGGGACACAGGGAGAGAATCACAGATACACACAGGGACACAGGGAGAGAATCACAGATACACAGAGGGACACACAGAGAGAATCACAGATACACAGAGGGACACAGGGAGAGAATCACAGATACACAGAGGGACACAGGGAGAGAATCACAGATACACAGAGGGACACACAGAGAGAATCACAGATACACAGAGGGACACAGAGAGAATCACAGATACACAGAGGGACACAGGGAGAGAATCACAGATACACAGAGGGACACACAGAGAGAATCACAGATATTCACATTGGCACAGCGATAAACTCAGATACATACTGGAACATGAAAGAATCACAGAAACACACAGGAACTGAGAGTGAATCACAGATAGAACAGGCACACAGGGAGAGCACCACAGGTACACAGAATCACTGGTAAAAACAGGGGCACAGACAACAACAAACACAGATACGCACAAGACACACAGAAAGAGAATCATACATTCACACAGGGACATGGAGAGAGAATCACAGAAACACACAGGGACACAAAGAGAATCATAGATACACACAGGGACACAGAGAGAAAGGATCACAGATACACACAGGGACAGCTACACAGAGGGACAAAGAGTGAATCACAAATGCACACAGAGAAACAGAATTAATCAGAGATACACACAAGAACACAGAGACAGAATCACAGATACACACAGGGACATAGAGAGAGAATCACAGATACACACAGGGACACAGAGAGAATCACAGATACACACAGGAACACAGAGAGAATCACAGATACACACAGGGACACAGGGAGAGAATCACAGATACACAGAGGGACACAGGGAGAGAATCACAGATACACACAGGGACACAGGGAGAGAATCACAGATACACACAGGGACACAGGGAGAGAATCACAGATACACACAGGGACACAGGGAGAGAATCACAGATACACACAGGGACACAAGGAGAGAATCACAGATACACACAGGGACACAGGGAGAGAATCACAGATACACACAGGGACACAAGGAGAGAATCACAGATACACAGAGGGACACAGGGAGAGAATCACAGATACACACAGGGACACAGGGAGAGAATCACAGATACACACAGGGACACAGGGAGAGAATCACAGATACACAGAGGGACACAGGGAGAGAATCACAGATACACACAGGGACACAGGGAGAGAATCATAGATACACACAGGGACACAGGGAGAGAATCATAGATACACACAGGAACACAGAGAGAATCACAGAAACACACAGGAACACAGAGAGAATCACAGATACACACAGGGACACAGAGAGAATCACAGATACACACAGGGACACAGAGAGAATCACAGATACACACAGGAACACAGAGAGAATCACAGATACACACAGGAACACAGAGAGAATCACAGATACACACAGGGACACAGGGAGAGAATCACAGATACACAGAGGGACACAGAGAGAGAATCACAGATACACAGAGGGACACAGGGAGAGAATCACAGATACACAGAGGGACACACAGAGAGAATCACAGATACACAGAGGGACACAGAGAGAGAATCACAGATACACAATGGAAGACAGAGAGAGAATCAAAAGTACACACAGGGGCAAACAAACAATTGTGCAATAGAATCGCAATTAAACACAGATATTGTGAAAGATTAGCATGGGTAGACACCACAACAGAAATGTTCACCCATTCACACACAGACATTGACAGGAACACAGCAAGAACCACAGATACACACAGGGGCGAGAGATTCAGAGATATGCACAGGGACACAGGGAGAGAATCACAGATACACACAGGGACACAGGGAGAGAATCACAGATACACACAGGGACACAGGGAGAGAATCACAGATACAGACAGGAACACAGAGAGAATCACAGATACACACAGGAACACAGAGAGAATCACAGATACACACAGGAACACAGAGAGAGAATCACAGATACACACAGGGACACAGAGAGAATCACAGATACACACAGGAACACAGAGAGAGAATCACAGATACACACAGGGACACAGGGAGAGAATCACAGATACACACAGGAACACAGAGAGAATCACAGATACACACAGGGACACAGGGAGAGAATCACAGATACACACAGGGACACAGGGAGAGAATCACAGATACACACAGGAACACAGAGAGAATCACAGATACACACAGGGACACAGGGAGAGAATCACAGATACACACAGGGACACAGGGAGAGAATCACAGATACACACAGGGACACAGGGAGAGAATCACAGATACACACAGGGACACAGGGAGAGAATCACAGATACACAGAGGGACACAGGGAGAGAATCACAGATACACACAGGAACACAGAGAGAATCACAGATACACACAGGAACACAGAGAGAGAATCACAGATACACACAGGGACACAGGGAGAGAATCACAGATACACACAGGAACACAGAGAGAATCACAGATACACACAGGGACACAGGGAGAGAATCACAGATACACACAGGGACACAGGGAGAGAATCACAGATACACACAGGAACACAGAGAGAATCACAGATACACACAGGGACACAGGGAGAGAATCACAGATACACACAGGGACACAGGGAGAGAATCACAGATACACACAGGGACACAGGGAGAGAATCACAGATACACACAGGGACACAGGGAGAGAATCACAGATACACAGAGGGACACAGGGAGAGAATCACAGATACACACAGGGACACAGGGAGAGAATCATAGATACACACAGGGACACAGGGAGAGAATCACAGATACACACAGGGACACAGAGAGAATCACAGATACACAGAGGGACACAGGGAGAGAATCACAGATACACAGAGGGACACACAGAGAGAATCACAGATACACAGAGGGACACAGGGAGAGAATCACAGATACACAGAGGGACACAGGGAGAGAATCATAGATACACACAGGAACACAGAGAGAATCACAGATACACACAGGGACACAGAGAGAATCACAGATACACACAGGAACACAGAGAGAATCACAGATACACACAGGAACACAGAGAGAATCACAGATACACACAGGGACACAGGGAGAGAATCACAGATACGCAGAGGGACACAGGGAGAGAATCACAGATACACAGAGGGACACAGGGAGAGAATCACAGATACACACAGGGACACAGGGAGAGAATCACAGATACACAGAGGGACACACAGAGAGAATCACAGATACACAGAGGGACACACAGAGAGAATCACAGATACACAGAGGGACACAGGGAGAGAATCACAGATACACACAGGGACACAGAGAGAATCACAGATACACAGAGGGACACAGGGAGAGAATCACAGATACACAGAGGGACACACAGAGAGAATCACAGATACACAGAGGGACACAGGGAGAGAATCACAGATACACAGAGGGACACAGGGAGAGAATCACAGATACACAGAGGGACACAGAGAGAGAATCACAGATACACAGAGGGACACAGGGAGAGAATCACAGATACACACAGGGACACAGGGAGAGAATCACAGATACACAGAGGGACACACAGAGAGAATCACAGATACACAGAGGGACACAGGGAGAGAATCACAGATACACAGAGGGACACAGGGAGAGAATCACAGATACACAGAGGGACACACAGAGAGAATCACAGATACACAGAGGGACACAGAGAGAATCACAGATACACAGAGGGACACAGGGAGAGAATCACAGATACACAGAGGGACACACAGAGAGAATCACAGATATTCACATTGGCACAGCGATAAACTCAGATACATACTGGAACATGAAAGAATCACAGAAACACACAGGAACTGAGAGTGAATCACAGATAGAACAGGCACACAGGGAGAGCACCACAGGTACACAGAATCACTGGTAAAAACAGGGGCACAGACAACAACAAACACAGATACGCACAAGACACACAGAAAGAGAATCATACATTCACACAGGGACATGGAGAGAGAATCACAGAAACACACAGGGACACAAAGAGAATCATAGATACACACAGGGACACAGAGAGAAAGGATCACAGATACACACAGGGACAGCTACACAGAGGGACAAAGAGTGAATCACAAATGCACACAGAGAAACAGAATGAATCAGAGATACACACAAGAACACAGAGACAGAATCACAGATACACACAGGGACATGGAGAGAATCACAGATACACACAGGGACACAGAGAGAATCACAGATACACACAGGAACACAGAGAGAATCACAGATACACACAGGGACACAGAGAGAATCACAGATACAGACAGGAACACAGAGAGAATCACAGATACACACAGGGACACAGAGACAGAATCACAGATACACACAGGGACACAGAGAGAATCACAGATACACACAGGAACACAGAGAGAATCACAGATACACACAGGGACACAGAGACAGAATCACAGATACACACAGGGACACAGAGAGAATCACAGATACACACAGGAACACAGAGAGAATCACAGATACACACAGGGACACAGAGAGAATCACAGATACACACAGGGACACAGAGAGAATCACAGATACACACAGGAACACAGAGAGAATCACAGATACACAGGGACACAGAGAGAATCACAGATACACACAGGGACACAGAGACAGAATCACAGATACACACAGGGACATAGAGAGTGAATCACAGATACACAGAGGGACACAGAGAGAGAATCACAGATACACACAGGGACACAGAGACAGAATCACAGATACACACAGGGACACAGAGACAGAATCACAGATACACACAGGGACATAGAGAGAGAATCACAGATACACACAGGGACACAGAGACAGAATCACAGATACACACAGGGACACAGAGAGAATCACAGATACACACAGGGACATGGAGAGAGAATCACAGATACACACAGGGACATGGAGAGAGAATCACAGAAACACACAGGGACACAAAGAGAATCATAGATACACACAGGGACACAGAGAGAAAGGATCACAGATACACACAGGGACAGCTACACAGAGGGACAAAGAGTGAATCACAAATGCACACAGAGAAACAGAATGAATCAGAGATACACACAAGAACACAGAGACAGAATCACAGATACACACAGGGACATGGAGAGAATCACAGATACACACAGGGACACAGAGAGAATCACAGATACACACAGGAACACAGAGAGAATCACAGATACACACAGGGACACAGAGAGAATCACAGATACAGACAGGAACACAGAGAGAATCACAGATACACACAGGGACACAGAGACAGAATCACAGATACACACAGGGACACAGAGAGAATCACAGATACACACAGGAACACAGAGAGAATCACAGATACACACAGGGACACAGAGACAGAATCACAGATACACACAGGGACACAGAGAGAATCACAGATACACACAGGAACACAGAGAGAATCACAGATACACACAGGGACACAGAGAGAATCACAGATACACACAGGGACACAGAGAGAATCACAGATACACACAGGAACACAGAGAGAATCACAGATACACAGGGACACAGAGAGAATCACAGATACACACAGGAACACAGAGACAGAATCACAGATACACACAGGGACATAGAGAGTGAATCACAGATACACAGAGGGACACAGAGAGAGAATCACAGATACACACAGGGACACAGAGACAGAATCACAGATACACACAGGGACACAGAGACAGAATCACAGATACACACAGGGACATAGAGAGAGAATCACAGATACACACAGGGACACAGAGACAGAATCACAGATACACACAGGGACACAGAGAGAATCACAGATACACACAGGGACATGGAGAGAGAATCACAGATACACACAGGGACATAGAGAGAGAATCACATATACACACACAAGAACATAAGAAATAGCAGGAGTAGGCCATCTAGTCCCTCGAGCCTGCCCCGCCATTCAATAAGATCATGGCTGATCTGTCGCTGCTCAGTTCCACATTCCTGCCCTCTCCCCATAACCCTTAATCCCCTCTCTTATCAAAAACCCATCAACCCGCGTCTTAAAAATATTTAGCGAGGCAGCCTCCACCACTTCATCGGGCAGAGAATTCCAGAGATTCACCACCCTTTGAGTGAAGAAGTTCATCCTCAACTCCGTTCTAAACCGCCCCCCCTTTATCTTGAGGCTGTGCCCCCTAGTCCTACTGTCTTTTTTGAGCGGGAAGAGTCCCTCCACCTCTATCCTATCCATCCCATTCATCATCTTATACGTCTCAATGAGATCTCCCCTCATTCTTCTGAACTCTAACGAGTACAAGCCCAGGGACATAGAGAGAGAATCACAGGGACACAGAGATAGAAAGACAGTTACACACAGGAACCCAGAGAGAGAATCACAGATACATACAGGGGCACCGAGATAGAATCACAGATTCAAAAAGGAACACAGTGAACGTGAATCACAGATATTCACAGTGCATACAGGGACATGAGAGAATCAGAGGTAGACACAGGGACACAAAGAGTCTATCAAAAATAGGGACAGGTGCACAGGCAGAGAACCACACAGAGAACTCAGGAGTTCTAATACATACAGGAACTCAGAAGCACAGATACACAGGAACACAGAAAATCATAGATACACATAACGACACAAAAAGAGAATCACAGATACACACTGGGACAGAGAGAGAGAGGGGAAGACAGATACACTCAGGAACAAGGAGAACCATAGATACACACAGAGACATAGAGATATATTCACAGATAAACTCAGGGACACAGAGATAGAATCCCAGATACACAAAGTGACACACAGAGAGTGAGAGAATCCCAGATACACACAGGAACAGAGAGGGAGAATCACAGACACACAGGGACATGGAGATAAAATCACACATAGACACAGGGACACACCGAGAGAGGGGGAGAAAGAGAGAGAGATTCTCAGGGCACACAAAAACACAGTGAAAGAGAGAGAAAAGATCATAGATACAAACAGGGACACATGTCCCTGTTCAGAGAGAATGACAGATACACACAGGAACACAGATAGATTCACAGATAAATACAGGGACACAGATAGAATCATAGTTACACACAGGGACAGAGAGGGAGAATCACAGATACACACAAGAGCACAAAGATCTATAAAAGGTGAAGGGGGAAAGTTTGTGCAGAACCATTAGAAATGGCAGAGGTGCTGAATGAATACTTTACCTTGGTATTTACAATGGAAAATGATCTGGGAGGTTGTACTTCAGGTTTGCAGCGGACTGAAAAGATTGACTCTGTGAACATTAAGAGGATGCGTTGGAGCTTTTGAATAGCATCAAGATAGATAAGTCACCGGGACCAGATGGGATGTACCCCAGGTTCCTGTGGGAGGTGAGGGAAGAGATTGCAGAGCCTCTGGCGATGATCTTTGTGTCGTCAGTGGAGACGGGAGAGGTTCCAGAGGATTAGAGGATTGCGGATGTGGTTCCTATCTTCAAGAAAGGGAACAGGGATAGTCCAGGAAATTACCAACCAGTGAGTCTAACCTCAGTGGTTAGTAAGTTGATGGAGAGGATCCTGAGGGACAGGATTTATGAACATTTAGAGAAGTTTAATATGATCAAAAGTAGTCAGCACGGCTTTGTCAAGGGCAGATCATGCCTTACGAGCCTAGTTGAGTTCTTTGAAAATGTGACTAAACACATTGACAAAGGAAGAGCGGCGGATGTGGTTTATATGGACTTCAGCAAGGCGTTCGATAAGGTCCCCCATGCAAGACTTCTTGAGAAGGTGAGAGGGCATGGGATCCAGGGGCCTTTGGCCTTGTGGATCCAGAACTGGCTTGCCTGCAGAAGGCAGAGAGTGGTTGTGGATGGGTCTTTTTCTGCATGGAGGTCGCTCACCAGTGGAGTGCCCCAGGGATCTGTTCTAGGACCCTTGCTGTTTGTAATTTCCATAAATGAGCTGGATGAGGAAGTGGAGAGATGGGTTGGTAAGTTTGCCGACGACACAAAGGTTGGTGGTGTTGTGGATGGTCTGGAGGGATGTCAGAAGTTGCAGTGTGACATAGATAGGATGCAGGAATGGGCGGAGAAGTGGCAGATGGACTTCAATGCAGATAAATGTGTAGTGGTCCAGTTTGGCAGGTCCAATGGGACGAAGGGGTATAATATCAAGGGTAACACTCTTAGCAGTGTAGAGGATCAGAAGGACCTTGGGATCCGGGTCCATAGGACACTTAAATCGGATGTGGTCAAGAAGGCGTAGGGTGTACAAGCCTTCATCAATCGAGGGATTGAGTTTAGGAGTCGGGAGAAAATGCTACAGCTTTATAAGACCCTAGTGAGACCCCACTTGGATTACTGTGCGCAGTTCTGGTCGCCTCACTATAGGAAAGACGTAGAAGCTATTGAAAGGGTGCAGAGGAGATTTACAAGGATGTTGCCTGGGTTGGGAGGCATGCCTTATGAAGATAGGTTGAGGGAGCTCGGACTTTTCTCCCTGGAGAGATGAAGGATGAGAGGTGACCTGATAGAGGTTTATAAGATGTTGAGAGGAATCGATAGGGTGGACTCTCAGAGGCTATTTCCCCGGGTTGAAATGGTCACTACGAGAGGACACAGCTTTAAGGTGCTGGGGAGTAGGTACAGAGAAATGTCAGGGGTAAGCTTTTCACTCAGGAGGGTGGTGAGTGAGTGGAATCGTCAGTGGTGGTGGAGGTAAACTCGTTGGGGTCTTTTAAGAGACTTCTGGATGAGTATATGGGATTTAATGGGATTGGGGGTTATAGGTAGGCCAAGTAGGTAGGGATATGATCAGCGCAACTTGTGGGCCGAAGGGCCTGTTTGTGCTGCAGTTTTCTATGTTCTATAGACACAGGGATAGAATCACAGATATATACAGGGACACAGTGAATTGTAGATACACACATGGACAACAGAGAGGGAATCACATACAACACAGGAACACAGAGAGGGAGAGGACCTCAGATACAAGGAACAAAAACAGCCCGGGAAACAGGCCCTTCGGCCCAACGAGCCCGCGCTGCCATCCCAACACCACCAGTCCCCCTCTCCACCCACGACCCTTGTCTATTGTTTAATGGCCATCCAGATTGGGGGAAACTGATTTAGGGACAATTTATTCCTGCCAATCAGCCTAACAGCACATTTTTGGGGTGTGGGAGGAAACCGGAGCACCCGGAGAAAACCCACGTAGACACGGGGAGAATGCGCAAACTCCCCACAGACACCGGCCCAAATCCATGTGTCTGCAGAGCAATCAGTGATAGTCACTGAGCTGTCGTCTTGCCCAGTATCTGGTCCAGTTTAGGCACACACTAACGACATGAAGCACTAGGCCAATCTCGAACATTCAAGAGCAGCCCCAGTACGACCCATCGTGTGTTTGCCCCTCATTGGACACGAGGTGGACCGACTTAAAACCTGTGAATGAAAAGAGAAAAACATTATTATCATACCTTACCCTTTTACATTTCTAGGGACACCCCAATGCTAATAACCCTTAATTAAAGGTTCTCCTATATCCACCCATCTCCAACCCACTCATGTGCCTGTCTAAGTTACTCTTAAATGACTCTAGCGTGTTTGCCTCCACGACCTTACTTGGCAGAGCATTCCATACCCTCACAACCCTCTGTGTGAAAAACCTCCCTCTAATATCTGTGTTGTACCTCTCCCCCCTCACCTTAAGTCCATGGCCCCTTGTCCTACGTAACTCTATTATAGGAACACAGATAGACTGGGCGAATGGGCCAGGAAATGGCAAATGGAATTTAATGTTGGCAAGTGTGAGGTGGTCCACTTTGGAAGGAAGAATGGTAGGAAGGACTATTACTTACGGGGCGAAAAACTGCAGCAGGCGACGGTGCAGAGGGACCTCGGGGTCCTTGTGCATGAGTCGCAAAAACCCAGCTTGCAGGTGCAGCAGGTGGTCAGGAAGGCGAATGGGATGCTGGCCTTCATAGCGAGGGGGATTGAATATAAAAGTAGGGAGGTCTTGCTGCAGCTGTATAGGGCATTGGTGAGGCCACAGCTGGAGTACTGTGTGCAGTTTTGGGCGCCGCACCTGCGCAAGGATATTTTGGCCCTGGAGGGAGTGCAGAGGAGGTTTACTAGGCTGATACCGGAGTTGAGGGGGTTGAGCTATGAGGAGAGGCTGAATGAACTAGGTTTGTACTCGTTAGAGTTTAGAAGAATGAGGGGAGATCTCATTGAGACGTATAAGATGATGAATGGGATGGATAGGATAGAGGTGGAGAGACTCTTCCTGCTCAGAAAGGACAGTAGGACTAGGGGACACAGCCTCAAGATAAAGGGGAGGCGGTTTAGAACAGAGTTGAGGAGGAACTTCTTCACTCAAAGGGTGATGAATCTCTGGAATTCTCTGCCCGTTGAAGTGGTGGAGGCTGCCTCGCTAAATATTTTTAAGACGCGGGTTGATGGGTTTTTGATAAGAGAGGGGATTAAGGGTTATGGGGAGAGGGCGGGAAGGTGGAGCTGAGTCACGACAGATCAGCCATGATCTTATTGAATGGCGGGGCAGGCTCGAAGGGCCAGATGGCCTACTCCTGCTCCTATTTCTTATGTTCTTATGAAAGAGAATCACAGAATCACAAGGACACGGAGATAATCACAAATACACTTAGGGACACAGAGGGAAAATCACTGATACGTATATGGATACAGAGAGAGTACACAGATACACACAGGAACACAGAGAGAATCACAGATACACACAGGAACACAGAGAGAATCACAGATACACACAGGAACACAGAGAGAATCACAGATACACACAGGAACACAGAGAGAATCACAGATACACACAGGAACACAGAGAGAATCACAGATACACACAGGAACACAGAGAGAATCACAGATACACACAGGAACACAGAGAGAATCACAGATACACACAGGAACACAGAGAGAATCACAGATACACACAGGAACACAGAGAGAATCACAGATACACACAGGGACACAGAGAGAATCACAGATACACACAGGAACACAGAGAGAGAATCACAGATACACACAGGAACACAGAGAGAATCACAGATACACACAGGAACACAGAGAGAATCACAGATACACACAGGAACACAGAGAGAATCATAGATAGTCACAGGGACACAGAGAGAATCACAGATACAGACAGGAACACAGAGAGAATCACAGATACACACAGGAACACAGAGAGAATCACAGATACACACAGGAACACAGAGAGAATCACAGATACACACAGGAACACAGAGAGAATCACAGATACACACAGGAACACAGAGAGAATCACAGATACACACAGGAACACAGAGAGAATCACAGATACACACAGGGACACAGAGAGAATCACAGATACACACAGGGACACAGAGAGAATCACAGATACACACAGGGACAGAGAGAGTGAGAGAGAATCACAGATACACACAGGGACAGAGAGAGAGAGAGAGAATCACAGATACACACAGGGACGGAGAGAGAGAGAGAGAATCACAGATACACACAGGGACAGAGAGAGAGAGAGAGAATCACAGATACACACAGGGACAGAGAGAGAGACAGAGAATCACAGATACACACAGGGACAGAGAGAGAGAGAGAGAATCACAGATACACACAGGGACAGAGAGAGAGACAGAGAATCACAGATACACACAGGGACAGAGAGAGAGAGAGAGAATCACAGATACACACAGGGACAGAGAGAGAGAGAGAGAATCACAGATACACACAGGGACAGAGAGAGAGAGAGAGAATCACAGATACACACAGGGACAGAGAGAGAGAGAGAGAATCCCAGATACACACAGGGACAGAGAGAGAGACAGAGAATCACAGATACACACAGGGACAGAGAGAGAGAGAGAGATTCACAGATACACACAGGGACAGAGAGAGAGACAGAGAATCACAGATACACACAGGGACAGAGAGAGAGAGAGAGATTCACAGATACACACAGGGACAGAGAGAGAGAGAGAGAATCACAGATACACACAGGGACAGAGAGAGAGACAGAGAATCACAGATACACACAGGGACAGAGAGAGAGACAGAAAATCACAGATACACACAGGGACAGAGAGAGAGACAGAGAATCACAGATACACACAGTGACAGAGTGGGTCACAGATACACACGGAAACAATGAGAGACTGAAATGAAAAGTGACACAGAGATAACCACAGTTACACATAGAAAAAGAGAAAGAGAATCTCAGATACACTTAAAGGGATACAAAGAGAATCACTTAATAGACAGGGTGACAGAGAGAGAATCACAGATACACACAGGGACACAGAGAGAATCACAGATACACACAGGAACACAGAGAGAATCACAGATACACACAGGGACACAGAGAGAATCACAGATACACACAGGAACACAGAGAGAATCACAGATACACACAGGGACACAGAGAGAATCACAGATACACACAGGAACACAGAGAGAATCACAGATACACACAGGAACACAGAGAGAATCACAGATACACACAGGGACACAGAGAGAATCACAGATACACACAGGGACACAGAGAGAATCACAGATACACACAGGGACACAGAATCACAGATACACACAGGAACACAGAGAGAATCACAGATACACACAGGAACACAGAGAGAATCACAGATACACACAGGGACACAGAGACTCACAGATACACACAGGAACACAGAGAGAATCACAGATACACACAGGGACACAGAGAGAATCATAGATACACACAGGGACACAGAGAGAATCACAGATACACACAGGAACACAGAGAGAATCACAGATACACACAGGAACACAGAGAGAATCACAGATACACACAGGAACACAGAGAGAATCACAGATACACACAGGAACACAGAGAGAATCACAGATACACACAGGGACACAGTGAGAATCACAGATACACACAGGAACACAGAGAGAATCACAGATACACACAGGGACACAGAGAGAATCACAGATACACACAGGGACACAGAGAGAATCACAGATACACACAGGGACACAGAATCACAGATACACACAGGTACACAGAGAGAATCACAGATACACACAGGGACACAGAGAATCACAGATACACACAGGGACACAGAGAATCACAGATACACACAGGGACACAAAGAATCACTGATACACACAGGTACACAGAATCACAGATACACACAGGGACACAGAGAGAACCACAGATACACACAGGGACACAGAGAGAATCACAGATACACACAGGAACACAGAGAGAATCACAGATACACACAGGAACACAGAGAGAATCACAGATACACACAGGGACACAGAGAGAATCACAGATACACACAGGGACACAGAGAGAATCACTGATACACACAGGAACACAGAGAGAATCACTGATACACACAGGAACACAGAGAGAATCACAGATACACACAGGAACACAGAGAGAATCACAGATACACACAGGAACACAGAGAGAATCACAGATACACACAGGGACACAGAGAGAATCACAGATACACACAGGAACACAGAGAGAATCACAGATACACACAGGGACACAGAGAGAATCACAGATACACACAGGGACACAAAGAATCACTGATACACACAGGGACACAGAGAGAATCACAGATACACACAGGAACACAGAGAGAATCACAGATACACACAGGGACACAGAGAGAATCACAGATACACACAGGGACACAAAGAATCACTGATACACACAGGGACACAGAGAGAATCACAGATACACACAGGGACACAGAGAGAATCACAGATACACACAGGGACAGAGAGAGAATCACTGATACACACAGGAACACAGAGAGAATCACAGATACACACAGGAACACAGAGAGAATCACAGATACACACAGGGACACAGAGAGAATCACAGATACACACAGGGACACAGAGAGAATCACAGATACACACAGGGACACAAAGAATCACTGATACACACAGGGACACAGAGAGAATCACAGATACACACAGGGACACAAAGAATCACTGATACACACAGGGACACAGAGAGAATCACAGATACACACAGGGACACAGAGAGAATCACAGATACACACAGGGACACAAAGAATCACTGATACACACAGGGACACAGAGAGAATCATAGATACACACAGGGACACAGAGAGAATCACAGATACACACAGGGACACAAAGAATCACTGATACACACAGGGACACAGAGAGAATCATAGATACACACAGGGACACAGAGAGAATCACAGATACACACAGGAACACAGAGAGAATCACAGATACACACAGGAACACAGAGAGAATCACAGATACTCACAGGAACACAGAGAGAATCACAGATACACACAGGAACACAGAGAGAATCACAGATACACACAGGGACACAGAGAGAATCACAGATACACACAGGAACACAGAGAGAATCACAGATACACACAGGAACACAGAGAGACAATCACAGATACACACAGGAACACAGAGAGAATCACAGATACACACAGGGACACAGAGAGAATCACAGATACACACAGGGACACAGAGAGAATCACAGATACACACAGGAACACAGAGAGAATCACAGATACACACAGGGACACAGAGAGAATCACAGATACACACAGGAACACAGAGAGAATCACAGATACACACAGGGACACAGAGAGAATCACAGATACACACAGGAACACAGAGAGAATCACAGATACACACAGGAACACAGAGAGAATCACAGATACACACAGGAACACAGAGAGAATCACAGATACACACAGGGACACAGAGAGAATCACAGATACACACAGGAACACAGAGAGAATCACAGATACAGACAGGGACACAGAGAGAATCACAGATACACACAGGAACACAGAGAGAATCACAGATACACACAGGGACACAGAGAGAGAATCACAGATACACACAGGGACACAGAGAGAATCACAGATACACACAGGGACACAGAGAGAATCACAGATACACACAGGAACACAGAGAGAATCACAGATACACACAGGTACACAGAGAGAATCACAGATACACACAGGAACACAGAGAGAATCACAGATACACACAGGGACACAGAGAGAATCACAGATACACACAGGAACACAGAGAGAATCACAGATACACACAGGGACACAAAGAATCACTGATACACACAGGGACACAGAGAGAATCACAGATACACACAGGAACACAGAGAGAATCACAGATACACACAGGAACACAGAGAGAATCACAGATACACACAGGAACACAGAGAGAATCACAGATACACACAGGTACACAGAGAGAATCACAGATACACACAGGAACACAGAGAGAATCACAGATACACACAGGGACACAGAGAGAATCACAGATACACACAGGGACACAGAGAGAATCACAGATACACACAGGGACACAGAGAGAATCACAGATACACACAGGTACACAGAATCACAGATACAAGCAAGGATGCAGAGAGAGAATTACAGATACAGACAGGAACATAGAGAGAAAATCATAGGTACATACAGGGACAGAGAGAGAGAATCACAGATACAAAGGCACAGATTCACAGATACACACAGATAGAAAGAAAACCAAAGAAACAGAAAGGGACACTAATATATTCACAACTACACACGGGGACACAGAGAGAGAACCACAGATACAGACAGGGACAATGTGGGACATAGAGGGGGAATCACAGATACACACTGGGTCACAGATAAAGAATCATAGATACAGACAGGAACACCAGGAGAGAATCACAGATACATTTGTGTGACAGACCTAGAATCACATAAGAACATAAGAAATAGGAGCAGGAGTAGGCCATCTGGCCCCTCGAGCCTGCCCCGCCATTCAATAAGATCATGGCTGATCTGTCGTGACTCAGTTCCACATTCCTGCCCTCTCCCCATAACCCTTAATCCCTTCTCTTATCAAAAACCCATCAACCCGTTTCTTAAAAATATTTAGCGAGGTAGCCTCCACCACTTCAACGGGCAGAGAATTCCAGAGATTCACCACCCTTTGAGTGAAGAAGTTCCTCCTCAACTCTGTTCTAAACCGCCCCCCCTTTATCTTGAGGCTGTGCCCCCTAGTCCTACTGTCCTTTCTGAGCGGGAAGAGTCTCTCCACCTCTATCCTATCCATCCCATTCATCATCTTATACGTCTCAATGAGATCTCCCCTCATTCTTCTAAACTCTAACGAGTACAAGCCTAGTTTATTCAGCCTCTCCTCATAGCTCAATCCCCTCAACTCTGGTATCAGCCTAGTAAACCTCCTCTGCACTCCCTCCAGGGCCAAAATATCCTTGCGCAGGTGCGGCGCCCAAAACTGCACACAGTACTCCACAGATATAGATAGGAACACAGAGAGAATCAAGATAGACACAGAGCCATAAAGAGGGGAATCACAGATGCACACAGGGACACAGGCATAAAATCACAGGTACACACAAGAGCACAGGGGGAGAATCACACATACACACAGGGACACAGAGAGAGGATCACAGATGCGCCACAGGTTGACAGAGTGAACTACAGATGCATACGGGACACAGAGTGAATCACAGATTCATGCAGGGACACGGAGAGAGATTCACAGAAAGAAAGAGGTACACAGAGTGAGAATCACAGATGCTCTGTGTCCCTGTGTGTATCTCTGACTCTATTCTGTATCCCTGTGCGTCAGAGATACATACAGGGACACAGAGAATCACAGATATACAGAGGGAGACAGAGAGAGTATTACAGATACAGACAGGGACATAGAATACGAATCACAGGTTCGCAGGGGGCACAGAATGAATCACAGGTACACACAGGGACACACAGGGAAACAGAAACAGACAGAATCTTAGATACACATTGGAACACAGAGAGAGAATCACAGAGACAGACAGGAGCATAGAGAACCACAGTTACACACAGGGACACAGAATCACAGATATACACATGGATACAGAGAGAATCACAAGTACAGACAGCGACACAGAGAGAACCACAGATACGCACAGGGATACAGAGAGAGAGTAACAGATACTGACAGGAACACAGAGAGAATCATAGATACACACAGGAACACAGAGAGAATCACAGATACACACAGGGACACAGAGAGAATCACAGATACACACAGGAACACAGAGAGAATCACAGATACACACAGGAACACAGAGAGAATCACAGATACACACAGGAACACAGAGAGAATCACAGATACACACAGGGACACAGAGAGAATCACAGATACACACAGGAACACAGAGAGAATCACAGATACACACAGGAACACAGACAGAATCACAGATACACACAGGAACACAGAAAGAATCACAGATACACACAGGAACACAGAGAGAATCACAGATACACACAGGAACACAGAGAGAATCACAGATACACACAGGGACACAGTGAGAATGACTGATACACACAGGGACACAGAGGAAGAATCAGTGATACTCACAGGGATGCAGACAGTGAATCACAGATACATACAGCGATACAGAGAGAACCACGGATAGACACAGGGACACAGACAGAGAATCACAGGTATACCCAGGGACAAAGGGAGAATCACAGATACACAGAGTGACGCAGAAAGAGAATCACAGATACAAGGTTGACAGAGTGAATCACAGGTACATAGAAAGAGAGAATCCCAGTTACATACAGGAACACAGAGAGAATCACAGATACACCCAGGGACACAGACAGAGAGAATCACAGATACACATAGAAATAGAGAAAGACACTCTCAGATATGTTAACAGGCATACAAAGAGAACCATTGAAATCGATTCGGGTGACAGATGGAGAATCACAGACACACACAGGGATATAGAGAGTGAATCACAGATACTCAGAGGGAGAAAATCATAGATACACACTGGGACACAAAGCGAGAATCACAGATACACAGGAATACAGAGAGAGAAGGACACATACACACAGGGACACAGTGAGAGAATCACAGATACATATACTGACAGATAGAATTAGATATATACATGGACACAGGGAGAATCACAGATATACACTGGGACACAGAGAGAGAATCACATTACACACAGACACAGAGACAGAGAATCAAAGGTAGTGACAGGGACAAAGAAAGGATCATAGATACACAGAGCACTAAGGAAAGATGGAACCACAAATACACACAGGAACACAGAGAATTATTGATGCACGCAGGAGAATAACACATACACCTAGGAATTGCTTGTAAAAAATGGTATGATGTGTGGGAAATATATTTGCATGGAGAATAATGGGTACGGAGAGAATCTCAGATACACACAGGGACACAGAAAAATCAGATACACAAAGGGACGCCAAGAGAGAATCACAGACACACACAGGAACACAAAGAGAATCACAGACACACACAGGGGACACATATAGAATTGCAGATACACACTGGGACACAAACAGAGTCTTAGATACACACAGGGATACAGAGAGAGAATCACAGATACACACAGGGATATAGAACAAGAATCACATATACACAGGAACACAGAGGGAATCTCAGATGAACACAGAGGGAATCTCAGATGCACACAGAGACACAAAGAATTACAGGTACATGCAGGGACACAGAGGATCACAGATACAATTGAAGATACACACAGGAACACAAAAAGAATCACAGATACACACAGGGGATACATAGAATTGCAGATACACACTCGGACACAAACAGAGTCTTAGATACACACAGGGATACAGAGAGAGAATCACAGATACACACAGGGATATAGAACAAGAATCACGTATATACACAGGAACACAGAGGGAATCTCAGAGACATACAGGGACGCAGGGAAAGAATTACAGGTACATGCAGGGATGCAGAATCACAGATACACTCAGGGCACACATATATAGAATTGCAGATACACACAAGGACACAGAGAGAGAATCACAGATATACACAGGAACATAGAACAAGAATCACAGATACACACAGGAACACAGAGGGAATCACAGACATACAGGGACGCAGGGAAAGAATTACAGGTACATGCAGGGACACAGAGAGAAAATCACAAATATACATAGGAACACAGAAATGCAGATGCACATAGGGACACAGAAAAATAATCAGAGATACAGATACAGACAAAAAGAGGATCGTAGATACAGCGAGTAACAGAGACAGGGTCACAAGTAGAAACAGAGACACAGAGAAAATCATAGAAACGCAAAAGGGCATTGGGAAGGTGATTCAACAATACACAAGGGACACAGGCATAATCAAATATACATACAGAGACACAGGGACAGAATCAGAGATACACAGAGAGAGAATCACAGATACACAGAGAGAGAATCACAGATACACAGAGGGACACAGACAGTATCGCAGATAGTAACAGGGACACAGAGAGAGAGAATCAAAGATAGCAGCAGGGGGAAAGGGAGAATCATAGATGCACGGAACATCAAAGAGAGATGGAACAACAGGAACACAGAGGGAGAATCACAGACATACACCTGAGAGGGAATTGCAGATACACACAGGGACACAGAGAGAATCAAAGATACACACAGAGGACACATATAGAATTGCAGATACACACTGGGACACAAACAGAATCTCAGGTACACACAGGACATAGAAAATCACAGATACACACCAGGACTCAGAAGGAATCACAGATACACACACGGACAGAGAGAGAATCACAGATACACACAGGGACACAGAGAGAATCACAGATACACACAGGGACACAGAGAGAATCAAAGATACACACAGAGGACACATATAGAATTGCAGATACATACTGGGACACAAACAGAATCTCAGGTACACACAGGACATAGAAAATCACAGATACACACCAGGACTCAGAAGGAATCACAGATACACACACGGACAGAGAGAGAATCACAGATACACACAGGGACACAGAATCACAGATAGTGACAGGGACAAAGAGAGAATCATAGATACACAGAGCACCAAAGAGAGATGGAACCACAGATACACAGAGGAACACACAGAGGGAGAATCACAGATGTACATTCTAGAGGAAATCACAGACACACACTGGGGACACATATAGAATTGCAGGTACACATTGGGACACAGAAAATCAAAGATAGACACAGAAAATCACAGATACACACAGGGACTCAGGAAGAGAATCACAAATATACACAAGGACACAACAAGTCACAGATTCACACAAGGACACAGGAAATCACAGACACACCCAGGGACACAGGAAATCACAGACACACCCAGGGACACAGGAAATCACAGATACACCCAGGGACACAGGAAATCACAGATACACCCAGGGACACAGGAAATCACAGATACACCCAGGAACACAGAGAGAATCACAGATACACACAGGGACACAGAGAGAATCACAGATACACACAGGGACACAGAGAGAATCACAGATACACACAGGGACACAGAGAGAATCACAGATACACCCAGGAACACAGAGAGAATCACAGATACACACAGGGACACAGAGAGAATCACAGATACACACAGGGACACAGAGAGAATCACAGATACACACAGGAACACAGAGAGAATCACAGATACACACAGGAACACAGAGAGAATCACAGATACACACAGGAACACAGAGAGAATCACAGATACACACAGGAACACAGAGAGAATCACAGATACACACAGGAACACAGAGAGAATCACAGATACACACAGGGACACAGAGAATCACAGATACACACAGGAACACAGAGAGAATCACAGATACACACAGGAACACAGAGAGAATCACAGATACACACAGGAACACAGAGAGAATCACAGATACACACAGGAACACAGAGAGAATCACAGATACACACAGGAACACAGAGGGAATCACAGACATACAGGGACGCAGGGAAAGAATTACAGGTACATGCAGGGACACAGAGAGAAAATCACAAATATACATAGGAACACAGAAATGCAGATGCACATAGGGACACAGAAAAATAATCAGAGATACAGATACAGACAAAAAGAGGATCGTAGATACAGCGAGTAACAGAGACAGGGTCACAAGTAGAAACAGAGACACAGAGAAAATCATAGAAACGCAAAAGGGCATTGGGAGGGTGATTCAACAATACACAAGGGACACAGGCATAATCAAATATACATACAGAGACACAGGGACAGAATCAGAGATACACAGAGAGAGAATCACAGATACACAGAGAGAGAATCACAGATACACAGAGGGACACAGACAGTATCGCAGATAGTAACAGGGACACAGAGAGAGAGAATCAAAGATAGCAGCAGGGGGAAAGGGAGAATCATAGATGCACGGAACATCAAAGAGAGATGGAACAACAGGAACACAGAGGGAGAATCACAGACATACACCTGAGAGGGAATTGCAGATACACACAGGGACACAGAGAGAATCAAAGATACACACAGAGGACACATATAGAATTGCAGATACACACTGGGACACAAACAGAATCTCAGGTACACACAGGACATAGAAAATCACAGATACACACCAGGACTCAGAAGGAATCACAGATACACACACGGACAGAGAGAGAATCACAGATACACACAGGGACACAGAATCACAGATAGTGACAGGGACAAAGAGAGAATCATAGATACACGGAGCACCAAAGAGAGATGGAACCACAGATACACAGAGGAACACACAGAGGGAGAATCACAGATGTACACCCTAGAGGAAATCACAGACACACACTGGGGACACATATAGAATTGCAGGTACACATTGGGACACAGAAAATCAAAGATAGACACAGAAAATCACAGATACACACAGGGACACAGGAAGAGAATCACAAATATACACAAGGACACAACAAGTCACAGATACACACAAGGACACAGGAAATCACAGATACACCCAGGGACACAGGAAATCACAGACACACCCAGGGACACAGGAAATCACAGATACACCCAGGGACACAGGAAATCACAGATACACCCAGGAACACAGAGAGAATCACAGATACACACAGGGACACAGAGAGAATCACAGATACACACAGGGACACAGAGAGAATCACAGATACACACAGGGACACAGAGAGAATCACAGATACACCCAGGAACACAGAGAGAATCACAGATACACACAGGGACACAGAGAGAATCACAGATACACACAGGGACACAGAGAGAATCACAGATACACACAGGAACACAGAGAGAATCACAGATACACACAGGAACACAGAGAGAATCACAGATACACACAGGGACACAGAGACTCACAGATACACACAGGAACACAGAGAGAATCACAGATACACACAGGAACACAGAGAGAATCACAGATACACACAGGAACACAGAGAGAATCACAGATACACACAGGAACACAGAGAGAATCACAGATACACACAGGAACACAGAGAGAATCACAGATACACACAGGAACACAGAGAGAATCACAGATACACACAGGGACACAGAGAGAATCACAGATACACACAGGGACACAGAGAGAATCACAGATACACACAGGAACACAGAGAGAATCACAGATACACACAGGAACACAGAGAGAATCACAGATACACACAGGAACACAGAGAGAATCACAGATACACACAGGAACACAGACAGAATCACAGATACACCCAGGAACACAGAGAGAATCAGATGGACACAGAAACTGAAAGAGAGAAGCCCAGGTACACACAGGGACAGAAACAGGAATCACATATAAACAGAGGAGCAATGTGTGGGAACTGTATTTTCACACAGAGCAAGGGACATTGGGAGAATAACAGAAACACACTGGTTCGAGAGACAGAACGTTCCCTGGTCACTGAAATAAAAGTGACCAATTTCACAGAGGGAAATTGGTGAACCACCCTCACCATAAACATTAACCTCGTCCATCACCATTGTACAGGGATTGCAGTGTGTACCACTAACAAGATCCACTGCAGGAACTCACCAAGACTCCTTCAACAGCACCTTCCTAACCAGGAAACACTATTCCAAAACAGAGAAGAGGAGCAGAGACTGAGAACATCACCATCAGTAACATCACCTCCAATACACACACCGTGCTGACTTGGAACACTATCACTGTTCCATTGCTGTCACTGAGTCAAATCCAGACACTTCCTCCCCAACACCCAATGGACAGCAGCAGCAATGTTAAAAAGCAGCTCACCATCACATTCTCGAGGGCAATATGTGATGGCTCATTCCTGCTGGCCTTGCAGTTCAGGAGGGAGTTACTGGATTTGACTCAGTGACAGTGAAGGAACGACGATATCGATTCCAAGTCAGGATGGAGTGTGGCTCAGAGATGAACTTTCAGGTGGTGATGTTGTAATGTTTCTCATGTCCTTCCAGGTTACTGATCGGAGGTGTGTGAGGGGTCGTCACAGGAGGGAAAATGCTCCTTCACTGCAGTTTGTGGAAAGAACTTACCGCTGGAAAACCGCACAGAGGTGGAAGGGGTCAATGATTAAGGTGATCTCCGAGAGGTGCATTAAGTTCGACTTGTTTTCCGAGATATGATACAGGGACAGACAGAATGGGAAAATGTAATAGAGAAACACAGGAAGACACAAAGAATCACAGATATAGACAGGGACACAGACAATCACAGATTACATACAGGGATAGAGGGTGTTTCAGAGATACAGACAGAGTCACAGAGGGTGAATCACAGATACACACAGGGACAGAGATAGAGAAACAAAGATGTACACAGCAACACAGACAACAAATCACAGATACACATTGTGCTACCGTGCCACTGTGGTTAGCACTGCTGCTTCACAGCTCCAGGGAACTGGGTTCGATTCCTGGCTTAGGTCACTGTCTGTGTGGATTTTGCACATTCTCCTCATGTCGGCGTGGGTTTCCTCCCACAGTCCAAAGATCTGCAGGTTAGGTTGATTGGCCATGCTAAGAAATTGCCCCTTAGTCTCCAGGGATGTGCAGGTTAGAGGGATTAGTGTGTAAAATATGTAGGGATGGGATGGATAGGATAGAGGTGGAGAGACTCTTCCCGCTCAGAAGGGAGGACTAGGGGGCACAGCCTCAAGATAAAGGGGAGGCGGTTTAGAACAGAGTTGAGGATGAACTTCTTCACTCAAAGGGTGGTGAATCTCTGGAATTCTCTGCCCGTTGAAGTGGTGGAGGCTGCCTCGCTAAATATTTTTAAGAAGCAGGTTGATGGGTTTTTGATAAGAGAGGGGATTAAGGGTTATGGGGAGAGGGCGGGAAGGTGGAGCTGAGCCACGACAGATCAGCCATGATCTTATTGAATGGCGGGGCAGGCTCGAAGGGCCAGATGGCCTACTCCTGCTCCTATTTCTTATGTTCTTATGATATGGGGGTAGGGCCTGAGTGGGATTGTGTTTGGTGCAGACTTGATGGGGCCGAAGGGCCTCTTTGTGCACTGTAGGGTTCTATGATTCTATAGGAACAGAGAGAGAGAGAATCACAGATACACACAGGGACATAGAGAGAATCACAGATACACACAGGGACACAGAGAGAATCACAGGTACACACAGGAACACAGAGAGAATCACAGATACACACAGGGACACAGAGAGAATCACAGATACACACAGGGACACAGAGAGAATCACAGATACACACAGGGACACAGAGAGAATCACAGATACACACAGGGACACAGAGAGAATCACAGATACACACAGGAACACAGAGAGAATCATAGATACACACAGGAACACAGAGAGAATCACAGATACACACAGGGACACAGAGAGAATCACAGATACACACAGGGACACAGAGAGAATCACAGATACACACAGGGACACAGAGAGAATCACAGATACACACAGGAACACAGAGACTCACAGATACACACAGGAACACAGAGAGAATCACAGATACACACAGGAACACAGAGAGAATCACAGATACACACAGGGACACAGAGAGAATCACAGATACACACAGGAACACAGAGAGAATCACAGATACACACAGGGACACAGAATCAAGGATACACACAGGGATAGAAAGTGAATCACAGATACACACAGGGATAGTAACATGAATCATATATGAACAAAGGAACAATGTGTGGAAATTACATTTACACACAGAGAAATGGGGTGTGGGAGAACCACATACACTCTCCGGGTAGAGAGACAGCGTTTTACCTAGACACAAAGTCAGCTGAGGGAAATCAAATACAGGTTTCCACAGGTACAGAGGGGAATTAAAGAGTCACCCCATCAGATCCAACAACATTAACATCCTCTATTACCATTGTATAGGGATTGCAGTGTGTACTTCTAAGATCCACTGCAGGAACTCATCAAGACTCCTTCAACTGCACCTTCCTAACCAGGAAACACTATTCCAAAACAGAGAAGAGGAGCAGAGACTGAGAACATCACCATCAGTAACATCACCTCCAATACACACACCGTGCTGACTTGGAACACTATCACTGTTCCATTGCTGTCACTGAGTCAAATCCAGACACTTCCTCCCCAACACCCAATGGACAGCAGCAGCAATGTTAAAAAGCAGCTCACCATCACATTCTCGAGGGCAATATGTGATGGCTCATTCCTGCTGGCCTTGCAGTTCAGGAGGGAGTTACTGGATTTGACTCAGTGACAGAGAAGGAACGACTATATTAATTCTAAGTCAGAAGGGTGTGTGACATGGAGACTAATTTTCAGGTGGTGATGTTGTAATGTTTCTCATGACCCAGTCCTTCGAGGTTAGTGAACAGTAGTTTGAAAAGTGTGGTCAAAAGGAGGCCTCATTCTCCATCTCTGCAGGTTGTAGATAGTAGACACTGTTGGGAAACTTGCACAGAGATGGATGGAACCAATGTTTAAGGTGATATCAGAGAGGCTGTTTAAATTAGGTTTGTTTTCCAAGATACTATACAGGGACACAGAGAATTGCTGATAGACACAGGAGAGAGAGAGAGAGGGAGAATGGGATGCTGGCCTTCATAGCGAGGGGGATTGAATATAAAAGTAGGGAGGTCTTGCTGCAGCTGTATAGGGCATTGGTGAGGCCGCAGCTGGAGTACTGTGTGCAGTTTTGGGCGCCGCACCTGCGCAAAGATATTTTGGCCCTGGAGGGAGTGCAGAGGAGGTTTACTAGGCTGATACCGGAGTTGAGGGGATTGAGCTATGAGGAGAGGCTGAATAAACTAGGCTTGTACTCGTTAGAGTTTAGAAGAATGAGGGGAGGTCTCATTGAGACGTATAAGATGATGAATGGGATGGATAGGATAGAGGTGGAGAGACTCTTCCCGCTCAAAAAAGACAGTGGGACTAGGGGGCACAGCCTCAAGATAAAGGGGGGGGCGGTTTAGAACAGAGTTGAGGAGGAACTTCTTCACTCAAAGGGTGGTGAATCTCTGGAATTCTCTGCCCGTTGAAGTGGTGGAGGCTGCCTCGCTAAATATTTTTAAGAAGCGGGTTGATGGGTTTTTGATAAGAGAGGGGATTAAGGGTTATGGGGAGAGGACGGGAAGGTGGAACTGAGTCACGACAGATCAGCCATGATCTTATTGAATGGCGGGGCAGGCTCGAAGGGCCAGATGGCCTACTCCTGCTCCTATTTCTTATGTTCTTATGTTCTTATGTAGAGGTGGTGGGTGGGGGGGGGGGGGGGAGGCGGTGGGGGAGGTTGGGGGGGGGGAGAGAGAGAGTGAGAGACAGAGAGGGAGAGAGAGAGAGTCACTGATATATGTGACAATGTTACAGAAGGAGCTAAAGAACAATATTAAATTAGGTAAATCTGAAGAATCATAGAAAGACAAAGAGAATGGTACAAAATGTGAAATAAACAAATTGATTGTGGAAGAGAATTACAATTCAACAGAGATTGTGAAAGATTTTCACAGATAGACACCATGATAAAGATGTAAACATTCTCTCAAATACACACAGAGACATTGGAATACACATACACAGGGGCGCAGAGAGAATCATAGATACACACAGGGACAGAGAGAGATCACATGTGTACCATGATAGAAGTGTAAACATTTTCTGAAATACAAACTGAGGCATTGGGGTAGACATACACCAGGATGCAGAGAGAATCACAGGGACACACAGAGAATCAGATGGACATAGAAACTGAAAGAGAGAAGCCCAGGTACACACAGGGACAGAAACAGGAATCACATATAAACAGAGGAGCAACGTGAGGGAACTGTATTTTCACACAAACCAAGGGACAGCGGGAGAATAACAGACACACACTGGTTCAAGAGACAGAACGTTCCCTGGTCACTGAAATAAAAGTGACCAATTTCACAGAGGGAAATTGGTGAGCCACCCTCACCATTAACATTAACCTCCTCCATCACCATTGTACAGGGATTGCAGTGTGTACCACTAACAAGATCCACTGCAGGAACTCATCAAGACTCCTTCAACAGCACCTTCCTAACCAGGAAACACTATTCCAAAACAGAGAAGAGGAGCAGAGACTGAGAACATCACCATCAGTAACATCATCTCCAATACACACACCGTGCTGACTTGGAACACTATCACTGTTCCATTGCTGTCACTGAGTCAAATCCAGACACTTCCTCCCCAACACCCAATGGACAGCAGCAGCAATGTTAAAAAGCAGCTCACCATCACATTCTCGAGGGCAATATGTGATGGCTCATTCCTGCTGGCCTTGCAGTTCAGGAGGGAGTTACTGGATTTGACTCAGTGACAGTGAAGGAACGACGATATCGATTCCAAGTCAGGATGGAGTGTGGCTCAGAGATGAACTTTCAGGTGGTGATGTTGTAATGTTTCTCATGTCCTTCCAGGTTACTGATTGGAGGTGTGTGAGGGGTCGTCACAGGAGGGAAAATGTTCCTTCACTGCAGTTTGTGGAAAGAACTTACCGCTGGAAAACTGCAGAGAGGTGGAAGGGGTCAATGCTTAAGGTGATCTCTGAGAGGTGCATTAAGTTAGATTTGTTTTCCAAGATACTATACAGGGACAGAGAGATGGGAAAATGAAATAGAGAAACACAGGAACTCACAGAATCACAGATATAGACAGGGGCACAGAGAGAATCATAGATTACACACAGGGATAGAGGGTGAATCACAGATAAACACAGGGACAGAGAGAGGGAGAATCACAGATATATGCAGGGACACAGATGGCGAATCACAAAGTACAAAGTGGCACGGTAGCACAGTGGTTAGTGCTGCTGCTTCACAGCTCCAGGGACCTGGGTTCGATTCCTGGCTTGGGTCACTGTCTCTGTGGAGTTTGATTATGTGGAGATGTTGGTGTTGTCAGACTGTGTGTGGAGTTTGCACATTCTCATGTCTGCGTGGGTTTCCTCCGGGTACTCCAGTTTCCTCCCATAGTCCAAAGATGTGCGGGTTAGGTTGATTGACCATGCTAAGAAATTGCCCCTTCGTGTCCTGGGATGGGTAGGTTAGAGGGATTAGCGGGAAAAATATGTAGGGATATGGGGATAGGGTCTGGGTGGGATTGTGTTCAGTGTAGACTCGATGGGCCTCTTTGTGCACTGATAGGGACACAGAGGGAGAATCACAGATACGCACAGAGACACAAGAGAATCGCAGGTACGCACAGGGACATAGCGAGAATCACAGATGGACATAGGGACACAGAGAGAGAGAGAATCACAGATACGCACAGAGACACAAGAGAATCGCAGATACACACAGGGACATAGCGAGAATCACAGATGGACACAGGGACACAGAGAGAATCACAGATACACACAGGGACACAGAGAGAGAGAGAATCACAGATACACACAGAGACACAAGAGAATCGCAGATACACACAGGGACATAGCGAGAATCACAGATGGACACAGGGACACAGAGGGAGAAAAACAGATACGCACAGAGACACAAGAGAATCACAGATACACACAGGGACATAGCGAGAATCACAGATGGACACAGGGACACAGAGGGAGAAATACAGATACGCACAGAGACACAAGAACATAGAATATAGAATATAGAACATAACAGCGCAGAACAGGCCCTTCGGCCCACGATGTTGCGCTGACCAGTTACAAAAACAATGACCCACTAACCTAAACCAATCCCTTTTCATCCATAAACCTATCCACAGATCTCTTAAACGCCCCCAAACTAGGTGCATTTACAACTGTAGCTGGCAGGGCATTCCAGTCCCTCACCACCCTCTGGGTAAAGAACCTACCCCTGACATCAGTCCTATAACTACCCCCCCTTAATTTAAAGTCGTGCCCCCTCGTGCTAGCTTTCTCCATCCTAGGAAAAAGGCTATCACTATCTACCCAGTCTAAACCTCTAATCATCTTATATGTTTCAATAAGGTCCCCTCTTAGCCACCTTCTTTCCAGCGAAAACAACCCCAAATCTCTCAGTCTCTCATCATAGGATCTCCCCTCCATACCAGGCAACATCCTGGTAAACCTCCTCTGCACCCTCTCCAAAGCCTCCACATCCTTCCTGTAATGTGGGGACCAGAACTGCACACAAAACTCCAAGTGCGGCCGCACCAGAGTTGTGTACAGTTGCATCATGACGCTGCGACTCCTAAATTCAATCCCCCTACCAATAAACGCCAAGACACCGTATGCCTTCTTAACAACCTTATCTACTTGATTCCCAACTTTCAGGGATCTATGTACACATACACCTAGATCCCTCTGCTCCTCCACACTATTCAAAGTCCTCCCGTTAGCCCTATACTCAACACATCTGTTATTCCTACCGAAATGAATTACCTCACACTTCTCCACATTAAACTCCATCCGCCACCTCTCAGCCCAGCTCTGCAACCTTTCTAAGTCACCCTGCAAACTATGACACCCTTCCTCACAATCTACCACACCTCCGACTTTGGTGTCATCAGCAAACTTACTAATCCACCCAACTATACCCTCATCCAGATCATTAATAAAAATTACAAACAGCAGTGGCCCCAAAACAGATCCCTGAGGCACACCACTCGTAACCGAACTCCATGACGAATATTTCCCATCAACCACCACTCTCTGTCTCCTATCTGCTAGCCAATTCCTGATCCAATTACCTAGATCACCCCCAATCCCATACATCTGCATTTTCTGCAGAAGCCTACCATGGTGAACCTTATCAAACGCCTTGCTAAAATCCATATACACCACATCAACTGCCTTACCCCTATCCACCTCTTTGGTCACCTTCTCAAAGAGAATCACAGAAACCGCAGAAATATCAGAGATGCACACAGCAACATAGGGACAAAAATCAGATGCACACAGGAACACAAAGAGAATCACGGATATAAAAAGGGACACAAGGAGAGAATCACAGATACTGACAGGGACACGGAGAGAGAATCACAGATACACAAAGGAATCATAGAACCATAGAACATTACAGCACAGAAACAGGTCTCTTGTTTCTGCCTAGTCCCACTGACCTGTAATTGGACCATATCCCTCTACACCTTTCTCATCCATGTACCTGTCCAAGCTTTTTTAAAAATGTTACAAGCGAGCCTGCATTTACCTTCATCTGGCAGCTCATTCCACACTTCCACCACTCTGTGTGAAGAAGCACCCTATAATATTCCCTTTAAACTTTTCCCCCTTCACCCTTAACCCATGTCCTCTAGATTTTTTTCTCCCCTAGCCTCAGTGGAAAAAGTTTGTTTGCATTCACTCTATCGATACCCATCATAATTTTATACCCCTCTATAAAATCTCCCCCCCCCCCCATACACGAAGGGACACAGAGAAAGAATCACAGATACACACAGGGACACAGAGAGAATCACAGATACACACAGGAACACAGAGAGAATCACAGATACACACAGGAACACAGAGAGAATCACAGATACACACAGGAACACAGAGAGAATCACAGATACACACAGGGACACAGAGAGAATCACAGATACACACAGGAACACAGAGAGAATCACAGATACACACAGGGACACAGAGAGAATCACAGATACACACAGGGACACAGAGAGAATCACAGATACACACAGGGACACAGAGAGAATCACAGATACACACAGGGACACAGAGAGAATCACAGATACACACAGGGACACAGAGAGAATCACAGATACACACAGGGACACAGGGAGAGAATCACAGATACACACAGAGAGAGAATGACAGATACACACAGGGACACAGAGAGAGAATCACAGATACATTCAATGACACAGCGATAATATCAGATACACACATGGATATGAGGGAACCAGAGGTAGACATGGGGACACAAGGAGATTGAATCACAGATAGGGGCAGGCACAGAGGGATAGAATCACATATATACTCAAAGACCCAGAGAGAAATGATGATACAAACAGGGGCACAGATGGAGAATTACAGATATACAGAGGGACACAAGAAACAATCACAGATTCACACAGGAAAGCATGGAGCGAATCATAGATACACACAGGGATACACATACGTAAAGAACCTATACAAACAGGGAGACAGAAATAGAATCACACAGGGACATGGAGAGAATTAGAGGATCACAGGTACACAGGAGAGAAACAGATTCACATAGGGACACTGGGGGCATCAAAATATACACCGGGACACAAGGAAAATCTCAGATACACACAAAGAGACAGAATAACATACAAGGACACACACAATCACAAATACACACAAGGACACAATCGTAGATATACACATGGACACAGAGAGAATCACAGATACTCACAGGGACACAGAGAGAATCACAGATACTCACAGGGACACAGAGAGAATCATAGATACACACAGGGACACAGAGAGAATCACAGATACACACAGGGACACAGAGAGAATCATAGATACACACAGGGACACAGAGAGAATCACAGATACTCACAGGGACACAGAGAGAATCACAGATACTCACAGGGACACAGAGAGAATCATAGATACACACAGGGACACAGAGAGAATCACAGATACTCACAGGGACACAGAGAGAATCACAGATACACACAGGGACACAGAGAGAATCACAGATACACACAGGGACACAGAGAGAATCACAGATACTCACAGGGACACAGAGAGAATCACAGATACACACAGGGACACAGAGAGAATCATAGATACACACAGGGACACAGAGAGAATCACAGATACTCACAGGGACACAGAGAGAATCACAGATACTCACAGGGACACAGAGAGAATCATAGATACACACAGGGACACAGAGAGAATCACAGATACTCACAGGGACACAGAGAGAATCACAGATACACACAGGGACACAGAGAGAATCACAGATACACACAGGGACACAGAGAGAATCACAGATACTCACAGGGACACAGAGAGAATCACAGATACAGACAGGGACACAGAGAGAATCACAGATACACACAGGGACACAGAGAGAATCACAGATACACAGAGGGACACAGAGAGAATCACAGATACACACAGGAACACAGGGAGAGAATCACAGATACACATGGACACAATGAGTCACAGTTACACACAGGTACACAACGAGACTTCGCAGATGCACACAGGAATACAGACGATCACAGATACTCACAGGGACACAGAGAAAGAATCACTGATACACAAAGGGGCACAGAGAGAATCACTCTAACAGTCAGAATCACAGATATACACAGGGACACAGAATTATAGATACACACAGGGACGCAGAGGGAGAATCACAGAGAGAGAATCTCAGATTCACTCTAACACAGTCAGAATCACAGATACACACAGGGACACAGAGGGAGAATCACAGATACACACAGGAACACAGTGAGGGCATCACGGATGTACACAGTGACATAGGGACAAAATCACAGATACACACAGGAACACAAAGAGAAGCACAGATATAAAAAGAGACAAGGAGAGAACCACAGATACACACAGGAACACGGAGAGAATTATAGTTATAGACAAGAACACAAAATCACAGGCACACACAGTGATGCTGAGAGAAAGAATGACAGATTCACACAGGGACACAGAGAGAATCACAGATACACGCAGGAACACAGAGACTCACAGATACACACAGGGACACAGAGAGAATCACAGATACACACAGGAACACAGAGAGACTCACAGATACACACAGGAACACAGAGAGAATCACAGATACACACAGGAACACAGAGAGAATCACAGATACACACAGGGACACAGAGAGAATCACAGATACACACAGGAACACAGAGAGAATCACAGATACACACAGGAACACAGAGAGAATCACAGATACACACAGGAACACAGAGAGAATCACAGATACACACAGGGACACAGAGAGAATCACAGATACACACAGGAACACAGAGAGAATCACAGATACACACAGGAACACAGAGAGAATCATAGATACACACAGGAACACAGAGAGAATCACAGATACACACAGGAACACAGAGAGAATCACAGATACACACAGGGACACAGAGAGAATCACAGATACACACAGGAACACAGAGAGAATCACAGATACACACAGGAACACAGAGAGAATCACAGATACACACAGGAACACAGAGAGAATCACAGATACACACAGGGACACAGAGAGACTCACAGATACACACAGGAACACAGAGAGAATCACAGATACACACAGGAACACAGAAAGAGAATCACAGATACACACAGGGATAGAAACAGGAATCATATATGAACAAATTTATATTTACACAGAGAGAAATGGGGTGCGGGAGAATCACAGATGTTCTCTGGGAAGAGATAGCATTTTACCGAAACACAAAGTTGGCTGAGGGAAATCAAACACAGGGGAATTAAAGAGTCAGCCCATCGTATCCAATAACGTTAACTTCCTCCATCACCATTGTACAGGGATTGCAGTGTGTACCACTAACAAGATCCACTGCAGGAACTCATCAAGACTCCTTCAACAGCACCTTCCCAACCAGGAAACACGATTCCAAAACAGAGAAGAGGAGCAGAGACTGAGAACATCACCATCAGTAACATCACCTCCAATACACACACCGTGCTGACTTGGAACACTATCACTGTTCCATTGCTGTCACTGAGTCAAATCCAGACACTTCCTCCCCAACACCCAATGGACAGCAGCAGCAATGTTAAAAAGCAGCTCACCATCACATTCTCGAGGGCAATATGTGATGGCTCATTCCTGCTGGCCTTGCAGTTCAGGAGGGAGTTACTGGATTTGACTCAGTGACAGTGAAGGAACGACGATATCGATTCCAAGTCAGGATGGAGTGTGGCTCAGAGATGAACTTTCAGGTGGTGATGTTGTAATGTTTCTCATGACCCGGTCCTTCGAGGTTAGTGAACTGTAGTTTGAAAAGTGTGGTCAAAGGAAGCTTCATTCTCCATCTCTGCAGGTTGTAGACAGTTTCACTGTCGGGAAACTGCACAGAGGCGGATGGAGCGAATATTTAAGACGATATCAGAGAGGCTGATTAAGTTAGCTTTGTTTTCCAAGATACTATACAGGGACACAGAGAATCGCTGATAGACACAGGGCACAGAGAGAGAGAGAGGGAGGGGGGGGGGAGAGAGAGAGAGAACCACTGATATATCTGGCAAAGTTACAGATGGAGCTAAAGAATAATATTAAATTAGATAAATTTGAAGAATCATAGAAAGACAAAGAGGGAGGTACAGAATGTGAGGTAAACAAAGTGATTGTGGAATAGAATTACAATTAAACGGAGATTATGAAAGATTTCCACAGGTAGACACCATGATAGAAATGGAAAAAAGTTCTCAAATACACTATCAAGGGCAGAAGTCTGAGTAGTGTTGAAGAGCAGAAGGATCTAGGGGTCCGGGTCCACAGGACTCTTAAATCGGCCTCGCAGGTGGAGGAGGTGGTCAAGAAGGCGTATGGTGTACTGGCCTTCATTAATCGAGGGATTGAGTTTAGGAGTCGGGAGGTAATGCTGCAACTTTACAGGACCCTTGTCAGGCCTTATTTGGAGTACTGTGCGCAGTTCTGGTCGCCTCACTATAGGAAAGATGTAGAAGCTATTGAAAGGGTGCAGAGGAGATTTACAAGGATGTTGACTGGACTGGGAGGCATGCCTTATGAAGATAGGTTGAGGGAGCTGGGACTCTTTTCCCTGGAGAGGCGAAGGTTGAGAGGCGACCTGATAGAAGTTTATAAAATGTTGAGAGGAATAGATAGGGTGGACTCTCAGAGGCTATTTCCCCGGGTTGAAATGGTCGCTACGAGAGGACACAGATTTAAGGTGCGGGGAGGGAAGTACAGAGGTGATGTTAGGGGTAAGTTTTTCACTCAGAGGGTGGTGAGTGAATGGAATCGGCTGCCGTCATCGGTGGTGGAGGCGAACTCGCTGGGGTCTTTTAAAAGACTTCTGGATGAGTATATGGGGTTTAATGGGATTGGGGGTTATAGATAGGTCTATAGATTGGTGGGGTTGATGTGATCGGCGCAACTCGAGGGCCGAAGGGCCTGTTTGTGCTATAATGTTCTATGTTCTATGTTCTAAATACACACAAAGACATTGGAATAAACATACACAGGGACACAGAGAATCACAGATACACACGGGGACACAGACAGCAAATCACAGATATACACAGGGACTTGGAGAGAATCACAGATCCACCATGATCGAAATGTAAAGGTTCTCAAACTCACAGACATTGGAATAGACATACACAGGGACGCAGAGAGAATCACAGATTCACACAGGGAAAGAGAGAGAGAATCAGATGGACACAAAGAAAGTGAAAAACAGGGGCCCAGGTACACACAGGGACAGAACCAGGAATCACATATAGAAAGGAGCAATGTGTTGGAACTGTATTTTCTTACAGAGCAAGGGAGTGTGGGAGAATCACAGACACACACATGGTTAGAGAGACAGAATGTTACCTGGTCACTGGGGGACTGAAAATAAAAGAAAACACAGTTAACCACAGGTATGGAGGAAAATTGGTGAACCACCTATACCATCAACATTAACTTCCTTCATCACCATTGTACAGGGATTGCAGTGTGTACCACTAACAAGATCCACTGCAGGAACTCATCAAGACTCCTTCAACAGCACCTTCCCAACCAGCAAACACTGTTCCTAGACAGAGAAGAGGAGCAGAGACTGAGAACATCACCATCAGTAACATCACCTCCAATACACACACCGTGCTGACTTGGAACACTATCACTGTTCCATTGCTGTCACTGAGTCAAATCCAGACACTTCCTCCCCAACACCCAATGGACAGCAGCAGCAATGTTAAAAAGCAGCTCACCATCACATTCTCGAGGGCAATATGTGATGGCTCATTCCTGCTGGCCTCGCAGTTCAGGAGGGAGTTACTGGATTTGACTCAGTGACAGTGAAGGAACGACGATATCGATTCCAAGTCAGGATGGAGTGTGACTCGGAGGTGAACTTTCAGTTGGTGATGTTGTAATGTTTCTCATGACCCGGTCCTTCGAGGTTAGTGAACTGTAGTTTGAAAAGTGTGGTCAAAGGAAGCTTCATTCTCCATCGCTGCAGGTTGTAGATAGTACACGCTGTCGGGAAACTGCACAGAGGCGGATGGAGTGAATAGTTAAGGTGATATCAGAGAGGCTGATTAAGTTAGCTTTGTTTTCCAAGATACTATACAGGGACACAGAGAATCGCTGATAGACACAGGGCACAGAGAGAGAGAGAGAGAGAGAAAATTACTGATATATCTGACAAAGTTATAGAAGGAGCTAAGGAATAATATTAATTAGGTAAATCTGAAGAATCATAAGAACATAAGAACATAAGAAATAGGAGCAGGAGTAGGCCATCTGGCCCTTCGAGCCTGCCCCGCCATTCAATAAGATCATGGCTGATCTGTCGTGGCTCAGTTCCACATTCCCGCCCTCTCCCCATAACCCTTAATCCCCTCTCTTATCAAAAACCCATCAACCCGTTTCTTAAAAATATTTAGCGAGGCAGCCTCCACCACTTCAACGGGCAGAGAATTCCAGAGATTCATCACCCTTTGAGTGAAGAAGTTCCTCCTCAACTCCGTTCTAAACCGCCCCCCCTTTATCTTGAGGCTGTGCCCCCTAGTCCTACTGTCTTTTTTGAGCGGGAACAGTCTCTCCACCTCTATCCTATCCATCCCATTCATCATCTTATACGTCTCAATGAGATCTCCCCTCATTCTTCTAAACTCTAACGAGTACAAGCCTAGTTTATTCAGCCTCTCCTCATAGCTCAATCCCCTCAACTCCGGTATCAGCCGAGTAAACCTCCTCTGCACTCCCTCCAGGGCCAAAACATCCTTGCGCAGGTGCGGCGTCCAAAACTGCACACAGTACTCCAGAAAGGAGTATCATAGAAAGACAAAGAGGGAGGTACAGAATGTGAGGTAAACAAAGTGATTGTGGAATAGAATTACAATTAAACAGAGATTATGAAAGATTTCCACAGGTGGACACCATGATAGAAATGGAAAAAAGTTCTCAAATACACACAGACATTGGAATAGACATACACAGGGACGCAGAGAGAATCACAGATACACACACGGACATAGAGCATTACAGGCGCACCACGATAGAAATGTAAACATGTTCTCAAATATACACACAGATGTTCGGGAAGACATACACAGGGATGCAGAGAGAATCATAGATACACACAGGGACACAGACAGCAAATCAGATAGACACAGAGAAACCGAAAGAGAGAAGCCCAGGTACACACAGGGACAGAAACTGGAATCACATATAAACAGAGTAGCAACGTGTGGGAACTGTATTTTCATACAGAGCAAGGGAGTCTGGTAGAATCATAGATACACACATGGTTAGAGAGACAGAACGTTACCTGGTCACTGATGGGCTGAAATAAAAGCAAACATAAGTAACCACCCATACCATTAACATTAACTTCCTCAATTACCATTGTCCAGGGATTGCAGTGTGTATCTCTAACAAGGTCCACTGCAGGAACTCACCAAGACTTCTTCAACAGCACCTTCCTAACCAGGAAACACTATTCCAAAACAGAGAAGAGGAGCAGAGACTGAGAACATCACCATCAGTAACATTACCTCCAATACACACACCGTGCTGACTTGGAACACTATCACTGTTCCATTGCTGTCACTGAGTCAAATCCAGACACTTCCTCCCCAACACCCAATGGACAGCAGCAGCAATGTTAAAAAGCAGTTCACCATCACATTCTCGAGGGCAATATGTGATGGCTCATTCCTGCTGGCCTTGCAGTTCAGGAGGGAGTTACTGGATTTGACTCAGTGACAGTGAAGGAACGACGATATCGATTCCAAGTCAGGATGGAGTGTGGCTCAGAGATGAACTTTCAGGTGGTGATGTTGTAATGTTTCTCATGTCCTTCCAGGTTACTGATCGGAGGTGTGTGAGGGGTCGTCACAGGAGGGAAAATGTTCCTTCACTGCAGTTTGTGGAAAGAACTTACCGCTGGAAAACTGCACAGAGGTGGAAGGGGTCAATGCTTAAGGTGATCTCCAAAAGGTGCATTAAGTTAGATTTATTTTCAAAGATACGATACAGGGACAGAGAGATGGGAAAATGAAATAGAGAAACACACAGAATCACAGATACACACAGGGACACAGAGAGACAATCACAGATACACACAGGGACACAGAGAGAATCACAGATACACACAGGAACACAGAGAGAATCACAGATACACACAGGGACACAGAGAGACAATCACAGATACACACAGGAACACAGAGAGAATCACAGATACACACAGGGACACAGAGAGACAATCACAGATACACACAGGGACACAGAGAGAATCACAGATACACACAGGAACACAGAGAGAATCACAGATACACACAGGGACACAGAGAGAATCACAGATACACACAGGGACACAGAGAGACAATCACAGATACACACAGGAACACAGAGAGAATCACAGATACACACAGGGACACAGAGAGACAATCACAGATACACACAGGGACACAGAGAGAATCACAGATACACACAGGAACACAGAGAGAATCACAGATACACACAGGGACACAGAGAGACAATCACAGATACACACAGGAACACAGAGAGAATCACAGATACACACAGGGACACAGAGAGACAATCACAGATACACACAGGGACACAGAGAGAATCACAGATACACACAGGAACACAGAGAGAATCACAGATACACACAGGGACACAGAGAGAATCACAGATACACACAGGGACACAGAGAGACAATCACAGATACACACAGGAACACAGAGAGAATCACAGATACACACAGGGACACAGAGAGACAATCACAGATACACACAGGGACACAGAGAGAATCACAGATACACACAGGAACACAGAGAGAATCACAGATACACACAGGGACACAGAGAGAATCACAGATACACACAGGAACACAGAGAGAATCACAGATACACACAGGGACACAGAGAGAATCACAGATACACACAGGGACACAGAGAGATAATCACAGATACACACAGGGACACAGAGAGACAATCACAGATACACACAGGGACACAGGGAGATAGATTCACAGATACACACAGGGACACAGAGACAGAATCATAGATAAACAAAGGGACATAGAAGAGAAACACAGTTACACAGAGGGACACAGAGAGAGAATCACAGATACACACAGGGACACACACAGAGATTCACCGATCCACATATGGACACACAGAATCATAGGCACACACAGGCACTGAGGAAAAATAACAGATGCACACAGGGACACAGAGTCACGGATATACACAGGGACACAGAGTCACGGATATACACAGGGACACAGAGTCACGGATATACACAGGGACACAGAGTCACGGATATACACAGGGACATAGAGTCACGGATATACACAGGGACACAGAGTCACGGATATACACAGGGACACAGAGACAGATGCACACACGGACAAAGAGAAAATCACAGATGTACAATGGGACACAGACTGAATCACAGATTCAGACAGGAACATAGAGAAAAAAATCACAAATATACACAGAGTGACAGAGAGGGAAGCACAGATACACACAGGGACACAGTCACAGATACACATAGGGACATAGATAGAATCACAGACACACACAGGGACACAGTCACAGATACACATAGGGACATAGAGAGAATCACAGACACACACAGGAACAAAGTGAGAATCACAGGTACACAGAGAAACACAGAATGAATTATAGGTACACACAGTGACATCAAGAGAATCTCAGATACATTTTGTAATTAATTAACTCCCCTCACAATAAATGGTAATATTTTATTAGTGTTACTCCTTATTTTCTGTACCTGTATACCTTTTGTGATACATGCACTAGGCACCCAGAGCTCTGTAATCTGGTACCATTTAGATGATAGTCTCCTTTTGTATTCTTCTCCTGTCAAAATTGACTACATCACATTTGCCACGTAACATTTATGACTTTTGTCCAAAACATAACCTGTATTTGTCCCTTTGTAGCCTGTTATGCCCTCGTCACCATTTAATTTTCTTGATTTTATTTCCAAGTGTCCTGATCTAAAGTCTTCAATAATGATTTCTAATGTTTTCCCGGCAACTGATGTTAAGCTGACTGGCTCCAAAATGTGCTTCTCTTAGAATCCAGAATACTGAGAGACCTCGATAGAGTGGACGTGGAGAGGGTGCTTCACTAGTGGGAGAGGCTGGAACTCAACTGCGTAACCTCAAAGTGAGGGGAGGCTCCTTTAATACTGAATTGAAGAGGAATTTCTTCAGCCAGAGGGTGGAGAACCTGTAGAGACCGTTGACACAGAGGGTTGTGGAGTCCTGAGCATTGAGAGTCTTTAACACAGAGATAGATTGGTTCTTGACCAATAAGGAGATCAAAGTTTATGGGGAGATGGCAGGAGAGTGGGGATGAGAATCATATCAACCATTGGTTGAATGCTGGAGCAGACTCGATGGGCCAAATGGCCTAATTCTGCCCCTATAAATTATGGTCTTATGGAAATCATCCCGAAAACATTCTGCAAACCCTTTATATCTAGGCTACCTTTCCATTTGACCCTGGAGGGAGTGCAGAGGAGGTTTACTCGGCTGATACCGGAGTTGAGGGGGTTGAGCTATGAGGAGAGGCTGAATAAACTAGGCTTGTACTCGTTAGAGTTTAGAAGAATGAGGGGAGATCTCATTGAGACGTATAAGATGATGAATGGGATGGATAGGATAGAGGTGGAGAGACTCTTCCCGCTCAACAAAGACAGTAGGACTAGGGGGCACAGCCTCAAGATAAAGGGGGGACGGTTTAGAACAGAGTTGAGGAGGAACTTCTTCACTCAAAGGGTGGTGAATCTCTGGAATTCTCTGCCCGTTGAAGTGGTGGAGGCTGCCTCGCTAAATATTTTTCAGAAACGGGTTGATGGGTTTTTGATAAGAGAGGGGATTAAGGGTTATGGGGAGAGGGCGGGAAGGTGGAGCTGAGTCACGACAGATCAGCCATGATCTTATTGAATGGCGGGGCAGGCTCGAAGGGCTAGATGGCCTACTCCTGCTCTTATTTCTTATGTTCTTATGTTCTTATTTCGGCAATCTAAATGTGGATTAAAATCACCCATGATAATCCTGTACCTTTCAGGCAAGACTCCATTATTTCTCCCGCTTTCTGTCTCCCTCTCCGTTTCAATAATGAGTTCATTTGCTATCTTCCAATTCAATGGGACTTTCCCCCAATCTCAGGAATATTGGAAAATTAAAACCAACACGTCAACTATCTCATTAGGCACTTCTTTCAAGAATTTAATGTTGGCAAGTGTGAGGTGGTCCACTTTGGTAGGAGGAATGGTAGGAAGGACTATTACTTACGTGGCGAAAAACTGCAGCAGGCGACGGTGCAGAGGGACCTCGGGGTCCTTGTGCATGAGTCGCAAAAACCCAGCTTGCAGGTTCAGCAGGTGGTCAGGAAGGCGAATGGGATGCTGGCCTTCATAGCGAGGGGGATTGAATATAAAAGTAGGGAGGTCTTGCTGCAGCTGTATAGGGCATTGGTGAGGCCGCAGCTGGAGTACTGTGTGCAGTTTTGGGCGCCGCACCTGCGCAAGGATATTTTGGCCCTGGAGGGAGTGCAGAGGAGGTTTACTCGGCTGATACCGGAGTTGAGGGGGTTGAGCTATGAGGAGAGGCTGAATGAACTAGGCTTGTACTCGTTAGAGTTTAGAAGAATGAGGGGAGATCTCATTGAGACGTATAAGATGATGAATGGGATGGATAGGATAGAGGTGGAGAGACTCTTCCCGCTCAGAAAGGACAGTAGGACTAGGGGGCACAGCCTCAAGATAAAGGGGAGGCGTTTTAGAACAGAGTTGAGGAGGAACTTCTTCACTCAAAGGGTGGTGAATCTCTGGAATTCTCTGCCCGTTGAAGTGGTGGAGGCTGCCTCGCTAAATATTTTTAAGAAACGGGTTGATGGGTTTTTGATAAGAGAGGGGATTAAGGGTTATGGGGAGAGGGCGGGAAGGTGGAACTGAGCCACGACAGATCAGCCATGATCTTATTGAATGGCGGGGCAGGCTCGAAAGGCCAGATGGCCTACTCCTGCTCCTATTTCTTATGTTCTTATAGGTTGATGTGTATCCGGATTTGTCAGATTGCGGACCCAACACTTAGCTCAGTACCACTTTTTCCTAGTGATTGTAGTTTACCTGTGCTCCTCCCTCTCTTCCATTTCCTGGTTGGCAGTTATTTCTGGGATATTCATTGTGTCCTCCATAATGAAGACAAATCCAAAATCACTGCTTAATTTATCCACCGTAAACCTAATTTCCATTAACAATTTCGCTGATTCACTTACCTTTGGACTAACACTCACCTTGTTAACACCCTTCATACTGAAACATCTGCAGAAACTGTCAGTCTTTATCTATCAAAATAGATAAGTCGCCGGGACCAGATGGGATGTACCCCAGGATACTGTGGGAGGCCAGGGAAGTGATTGCAGAGCCCCTGGCGATGATCTTTGCGTCGTCAATGGAGACGGGAGAGGTTCCGGAAGATTGGAGGATTGCGGATGTAGTCCCTATTTTCAAGAAAGGGAACAGAGATAGCCCGGGAAATTACCGCCCGGTGAGTCTGACCTCAGTGGTTGGTAAGCTGATGGAGAGGCTTCTGAGGGACAAGATTTACGAGCATTTGGAGAGGTTTGACATGATCAGGAATAGTCAGCATGGATTTGTCAAGGGCAGGTCGTGCCTTACGAGCCTAGTTGAGTTCTTCGATAATGTGACTGAACACATTGACGAAGGAAGTGCCGTGGACGTAGTGTACATGGACTTCAGCAAGGCTTTTGATAAGGTCCCCCATGCAAGACTTCTTGAGAAGGTGAGAGGGCATGGGATCCAAGGGCCTTTGGCCTTGTGGATCCAGAACTGGCTTGCCTGCAGAAGGCAGAGAGTGGTTGTGGATGGGTCTTTTTCGGAATGGAGGTCAGTCACCAGTGGGGTGCCCCAGGGATCTGTTCTGGGACCCTTGCTGTTTGTCATTTTCATAAATGACCTGGATGAGGAAGTGGAGGGATGGGTTAGCAAGTTCGCTGATGACACGAAGGTTGGCGGTGTTGTGGATGGTCTGGAAGGATGTCAAAAGTTGCAGCAGGACATAGATAGGATGCAGGAATGGGCAGAGAAGTGGCAGATGGACTTCAACGCGGATAAATGTGTAGTAGTCCATTTCGGCAGAACCAACGGGATGAACGAGTACACTATTAAGGGCAGGGGTCTTAGTAGCGTTGAAGAGCAGAAGGATCTCGGGGTCCGGGTTCACAGGACTCTTAAATCGGCCTCGCAGGTGGAGGAGGTGGTCAAGAAGGCGTATGGTGCACTGGCCTTCATTAATCGAGGGATTGAGTTTAGGAGTCGGGAGGTAATGCTGCAACTTTACAGGACCCTCGTCAGGCCTCATTTGGAGTACTGTGCGCAGTTCTGGTCGCCTCACTATAGGAAAGACGTAGAAGCTATTGAAAGGGTGCAGAGGAGATTTACAAGGATGTTGCCTGGACTGGGAGGCATGCCTTATGAAGATAGGTTGAGGGAGCTGGGACTCTTTTCCCTGGAGAGGCGAAGGTTGAGAGGCGACCTGATAGAAGTTTATAAAATGTTGAGAGGAATAGATAGGGTGGACTCTCAGAGGCTATTTCCCCGGGTTGAAATGGTCGCTACGAGAGGACACAGATTTAAGGTGCGGGGAGGGAAGTACAGAGGTGATGTTAGGGGTAAGTTTTTCACTCAGAGGGTAGTGAGTGATTGGAATCGGCTGCCGTCGTCGGTGGTGGAGGCGAACTCGCTGGGGTCTTTTAAAAGACTTCTGGATGAGTATATGGGGTTTAATGGGATTGGGGGTTATAGATAGGTCGAGAGATTGGTGGGGTTGATGCGATCGGCGCAACTCGAGGGCCGAAGGGCCTGTTTGTGCTGTAATGTTCTATGTTCTATGTTCTATAAACATGTTCTATGTTCTATGTTCTATGTTAACGCGGATAAATGTGTAGTCGTCCATTTCGGCAGAACCAACGGGATGAACGAGTACACTATCAAGGGCAGGAGTCTTAGTAGCGTTGAAGAGCAGAAGGATCTCGGGGTCCGGGTCCACAGGACTCTTAAATCGGCCTCGCAGGTGGAGGAGGTGGTCAAGAAGGCGTATGGTGTACTGGCCTTCATTAATCGAGGGATTGAGTTTAGGAGTTGGGAGGTAATGCTGCAACTTTACAGGACCCTCGTCAGGCCTCAGACGTAGAAGCTATTGAAAGGGTGCAGAGGAGATTTACAAGGATGTTGCCTGGACTGGGAGGCATGCCTTATGAAGATAGTTTGAGGGAGCTGGGACTCTTTTCCCTAGAGAGGCGAAGGTTGAGAGGCGACCTGATAGAGGTTTATAAAATGTTGAGAGGAATAGATAGGGTGGACTCTCAGAGGCTATTTCCCCGGGTTGAAATGGTCGCGACGAGAGGACACAGATTTAAGGTACAGGGAGGGAAGTACAGAGGTGATGTTAGGGGTAAGTTTTTCACTCAGAGGGTGGTGAGTGAATGGAATCGGCTGCCGTCATCGGTGGTGGAGGCGAACTCGCTGGGGTCTTTTAAAAGACTTCTGGATGAGTATATGGGGTTTAATGAGATTGGGGGTTATAGATAGGTCTATAGATTGGTGGGGTTGATGCGATCGGCGCAACTCGAGGGCCGAAGGGCCTGTTTGTGCTGTAATGTTCTATGTTCTATGTTCTATGTTCTATGTTATACTATCACCTGGCTTTGTCTTGTACTCTAGTTTTTCTCTCCTGCTAAATTTTTTTGTCATTCTTTGATGTTCTTTATATGATTTCTAATCTTCCGACCTACCACCAATGTTTGTGCAAAAGTATGCTTTTTCTTTAAGTTTAACACTCTCTTTAATTTGTTTATTTATCCACAGATGATAGATCCTCTGCTTGGGATCTTTCTTCCTCATTAGAACGTGTCTCCTCTGTGCATTCTGCAACATATGTGACTGAACCACTATTGACCTGTATGGCAGATTTGCCAGCTCACTTTTGCTAACTCTGCTTTCAAGGTGAGGGGAGATCTCATTGAGACGTATAAGATGATGAATGGGATGGATAGGATAGAGGTGGAGAGACTCTTCCCGCTCAATAAAGACAGTAGGACTAGGGAGCACAGCCTCAAGATAAAGGGGGGGCGGTTTAGAACGGAGTTGAGGAGGAACTTCTTCACTCAAAGGGTGGTGAATCTCTGGAATTCTCTGCCCGTTGAAGTGGTGGAGACTGCCTCGCTAAATATTTTCAAGAAGCGGGTTGATGGGTTTTTGATAAGAGAAGGGATTAAGGGTTATGGGGAGAGGGCGGGAAGGTGGAACTGAGCCACGACAGATCAGCCATGATCTTATTGAATGGCGGGGCAGGCTCGAAGGGCTAGATGGCCTACTCCTGCTCCTATTTCTTATGTTCTTATGTAAGATGTCCCACTTGCCCTAATTTAAGTTTAAAATACTAACCTTGGAAGCATTTTTCTCTCCCTCAATCTGAATGTAAAATTCAAAAATCGGTACTACATTAGGTTAAAACAAAGAACAACCCAGCACGGGAAACAGGCCCTTCGGCCCAACGAGCCCACGCCGCCACATCACCCTACACCTATTCTACCCTGCATGGCTACGAATGGAACCCGACTCAGTCAGATTCAGGGAAGAAATAGTGTCAATTTGGTAAAAACCGATTAGCCTGAGAGCACATTTTTGGGGTGTGGGAGGAAACCGGAGCGCCCGGAGGAAACCCACGCAACCACAGGGAGAATGCGCAAACTCCCACAGACACAGGCCCAAATCCATGTGCCTGCACAGCCAGCAGTGCTAGTCACTAAGCTGTTGCGGCGCCCATCTACCGGTCCAGGATCAAGCACACACACCGACACGAAGTACTAGGCCACTCCTGGAACTTCCAAGAGCAGCCCAGGCACGACCCGCCGCGTGAATGCCCCTCGTTTGACACGAGGTGGACCTCCACCTGTGGAATAAAGACAAAAATATTAATCTTACAGCCTGCCTTTCCGGTGTCTCCCGAGGTTCTAACCCTATTTAATATCCCCTACCATATCCCTCCATTCTCGTTTCACTCATGTGCCTATCTAACTGCATCTTAAACGAGTCCAATGTTCCTGCCTCCACCACCCTACTCGGTAGCGCGTTCCAGACCCCTACAACTCTCTGCGTAAAGAACCTTCTTCTCACCTCCAAATTATACCTCTCCCCCCTCACCCTTAAATGATGACCTCTCGTGTTCGTACCCAACCTCATGGCGAAGGTTGTCTTCAACTATTGTGCAGTGAACTGTCTCACTGCACAATACCAGGAGTAGTACAGTCTGCTCTGTTTGGACCCAGAACATGCTCTTCTATCAAGTTATCACAGAAACATCTCACAAACTCTTCGTTTGGATTTCCTTTGCCCATTAGGTTTATCCAATCTAAATGTAGATTAAAATATACCTTGATTATCAATGAATCATTGAATCCCTACAGTTCAGAAAGAAGCCATTCGGCACATCGAGCCTGCCCCATTAATCCACATATTTACCCTGCAAATCCCTTGTCACTAAGGGACAGTTTAGCATGGCTGGTCCATCTAACCTGCACATTTTTGATGATGGGAGGAAACTGGAACAGCCGGAGGAAGCCCACATAGACAGAACATAAGAACATAAGAAATAGGAGCAGGAGTAGGCCATCTAGCCCTTCGAGCCTGCCCCGCCATTCAATAAGATCATGGCTGATCTGTCGTGGCTCAGTTCCACCTTCCCGCCCTCTCCCCATAACCCTTAATCCCCTCTCTTATCAAAAACCCATCAACCCGTTTCTTAAAAATATTTAGCGAGGCAGCCTCCACCACTTCAACGGGCAGAGAATTCCAGAGATTCACCACCCTTTGAGTGAAGAAGTTCCTCCTCAACTCCGTTCTAAACCGCCTCCCCTTTATCTTGAGGCTGTGCCCCCTAGTCCTACTATCCTTTCTGAGCGGGAAGAGTCTCTCCACCTCTATCCTATCCATCCCATTCATCATCTTATACGTCTCAATGAGATCTCCCCTCATTCTTCTAAACTCTAACGAGTACAAGCCTAGTTTATTCAGCCTCTCCTCATAGCTCAATCCCCTCAACTCTGGTATCAGCCTAGTAAACATCCTCTGCACTCCCTCCAAGGCCAAAATATCCTTGCGCAGGTGCGGCGCCCAAAACTGCACACAGTACTCCAGCTGCAGCCTCACCAATGCCCTATACAGCTGCAGCAAGACCTCCCTACTTTTATATTCAATCCCCCTCGCTATGAAGGCCAGCATCCCATTTGCCTTCCTGACCACCTGCTGCACCTGCGTAACCTCCACAGAGACAGTGAGCAAAGACTGGAACTGAAGTCGGGTCCCTGGTGCTCTGAGGCAGCAGTGCGAACTGTATTGGCGTATCTTTCTGAGCTTGATCACTTAGTGGATATTCAACAGATACTCACCAATCACTAACCTCCCCAGTAGAACCGTAGAAACCAATTCCAGTTGGATGATAAATTTTGAAAAAGCAAAGGAGTGTTGCTCTAACCTGTTCACCAGACCCCAGCTTCTGACCAAACGTCCATTCTGTTTGAAGGTGCACTCAAGCACAGTGCATTGGAATGGAGAGCAAGAGAGAATCACAGAAACACACAGGGGATAGACAGCAATGATCGCAGATGGTCATAGGGACAGAGAGACAGAATCACAGATAAATACATGGCAAAATATAGAAACGTAAAAAATAGCAGGAATAAGCTCTTTGGGTCGTTGAGTTTGATCTAAAATTTAACATGATCATGTCTGACCTTTTGTCTCCATTGCAGCCCTTCACACTTTAGAGTCTAGAAACTGATCGACTTCCTTCTTGAACATGTTAAGAACATAACATCAGAAATAGGAGCAGGAGTAGGCCATCTGGCCCTTCGAGCCTGCCCCGCCATTCAATAAGATCATGGCTGATCTGTCGTGACTCAGTTCCACCTTCCCGCCCTCTCCCCATAACCCTTAATCCCCTCTCTTATCAAAAACCCATCAACCCGTTTCTTAAAAATATTTAGCGAGGCAGCCTCCACCACTTCAACGGGCAGAGAATTCCAGAGATTCATCACCCTTTGAGTGAAGAAGTTCCTCCTCAACTCTGTTCTAAACTGCCCCCCCTTTATCTTGAGGCTGTGCCCCCTAGTCCTACTGTCTTTTTTGAGCGGGAAGAGTCTCTCCACTTCTATCCTATCCATCCCATTCATCATCTTATACGTCTCAATGAGATCTCCCCTCATTCTTCTAAACTCTAACGAGTACAAGCCTAGTTTATTCAGCCTCTCCTCATAGCTCATATTGTGAACAGTAAGATCAAGCACTGATTCCCTGCAGGACCTCACTCGTCATTGCTTGCCACTTTGAAAATTATTCACTTATTCCCACCCATTGCCTAATCATAGAAAAATAGAAAAGAAAGAGTCCGTTGAGCCTTGAGCCAACGTCACCATTCATTATCATCTTGGCTGATCTTCCAATTCAATAGCCCGATCTTGCGTTCCTCCCATATCCTTTGATGCCATTCACCTCTCGTGCTACATCCATCTACTTCTTGGAAACATATAATGTTTTATTCCCAACTAGTTCTGTGCTAGAAACCTCCGCAGGATACCACTCTCTGATTGAATAAATTTCTCCGCATCTCAAAATGGTCCATCCAGTATCTTCAGAGTGTAAACCCTTGTTCTGGACACCCCAATAATTGGGTACATCCTATTCGCATCTACCCTGTCCAGTCCTGGCAGAATTTTCTAGGTTTCTATGAGATCCCCTCTCATTTTTCTATGCAACTAATTCAGACATAGCCAACTCAATCCCTTCTCATACATCAGCTCTGCCATCCCGGGAATTAGTCTGATAAACTTTCTTTGCACTCCCTGCAGATCTTTCCTCAGATGAGGAGGCATGGGTACTCGTTAGAGTTTAGAAGAATGAGGGGTGATCTCATTGAGACGTATAAGATGATGAATGGGATGGATAGGATAGAGGTGGAGAGACTCTTCCCGCTCAAAAAAGACAGTAGGACTAGGGGGCACAGCCTCAAGATAAAGGGGGGGCGGTTTAGAACAGAGTTGAGGAGGAACTTCTTCACTCAAAGGGTGGTGAATCTCTGGAATTCTCTGCCCGTTGAAGTGGTGGAGGCTGCCTCGCTAAATATTTTTAAGAAACGGGTTGATGGGTTTTTGATAAGAGAAGGGATTAAGGGTTATGGGGAGAGGGCGGGAAGGTGGAGCTGAGTCACGACAGATCAGCCATGATCTTATTGAATGGCGGGGCAGGCTCGAAGGGCCAGATGGCCTACTCCTGCTCCTATTTCTTATGTTCTTATGTTCTTATTCCAAGTATAGCTTCATCAAGTCCCTGTATAGCTGCAGTAAGAATCCCTGTTCCTGTATCCCAATTCCTCTCCTGAAGAAGGCCCTTTTTATTGCCTGCATTCCTCCCTTTAGTGACTGGTGTAAGAGGACACCCAGATCTTGTTGCACATTCGCCTCTCCTAATTTATGGCTGTTCAGATGGTAAACTGCCTTTCTGTTTCCGCATCCAAAATGGGTAACTTCACATTTATCTAAGCTACCTGCAAATCACTTGCCCACTCGTTCAACTTGTTCAAATCACACTGAAGGCCTCACAGCTCACCTTCCCACCCAATTTAGGTCTTCTGAAAACTTCGAGATATTACGTTTAGTTCCCACATCTAAATCATTGATGTATACAGTGAAGAGCTGGGGTCCCAGCACTGACCCCTGTTTGTACCACACTCATCACTGCCTGCCACTTAAATAAAAAAAAAGACCAGAAAATTCATACACTACATTTACTTCTACCATCTAGTTTTCGATCCCACTCAATACACTATCAAGGGCAGGAGTCTTAGTAGCGTTGAAGAGCAGAAGGATCTAGGGGTCCGGGTCCACAGGACTCTTAAATCGGCCTCGCAGGTGGAGGAGGTGGTCAAGAAGGCGTATGGTGTACTGGCCTTCATTAATCGAGGGATTGAGTTTAGGAGTCGCGAGGTAATGCTGCAACTTTACAGGACCCTTGTCAGGCCTCATTTGGAGTACTGTGTGCAGTTCTGGTCGCCTCACTATAGGAAAGACGTAGAAGCTATTGAAAGGGTGCAGAGGAGATTTACAAGGATGTTGCCTGGACTGGGAGGCATGCCTTATGAAGATAGGTTGAGGGAGCTGGGACTCTTTTCCCTAGAGAGGCGAAGGTTGAGAGGCGACCTGATAGAGGTTTATAAAATGTTGAGAGGAATAGATAGGGTGGACTCTCAGAGGCTATTTCCCCGGGTTGAAATGGTCGCTACGAGAGGACACAGATTTAAGGTACGGGGAGGGAAGTTCAGAAGTGATGTTAGGGGTAAGTTTTTCACTCAGAGGGTGGTGAGTGAATGGAATCGGCTGCCGTCATCGGTGGTGGAGGCGAACTCGCTGGGGTCTTTTAAAAGACTTCTGGATGAGTATATGGGGTTTAATGGGATTGGGGGTTATAGATAGGTCTATAGATTGGTGGGGTTGATGCGATCGGCGCAACTCGAGGGCCGAAGGGCCTGTTTGTGCTGTAATGTTCTATGTTCTATGTTCTATGTAATAGATTACACTCAATTCCATATGCTTTAATTTTACAGAGTACCACAGATCCACAGCATGTGGCACAGTGGTTAGCACTGCTGCCTCATCGTTGCATCGACCTGCTGGGCTCAATTCCAGCTCGGGTGACTGTCTGTGTGAAGATTCCATGTCTGCGTGGGTTTCCTCCAGGTCCTCCAGTTTCCTCCCACAATCCAAAGATGGTACTGTTCACGAAAAATTGCCCTTTAGACGGATTGTCCATGAGAAATGAGTGGAGTTATGGGAATAGGGCAGCGGGAAAGGGCCTGGGTAAATTACTCCTTCAGAGAATTGGTGGCCTCTTCTGCACTATAAACATAGAACATTACAGCGCAGAACAGGCCCTTCGGCCCATGATGTTGCGCCGACCAGTTACAAAACAATGACCCACTAGCCTAAACCAATCCCTTTTCGTCCATAAACCTATCCACAGATCTCTTAAACGCCCCCAAACTAGGCGCATTTACAACTGCAGCTGGCAGGGCATTCCAGTCCCTCACCACCCTCTGGGTAAAGAACCTACCCCTGACATCAGTCCTATAACTACCCCCCCTTAATTTAAAATCGTGCCCCCTCATGCTAGCTTTCTCCATCCTAGGAAAAAGGCTATCACTATCTACCCTGTCTAAACCTCTAATCATCTTATATGTTTCAATGAGATCCCCTCTTAGCCGCCTTCTTTCCAGCGAAAACAACCCCAAATCTCTCAATCTCTCCTCATAGGATCTCCCCTCCATACCAGGCAACATCCTGGTAAACCTCCTCTGCACCCTCTCCAAAGCCTCCACATCCTTCCTGTAATGTGGGGACCAGAACTGCACACAAAACTCCAAGTGCGGCCGCACCAGAGATGTGTACAGTTGCATCATGACGCTCCGACTCCTAAATTCAATCCCCCTACCAATAAACGCCAAAACTCCGTTTACCTTCTTAACAACCTTATCTACTTGATTCCCAACTTTCAGGGATCTATGTACACATACACCTAGATCCCTCTGCTCCTCCACACTATTCAAAGTCCTCCCGTTAGCCCTATACTCAACACATCTGTTATTCCTACCGAAATGAATTACCTCACACTTCTCCACATTAAACTCCATCCGCCACCTCGCAGCCCAGCTCTGCAACCTTTCTAAGTCATCCTGCAAACTATGACACCCTTCCTCACAATCTACCACACCTCCGACTTTGGTGTCATCAGCAAACTTACTAATCCACCCAACTATACCCTCATCCAGATCATTAATAAAGATTACAAACAGCAGTGGCCCCAAAACAGATCCCTGAGTCACACCACTCGTAACCGATAAAGATTTTATGTTTGACTGGAAGAGCAAATCACAGAAACAGGGACAGAGAGAGAGAATTTCTCAGGGATTGAGAGAGAGGATGTCATGGATGGATAGGGAGACTAAGTCTCACAGCGGCAGAGAATGACAGAGGGCTCCCTGCCGAACAATTTAAACATCTGCTTCTTTCAACAGTGTACAATGAGAGCTGTGTGTACCAGAAAAAAAACCCTGCAGAAACTCAGCAAATCTCTTTCAACAACCTTCCAAACAAAGAAAAACACTATTCCTGGACCGACAAGGGCAGCAGAAGCAATGGAACATCACCACCAGCAAGAAACAAAGACACATAACTGGCAGACATGGAAATATATCATTGTTCATTCACGGTCACTGAGTAAAAACGCTGAGCTTCTACTCTAACAGCACTGGGGGTGTACCTACACCAGTTGAGCTGCAGTGGTTCAAATGGCCGAGTGAAGCTCACTCACATCCCAAGACACAATTTAATCGGCACAAAAGTAGCGGGAGAGAAACACAGACACACTCACGGACAAAGAACCAGCATAGAACCCTACAGTGCAGAAACAGGCCCTTCGGCCCATCGAGTCTGCACCGAACACAATCCCACCCAGACCCTATCCCCATATCCCTACCTGCTAATCCCTCTAACCTACACATCCCAGGACACTAAGGGGCAATTTTAGCATAGCCAATGAACCTAACCCGCACATCTTTGGACTGTGGGAGGAAACCGGAGCACCCGGAGAAAACCCACGCAGACACGAGGAGAATGTGCAAACTCCACAAAGAAGGGTCTCAGTCACACACAGAGACGGAGAGAGAGGGAGGGAATCACAGATATTTGTAAATTTCTATGTTCTATGTTCTATGTTCTATGTTCTTCATGGGATATGAGCGTTGTTGACAATGGCTAGCAGTTTCCCATCCCTAATTGCCCTCGATGGCGATGGGGAGCTGCTTTCCTGATATGTTGCCGTCTGTTTGGTGTAGTGTTTCCCGCAGGGCAGTTGGGGAGGGAGTTCCAGGACTGGGCTCAGTGACAGTGAAGGGACGGCGATATAGTTCCACATGGTGTGTGTCTCAGAGAGGAAATTGCAGATGGTCGCGTGCATTACATAAGAACATAAGAACATAAGAAATAGGAGCAGGAGTAGGCCATCTGGCCCCTCGAACCTGCCCCGCCATTCAATAAGATCATGGCTGATCTGTCGTGGCTCAGTTCCACCTTCCTGCCCTCTCCCCATAACCCTTAATCCCTTCTCTTATCAAAAACCCATCAACCCGTTTCTTAAAAATATTTAGCGAGGCAGCCTCCACCATTTCAACGGGCAGAGAATTCCAGAGATTCACCACCCTTTGAGTGAAGAAGTTCCTCCTCAACTCCGTTCTAAACCACCTTCCCTTTATCTTGAGTCTGTGCCCCCTAGTCCTACTGTCTTTTTTGACTGTCCATTGGCTGTCCTTTGTCATTACCCTCAGTCTTTCTTCTTCGCATCATCATCCTTCTCAAATTAAAATGCTGGATTTGCAGAAAAGAAGGATTCAAGCTAAGAGTGAGTGTGAATCATGCCCTTAGAATTGTGAGAGAAGGGGGTTAGAGTTCTCTGAATGTCAGTTGTTTCACAGGGGTTGCTATTACTGACAGTGTAAGTGTGCAACCGTTAACCTTGTACTGAAAATGTGTTCCTGAACTCAGTAACTACTACAACAAGAACAGAGTGTCTCCCCAGCAACTCCACAGCTTTTTCCATGTTTAAGAAGGGGAACAGAGACTTTGCCGGGAATTATAAACCGGTGAGTCTTACTTCTGTTGTGGGCAAGGTTTTAGAAAAAATTATTAGGAATAGGATTTATAGTTATTTGGAGAGTAATGAATTGATTGGAGATAGTCAGCATGGTTTTGTAGTGGGTAGGTCGTGCCTTACTAACCTTATCGAGTTCTTTGAGAAAGTGACCAAAGAGGTGGATAGGGGTAAGGCAGTTGATGTGGTGTATATGGATTTTAGCAAGGCGTTTGATAAGGTTCACCATGGTAGGCTTCTGCAGAAAATGCAGATGTATGGGATTGGGGATGATCTAGGTAATTGGATCAGGAATTGGCTAGCAGATAGGAGACAGAGGGTGGTGGTTGATGGTAAATATTCGTCATGGAGTTCGGTTACGAGTGGTGTGCCTCAGGGATCTGTTTTGGGGCCACTGCTGTTTGTAATTTTTATTAATGATCTGGATGAGGGTATAGTTGGGTGGATTAGTAAGTTTGCTGATGACACCAAAGTCGGAGGTGTGGTAGATTGTGAGGAAGGGTGTCATAGTTTGCAGGAAGACTTAGAAAGGTTGCAGAGCTGGGCCGAGAGGTGGCGGATGGAGTTTAATGCGGAGAAGTGTGAGGTAATTCATTTCGGTAGGAGCAACAGATGTGTTGAGTATAGGGCTAACGGGAGGACTTTGAATAGTGTGGATGAACAGAGGGATCTAGGTGTATGTGTACATAGATCCCTGAAAGTTGGGAATCAAGTAGATAAGGTTGTTAAGAAGGCATACGGTGTCTTGGCGTTTATTGGTAGGGGGATTGAATTTAGGAGTCGCAGCGTCATGATGCAACTGTACACAACTCTGGTGCGGCCGCACTTGGAGTTTTGTGTGCAGTTCTGGTCCCCACATTACAGGAAGGATGTGGAGGCTTTGGAGAGGGTGCAGAGGAGGTTTACCAGGATGTTGCCTGGTATGGAGGGGAGGTCCTATGAGGAGAGACTGAGGGATTTGGGGTTGTTTTCGTTGGAAAGAAGGCGGCTAAGAGGGGATCTTATTGAAACATATAAGATGATTAGAGGTTTAGATAGGGTGGACAGTGATAGCCTTTTTCCTCGGATGGAGAAAGCTAGCACGAGGGGGTATGGCTTTAAATTAAGGGGGGGTAGTTATAGGACAGATGTCAGGGGTAGGTTCTTTACCCAGAGGGTGGTGAGGGACTGGAATGCCCTGCCAGCTGCAGTTGTAAATGCACCTAGTTTGGGGGCGTTTAAGAGATCTGTGGATAGGTTTATGGATGAAAAGGGATTGGTTTAGGCTAGTGGGTCATTGTTTTTGTAACTGGTCGGCGCAACATCGTGGGCCGAAGGGCCTGTTCTGCGCTGTAATGTTCTATGTTCTATGTCCTACGTGGTAGAGTTTGTCAGTTTAGAAGGTGCTGTTTAAGGATACATGGTGTGGTGATTCAGTACAAAATGAATATTGTGGAGATCTCCAATTCTGTGCATTGAGAGAGAGATGATGCCTGCATTGCTGATCAATGGGCCTGCTTTATCTAACATACACTCCTCCTTGAATCTGCTCTCCAATCAATAAAATCGTGACTGATCTCATTGTCACGTCATCCCCACGTTCCTCCCTACTCCCGACAACCTTCCACTCACTCATCGATCAAGAATCTATCTCGCTCTGCCTTAAAACTATTCAAAGACTTTGCTTACACTACCTTTTGAGAAAGACACTCATGATTCTCAAGGAAAATTCTCCTCACGCCTGTCTTAAATGAGCAACCCTTCATTTTTAAATAGTTACCTGAAAGTTCTAGATTCTCTCGCAATAGGAAACAGTATCTCCAGTTCCAGCTTGTCAATACCCCTCAGGATCTTAAAAGTTTTGATCAAGTTGCCTCTTACTCTTCTTCACGCTCGTCTATCAATAGCCAAGCTCCATGATCTTTCCTCATAAGAAATCTGCTCCTTTCAGATCTGAGTGCAGTAAACCTTCTTTGAACAATTCTAAACTTCCTTATATCTTTCCTTGAATAATGAGACTGACACTGTACACAACACTGCTGTTGTCGTTACACCAATGCCTGACACAAATTAAGCAGAAACTCTTTAATATTGTATTAATTCCTTTCATAATAAATTATAACAATCTACTTGTCTTCCAAATTACTCGCTGTACCTACATACTAGCATTTTGAGATTCATACACTAGGACACCCAGGTCCCTCTGCACCTCACATCTCTACAATCACTCATCCTTTAGGTAATGAGCTTTTATATTAATTTCTTCCTGGTAAAATAGACTATTTCACCTTTATCCCAAATACATCCCATGAACTCCCAATCTAGGCTTCATTGGATTTATCCAATCTAAATGTAGATTAAAATTTACCATGATTGTCATAGAATCCTTACTGATAGAAGGAGGTCATTTGGTCCATCATTGCTGCACCAATAACAATCCTATACAGGCCCTATCTCCATAACCACATGTATTTCCCTGTCGATCCGCTCGGACACAAAGAGGTAATTCAGCACGGTCAATCCACTGTCTAACCTGCACATCATTGGACTGTGGGAAGAAATCAGAGGCCCCACAGGAAACCCAGCAGACACCATGAAAATGTGCAAACTCCACACAGACAGTCACTCAAGGCCACAATTGAACCCAGGTCCCTGATTCTGTGAGGCAACAGTACTAACTACATTACTAGCTTTCTTTCTTACCTTGTTACGACTCTTTAATATAACTCATCTTCTCAAATTTGATCTTTTGTTTTGACAATTCAGTTTAAGACTCTCTCTTATTCCCTAGTTAGATAGCTTGCTAGAACATCACCTTAAGTTCTGTTCAGGAGTTATCTGCCCCAATGATACACCCCCAATATTTTCCATGACAGGTGCCAGTGTCCCATGAAGCAGAACCCATTTCCCCCACACCAGTCTTTGAGACACGCACTCATCCCCTGAATCTGGTTTGTCCAATGCCAATTTGCACTTGGCTTGGGTAATAATCCAGTGATTTTAACCTCTGTATCTTGTTTGGATCCTGGATCCTCATACTGACTATGCAGAACCTCCTTCCTCATCCTGCCAATGTCATCGGTATCTACAAGGACCACAACCACTGGATAATCCCCCTTACAGTGTAAATTCCTCTCCAGCTCAGAGAGGATGTTCCGAACCCTGGTACTTTGCAGTAACGTAACTTGGTCTCAAGCTCCTTGCTATGGAGGACAGTGTCAACGCCCCTCACTATTCTGTGCCCCATTACCACAACATTCTGATCTGGGTCTCCTTATATACCTTAGCTACAATCACACTCTCCACTTTCCAAGTTGGAACCTTCAATCCTAAGGGGTATGCCTGCCTCCTGAAACAATGTGTCCTCGTATCTCTCTCCCTCCCCGATGTGTCCCAGTGTCTGCAGCTCAGCCTCCAGCCCAATGACTCTGAGCTGAAGCTGCTCGAACCTCAGACACTTGGTGCTGTTGTACTTGCCCTGGATAACACCAGTATCCATCAGTTCCCACAGGCTGCAGCATTGACACAGCACCCGAGGTAACAATATTTATGAGCGTTAATCAGTTTTGTTTTCCATTGGGGTTTTTTTTTATATTTATTAATCTTGTCACAAACTTTTGGAAGATAGATTTTGACCACTTACCGGATATTCACCAGATGCTCACCAACAGCTCACCTCCTCTGCGGTAGAACAACAGAAACCCACATGGTGGAAACGTTAGATAAAGCTAGGGAGTGCTGCTCTCCTCTCCTCACCAAACATCCTCCTCTCATCAAATGTCCAACACTGGTTGAAGACGCACTCAGTATGAGTGTGGAAACACAGAGCGAGAGAGGCAATTAGAGAAACACACAGGGATAGAGAGTGATTCTCAGATGGCCACAGGGAAAGGGAGACAGATTCACAAATAAATATGGGAAAAGATAGAAACAAATAAAAAATTAGGGGCAGGAGGAGGCCATTTGGCCCTTCGAGCATCAACATTCTATCCTGTATCATCAGACTGTGACAACTGGTTCTCCACATCCCCACCATCAGGAACATCCTTCCTGCATCTACCCTGTCCACTCCTGTTGGGTTGATAGCTTTCCATGAGATTCCACCTCATTCTTGTGTACTGCAGTGATCCGAACTGAATCATTCTCTCCTCACACATCAGTCCTGCCATCCCAGGAATCAGTCTGGTAAACAGTCTCTATATTCCCTCAAACAAGAACATACTTCCTCAGATAAGGAGACCAAAACTGCACACATCCTCATTCTGGACACCCCAGGAACATCCTTCTTGCAAGTAGTCCTGGTAGAATTTTATAGCTTTCTATGGAGATCCTCCCCTCATTCTTCTGAACCCCAACGGAAACAATCCTGACCAACTCAATCTCTCCTCAGGGGTTTGCACTGCTGCCTCACGTCACCACGGACCCGGGTTAAATTCTGCCCTTGGGTGACTGTCTGTGTGGCGTTTGCACATTCTCCCCATGTACGCGTGGGTTTCCTTTGCTTGCTCCGGTTCTCTCCCACACTACAAAGATGCGTGGGTTTGGTTCATTGGCTATGACAGATTACCCCTTTGTGTCAGAGGGATTAGCAGGGTAAATACATGGGGTTATGGGGAAAGGGGCTGGATGGGATTGTTGTCAGTGCAGGTTCCAGGGCCGAATGGCCTCCTTCTGTACTGCAGTCGTTCTATGATTCTACTTGTGGAAACCCACTGGTTTCTGTCATCTGGAAAAATACCATCTACTAACCAGCTTTCTATCAATCTCAATACACTCTCCCCTACTCCCAGTCCCATGTGATTTAGTTATACACAGAGAGAATCACAGATACATAGTGAACAGCACAGTTAGCATTGCTGCCTCACAGTGCAAGGAACTGGGTTCAATTCCAGCTTTCAGGAACTGTTTGGAGTTTGCATGTTCTCCATGTCCATGTGAATTGCCTCCTGGGGCTGCAGTTTCCTCCCACACTCTAAAGATGTGCAGGTTAGATGGATTAACCATGGGAAATGTGTGGGGTTATGATGATAGGGAGGGGGGGGGGGTGGAGGCCTGGGCAAGTTACTCTGTCAGAGACAGACTTGATGAGACAAATAGCCTCTTCAGCACTGTAGAGATTCTATGATTTTATGATTGACTGGGAGAGAGAATCACAGATACTCACAGGGATGGAGAGTGAGATGTCACAAACACACATGATGGACAGGGAGAGAGTAAATCTCAGCTACTCACAGCAGCAGAGGGGGATAAAGAGAGAGGATCTCATTCCAACAATGTAAACATTCCCTTCCTCCATCCCCAGTGTACAGTGACAGCAGTGTGAACCAAAAGCAACACCCACTGCAGAAACTCAGCAAATCCCTTTCAACAGAACCTTCCAAACCAAAAAAAAACACTATTCCTGAACCGACAAGGACAGCAGAAGCAATGAAACATCACCACCAGCAAGTAATATTCAAAGACACATAACTGGTTGACACGGAAATATATCACTGTTCGTTCACTGGGTCAAAATCCTGGGCTTCTGCTCTAACAGCACTGGGGGTGTACCTACACCAGTCGGGGTGTAGTGGTTCAGGGAGCCGAGTGAAGCTCACTCACATCCCAAAAGAAATTTTTCAATCTGCAGAAAGGGAGTGGGAGAGAAACACAGACACACACACACGGACAAAGAAGGGTCACAGAGACACATACAGAGACAGAGAGAAGGAGGGAATCACAGATGTTTGTGGATTTCTCCATGGGATATGAGTGTTGTTGACAAGGCCAGCAGTTTCCCATCCCTAATTGCCCTCGAGAAGGTGATGGGGAGCTGCTTTCCTGAGACGCTGCAGTCTATCTGGTGTAGGGCCTCCCGGAGGGCAGTTGGAGAGGGAATTCCAGGGTTGGACTCAGTGCCAGTGAAGGGACGGTGATATAGTTCCACATGATGTGTGTCTCAGAGGGGTAGCTGCAGATGGTCACATGCAATGGCTGTCCTTTGTCCTTCTACGTGGCAGAGTTTGTCAGTTCAGAAGATGGTGTTTAAGGATGCATGGAGTGGTGATTCAGTACAAAATGAATACTGTGGAGATCTCCAATTCTGTGCATTGAGAGAGAGGAGGTGGTGGCTGTATTACTGATCAAGGGGCTTGCTTTATCTAAGATAAAGTCCACCTCGAATCTGCTCCCCCAAATCAATAAAATCATGACTGATCTGACTGTTGCATCTTCCCCATTTTCCTGCCAACCCCTGACAAACTTTCCTCCACCCCATCATTGATCAAGAATCTCACTCTGCCTTAAAACGATTCAAAGTCTTCGCTTCCCCCTGCCTTTTGAGGGAGTGTGTTCCAGAGACTAATGATTCTCAAGGAAAATTCTCCTCATGTCTGTCTTAAATGGGCAACACTTCATTTTTAAATAGCTACCTGAAGCTCTCAATTCTCCTGCAATAGCAAACAACATTTCCAGTTCCACCTTGTCAATACTCCTCAGGATCTTAAAGGTTTTGATCAAGTTGCCTCTTACTTTTCTTAACTCTAATCTATACACAGAAATGCCCGACAATCTTTCCTCATAAAAATATCTGCTCATTTCAGATCTGAGTGCAGTAAACCTTCTCTGAACTTATTTACCTCTTTCCTTAAATAATGAGACCAACGTTGTACACAGCACTCCAGTTGTCTCACCAATACCTGACTTGAATTAAGCAGAAATTCTTTAATATTGCAATTCCCTTCACAATAAATTATAACAATCTACTTGTCTTCCTTGCTGCACCTAGATACTAGCATTTTGTGATTCATGAACTAGGACACCCAGATCCCTCTGCACCTCACATTTCTACAATCGCTCTTCCTTTAGATAATAAGTTTTTTTGTTAATTTCTACCAGCTAAAATGGACTATTTCATATTTATCCGAAATACCTTCCATGAACTCCCAATCTAGGCTACGTTGAATTTATTTAATCTAAATGTAGATTAAAATTTACCATATCATAGAATCCCTACAGATAGAAGAACATAAGAACATAAGAAATAGGAGCAGGAGTAGGCCATCTGGCCCTTCGAGCCTGCCCCGTCATTCAATAAGATCATGGCTGATCTGTCGCTGCTCAGCTCCACCTTCCCGCCCTCTCCCCATAACCCTTAATCCCCTCTCTTATCAAAAATCCATCAACCCGTTTCTTAAAAATATTTAGCGAGGCAGCCTCCACCACTTCAACGGGCAGAGAATTCCAGAGATTCACCACCCTTTGAGTGAAGAAGTTCCTCCTCAACTCTGTTCTAAACCGCCCCCCCCCTTTATCTTGAGGCTGTGCCCCCTAGTCCTACTGTCTTTTTTGAGCGGGAAGAGTCTCTCCACCTCTATCCTATCCATCCCATTCATCATCTTATACGTCTCAATGAGATCATTCTTCTAAACGCTAACGAGTTATCTAATAATCCAGTGATTTTAACCTCTGTATCTTGTTTGGATCCTGGATCCTCATACTGACTATGCAGAACCTCCTTCCTCATCCTGCCAATGTCATCGGTATCTACAAGGACCACAACCACTGGATAATCCCCCTTACAGTGTAAATTCCTCTCCAGCTCAGAGAGGATGTTCCGAACCCTGGTACTTTGCAGTAACGTAACTTGGTCTCAAGCTCCTTGCTATGGAGGACAGTGTCAACGCCCCTCACTATTCTTTGCCCCATTACCACAACATTCTGATCTGGGTCTCCTTATATACCTTAGCTACAATCACACTCTCCACTTTCCAAGTTGGAACCTTCAATCCTAAGGGGTATGCCTGCCTCCTGAAACAATGTGTCCTCGTATCTCTCTCCCTCCCCGATGTGTCCCAGTGTCTGCAGCTCAGCCTCCAGCCCAATGACTCTGAGCTGAAGCTGCTCGAACCTCAGACACTTGGTGCTGTTGTACTTGCCCTGGATAACACCAGTATCCATCAGTTCCCACAGGCTGCAGCATTGACACAGCACCCGAGGTAACAATATTTATGAGCGTTAATCAGTTTAGTTTTCCATTGGTTTTTTTTGATATTTATTAATCTTGTCACAAACTACAAATTTAAACCTTTGGAAGATAGATCTTGACCACTTATCGGATATTCACCAGTGCTCACCAACAGCTCACCTCCTCTGCGGTAGAACAACAGAAACCCACATGGTGGAAACGTTAGATAAAGCTAGGGAGAGCTGCTCTCCTCTCCTCACCAAACATCCTCCTCTCATCAAATGTCCAACACTGGTTGAAGACGCACTCAGTGTGAGTGTGGAAACACTGAGCGAGAGAGGCAATTAGAGAAACACACAGGGATAGAGAGTGATTCTCAGATGGCCACAGGGAAAGGGAGACAGATTCACAAATAAATATGGGAAAAGATTGAAACAAATAAAAAATTAGGAGCAGGAAGAGGCCATTTGGCCCTTCGAGCATCAACATTCTATCCTGTATCATCAGACTGTGACAACTGGTTCTCCACATCCCCACCATCAGGAACATCCTTCCTGCATCTATCCTGTCCACTCCTGTTGGGTTGATAGCTTTCCATGAGATTCCACCTCATTCTTGTGTACTGCAGTGATCCTAACTGAATCATTCTCTCCTCACACATCAGTCCTGCCATCCCAGGAATCAGTCTGGTAAACAGTCTCTGCACTCCCTCAAACAAGAACATCCTTCCTCAGATAAGGAGACCAAAACTGCACACATCCTCATTCTGGACCCCCCAGGAACATCCTTCTTGCAAGTAGTCCTGGTAGAATTTTATAGCTTTCTATGGAGATCCTCCCCTCATTCTTCTGAACCCCAACGGAAACAATCCTGACCAACTCAATCTCTCCTCAGGGGTTTGCACTGCTGCCTCACGTCGCCACGGACCCGGGTTAAATTCTTGCCTCAGATGACTGTCTGTGTGGCGTTTGCACATTCTCCCCATGTACGCGTGGGTTTCCTTTGCTTGCTCCGGTTCTCTCCCACACTCCAAAGATGCGTGGGTTTGGTCCATTGGCTATGATAGATTGCCCCTTTGTGTCAGAGGGATTAGCAGGGTAAATACATGGGGTTATGGGGAAAGGGGCTGGATGGGATTGTTGTCAGTGCAGGTTCCAGGGCCGAATGGCCTCCTTCTGTACTGCAGTCGTTCTATGATTCTACTTGTGGAAACCCACTGGTTTCTGTCATCTGGAAAAATACCATCTACTAACCAGTTTTCTATCAATCTCAATACACTCTCCCCTACTCCCAGTCCCATGTGATTTAGTTATACACAGAGAGAATCACAGATACATAGTGAACAGCACAGTTAGCATTGCTGCCTCACAGTGCAAGGAACTGGGTTCAATTCCAGGTTTGGGTAACTGTGCAGAGTTTGCAATTTCTCCCTGTCTCTATGTGGATTTTCTTTGGGTGCTGCAGTTTCCTCCCAAACTCCAGTGATGTGTCGGTTAGATGGAGCGATCATGGGAAATGTGTGGGGTTATATTGATAGCGTGGGAGAGGGGGCCTGGGCAAGTTACTCTGTCAGAGACAGACTTAATGGGATGAATAACCTCTTCAGCACTGTAGCGATTCCATGATTTTATGATAGACTGGGAGAGAGAATCACAGATACTCACACGGACAGAGAGCGAGATGGGACAAATGGACAGGGAGAGAGTAAATCTCAGCTACTCACAGCAGCAGAGGGGGATAAATAGAGAGGATCTCATTCCAACAATGTAAACATTCCCTTCCTCCATCCCCAGTGTACAGTGACAGCAGTGTGAACCAAAAGCAACACCCACTGCAGAAACTCAGCAAATCCCTTTCAACAGCACCTTCCAAACCAAAAAAAAACACTATTCCTGAACCGACAAGGGCAGCAGAAGCAATGAAACATCACAACCAGCAAATAACATTCAAAGACACAACTGGCAGACGTTAATATACATCACTGTTCATTCACTGCCATTGGATCAAAATCCGGGGTTTCTGCTCTAACAGCACTGGGGGTGTACCTACACCAGTCGGGGTGTAGTGGTTCAGGGAGCCGAGTGAAGCTCACTCACATCCCAAAAGAAATTTTTCAATCTGCAGAAAGGGAGTGGGAGAGAAACACAGACACACACACACGGACAAAGAAGGGTCACAGACACACATACAGAGACAGAGAGAGGGAGGGAATCACAGATGTTTGTGGATTTCTCCATGGGATATGAGTGTTGTTGACAAGGCCAGCAGTTTCCCATCCCTAATTGCCCTCGAGAAGGTGATGGGGAGCTGCTTTCCTGATTCGCTGCAGTCTATCTGGTGTAGGGCCTCCCGGAGGGCAGTTGGAGAGGGAATTCCAGGATTGGACTCAGTGCCAGTGAAGGGACGGTGATATAGTTCCAAATGATGTGTGTCTCAGAGGGGTAGCTGCAGATGGTCACATGCAATGGCTGTCCTTTGTCCTTCTACGTGGCAGAGTTTGTCAGTTTAGAAGATGGTGTTTAAGGATACATGGTGTGGTGATTCAGTACAAAATGAATACTGTGGAGATCTCCAATTCTGTGCATTGAGAGAGAGGAGGTGGTGGCTGTATTACTGATCAAGGGGCTTGCTTTATCTAAGATAAAGTCCACCTCGAATCTGCTCGCCCAAATCAATAAAATCATGACTGATCTGAATGTTGCATCATCCCCATTTTCCTCCCTACCCCTGACAAACTTTCCCCCACCCCCTCATTGATCAAGAATCTCACTCTGCCTTAAAACGATTCAAAGTCTTCGCTTCCCCCTGCCTTTTGAGGGAGTGTGTTCCAGAGACTAATGATTCTCAAGGAAAATTCTCCTCATGTCTGTCTTAAATGAGCAACACTTCATTTTTAAATAGCTACCTGAAGCTCTCAATTCTCCTGCAACAGGAAACAACATTTCCAGTTCCACCTTGTCAATACTCCTCAGGATCTTAAAGGTTCTGATCAAGTTGCCTCTTACTTTTCTTAACTCTAATCTATACACAGAAATGCCCGACAATCTTTCCTCATAAAAATATCTGCTCATTTCAGATCTGAGTGCAGTAAACCTTCTCTGAACTTATTTACCTCTTTCCTTAAATAATGAGACCAACGTTGTACACAGCACTCCAGTTGTCTCACCAATATCTGACTTGAATTAAGCAGAAGTTCTTTAATATTGCAATTCCCTTCCCAATAAATTATAACAATCTACTTGTCTTCCTTGCTGCACCAATATACTAGCATTTTGTGATTCATGCACTAGGACACCCAGATCCCTCTGCACCTCACATTTCTACAATCGCTCTTCCTTTAGATAATAAGTTTTTTTGTTAATTTCTACCAGCTAAAATGGACTATTTCATATTTATCCGAAATACCTTCCATGAACTCCCAATCTAGGCTACGTTGAATTTATTTAATCTAAATGTAGATTAAAATTTACCATATCATAGAATCCCTACAGATAGAAGAACATAAGAAATAGGAGCAGGAGTAGGCCATCTAGCCCTTCGAGCCTGCCCCGCCATTCAATAAGATCATGGCTGATCTGTCGTGGCTCAGTTCCACCTTCCCGCCCTCTCCCCATAACCCTTAATCCTTTCTCTTATCAAAAACCCATCAACCCGCTTCTTAAAAATATTTAGCGAGGCAGCCTCCACCACTTCAACGGGCAGAGAATTCCAGAGATTCACCACCCTTTGAGTGAAGAGGTCCCTCCTCCATTTGGTCCATTATAGCTGCACCAATAACAATCCTATACAGGCCCTCTGTCTATAACCTCATGTATTTCCATGCCAACTTACTCTGACACAAAGAGGTAATTTAGCATGGTCAATCCACTGTCTAACCTGCACATCATTGGACTGTGGGAAGAAATCAGAGGCCCCACAGGAAACCCAGCAGACACCATGAAAATGTGCAAACTCCACACAGACAGTCACTCAAGGCCACAATTGAACCCGGATCCCTGATTCTGTGAGGCAGCAGTGACAACAACATTACTAGCTATCTTTCTTACCATGTCTCAACTCTTTAATACAACCCATCTTTCCAAATTTGATCCCTTGCTTTGACGATTCAGTTTAAAACTCTCTCTACTTCCCCAGATCGATGTCTCACTGGAGCATTATCTTCAGTTTCATTAAGGAGTAAACGGCCCCAATGATACACCCCCAATATTTTCCATGACAGGTGCCAGTGTCCCATGAAGCAGAACCCAATTCCCCCACACCAGTCTTTGAGACACGCACTCATCCCCTGAATCTGATTTGTCCAATGCCAATTTGCACTTGGCTTGGGTAATAATCCAGTGATTTTAACCTCTGTATCTTGTTTGGATCCTGGATCCTCATACTGACTATGCAGAACCTCCTTCCTCATCCTGCCAATGTCATCGGTATCTACAAGGACCACAACCACTGGATAATCCCCCTTACAGTGTAAATTCCTCTCCAGCTCAGAGAGGATGTTCCGAACCCTGGTACTTTGCAGTAACGTAACTTGGTCTCAAGCTCCTTGCTATGGAGGACAGTGTCAACGCCCCTCACTATTCTTTGCCCCATTACCACAACATTCTGATCTGGGTCTCCTTATATACCTTAGCTACAATCACACTCTCCACTTTCCAAGTTGGAACCTTCAATCCTAAGGGGTATGCCTGCCTCCTGAAACAATGTGTCCTCGTATCTCTCTCCCTCCCCGATGTGTCCCAGTGTCTGCAGCTCAGCCTCCAGCCCAATGACTCTGAGCTGAAGCTGCTCGAACCTCAGACACTTGGTGCTGTTGTACTTGCCCTGGATAACACCAGTATCCATCAGTTCCCACAGGCTGCAGCATTGACACAGCACCCGAGGTAACAATATTTATGAGCGTTAATCAGTTTTGTTTTCCATTGGGGTTTTTTTTTGATATTTATTAATCTTGTCACAAACTACAAATTTAAACCTTTGGAAGATAGATTTTGACCACTTACCGGATATTCACCAGATGCTCACCAACAGCTCACCTCCTCTGCGGTAGAACAACAGAAACCCACATGGTGGGAACGTTAGATAAAGCTAGGGAGTGCTGCTCTCCTCTCCTCACCAAACATCCTCCTCTCATCAAATGTCCAACACTGGTTGAAGACGCACTCAGTGTGAGTGTGGAAACACAGAGCGAGAGAGGCAATTAGAGAAACACACAGGGATAGAGAGTGATTCTCAGATGGCCACAGGGAAAGGGAGACAGATTCACAAATAAATATGGGAAAAGATAGAAACAAATAAAAAATTAGGAGCAGGAGGAGGCCATTTGGCCCTTCGAGCATCAACATTCTATCCTGTATCATCAGACTGTGACAACTGGTTCTCCACATCCCCACCATCAGGAACATCCTTCCTGCATCTACCCTGTCCACTCCTGTTGGGTTGATAGCTTTCCATGAGATTCCACCTCATTCTTGTGTACTGCAGTGATCCTAACTGAATCATTCTCTCCTCACACATCAGTCCTGCCATCCCAGGAATCAGTCTGGGAAACAGTCTCTGCACTCCCTCAAACAAGAACTTCCTTCCTCAGATAAGGAGACCAAAACTGCACACATCCTCATTCTGGACACCCCAGGAACATCCTTCTTGCAAGTAGTCCTGGTAGAATTTTATAGCTTTCTATGGAGATCCTCCCCTCATTCTTCTGAACCCCAACGGAAACAATCCTGACCAACTCAATCTCTCCTCAGGGGTTTGCACTGCTGCCTCACGTTGCCACGGACCCGGATTAAATTCTTGCCTCAGATGACTGTCTGTGTGGCGTTTGCACATTCTCCCCATGTACGCGTGGGTTTCCTTTGCTTGCTCCGTTTCTCTCCCACACGCCAAAGATGCGTTGGTTTGGTTCATTGGCTATGATAGATTGCCCCTTAGTGTCAGAGGGATTAGCAGGGTAAATACATGGGGTTATGGGGAAAGGGGCTGGATGGGATTGTTGTCAGTGCAGGTTCCAGGGCCGAATGGCCTCCTTCTGTACTGCAGTCGTTCTATGATTCTACCTGTGGAAACCCACTGGTTTCTGTCATCTGGAAAAATACCATCTACTAACCAGCTTTCTATCAATCTCAATACACTCTCCCCTACTCCCAGTCCCATGTGATTTAGTTATACACAGAGAGAATCACAGATACATAGTGAACAGCACAGTTAGCATTGCTGCCTCACAGTGCAAGGAACTGGGTTCAATTCCAGCTTTCAGTAACTGTTTGGAGTTTGCATGTTCTCCATGTCCATGTGAATTTCCTCAGGGGGCTGCAGTTTCCTCCCACACTCTAAAGATGTGCAGGTTTGATGGATTAACCATGGGAAATGTGTGGGGTTATGGTGATAGGGAGGGGGGGGGGGGGGGGGGGGGGGGGGGTGGGGAGGGAGGGGGGGAGGCCTGGGCAAGTTACTCTGTCAGAGACAGACTTAATGGGATGAATAACCTCTTCAGCACTGTAGCGATTCCATGATTTTATGATAGACTGGGAGAGAGAATCACAGATACTCACACGGACAGAGAGCGAGATGGGACAAATGGACAGGGAGAGAGTAAATCTCAGCTACTCACAGCAGCAGAGAGGGATAAATAGAGAAGATCTCTGTCCAGCAATGTAAACATTCCCTTCCTCCATCCCCAGTGTACAGTGACAGCAGTGTGAACCAAAAGCAACACCCACTGCAGAAACTCAGCAAATCCCTTTCAACAGCACCTTCCAAACCAAAAAAAAAACACTATTCCTGAACCGACAAGGACAGCAGAAGCAATGAAACATCACAACCAGCAAATAACATTCAAAGACACAACTGGCAGACGTTAATATACATCACTGTTCATTCACTGCCACTGGATCAAAATCCGGGGTTTCTGCTCTAACAGCACTGGGGGTGTACCTACACCAGTCGGGGTGTAGTGGTTCAGGTAGCCGAGTGAAGCTCACTCACATCCCAAAAGAAATTTTTCAATCTGCAGAAAGGGAGTGGGAGAGAAACACAGACACACACACACGGACAAAGAAGGGTCACAGAGACACACACAGAGACAGAGAGAAGGAGGGAATCACAGATGTTTGTGGATTTCTCCATGGGATATGAGTGTTGTTGACAAGGCCAGCAGTTTCCCATCCCTAATTGCCCTCGAGAAGGTGATGGGGAGCTGCTTTCCTGATTCGCTGCAGTCTATCTGGTGTCGGGCCTCCCGGAGGGCAGTTGGAGAGGGAATTCCAGGATTGGACTCAGTGCCAGTGAAGGGACGGTGATATAGTTCCACATGATGTGTGTCTCAGAGGGGTAGCTGCAGATGGTCACATGCAATGGCTGTCCTTTGTCCTTCTACGTGGCAGAGTTTGTCAGTTTAGAAGATGGTGTTTAAGGATGCATGGTGTGGTGATTCAGTACAAAATGAATACTGTGGAGATCTCCAATTCTGTGCATTGAGAGAGATGAGGTGGTGGCTGTATTACTGATCAAGGGGCTTGCTTTATCTAAGATAAAGTCCACCTCGAATCTGCTCCCCCAAATCAATAAAATCATGACTGATCTGACTGCCGCGTCTTCCCCACATTCCTCCCTACCCCCAACATTTCACCCCCTCATTGATCAAGAATCTCACTCTGCCTTAAAACCATTCCACTGCCTTTTGATGAAGAGTTCCAGGGAATGATGATTTCAGGAAAATTCTCCTCATGTCCGTCTTAAATGAGCGACACTTCATTTTGAAATAGTGACCTAAAGTTCTCCATTCTTCCGCAATAGGAAACAATATCTCTAATTCCACCTTGATCTTAAATGTTTTGATCAAGTTGCCTCTTACTCTTCTCAACTCTCGTCTATACATAGCCAAGCTTCACAATCTTTCCTCATAAGAAAACCAGCTCATTTCAGATATTAGTGCAGTCAACCTACTCTGAATTATTCTCAACTTAGTTATTATCTTCCTTTAAATAATGAGACCAACACTGTGTACAGAACTTCAGGTGTCACACCACTGCCTGACACAAATTAAGCATAAACTCTTTAATATTGTAATTAAATCCCTTCACAATAGATTATAACAATCCAATTGTCTTCCTAATTACTCACTATACCTATATATTAGCATGTTGTGATTCATGCACTAGGACACCCAGATCCCTCTGCACCTCACATCTCTACAATCACTCATCCTTTAGAATAGTAAGCTTTTTTTGTTAATTTCTTCCTGCTAAAATGGACTGCTTCATATTTATCCCAAATACATTCCATGAACTCCTAATCTAGGCTACATTGGACTTATCCAATCTAAATGTAAATTCAAATTTACCACAATTATCATAGAATCCCTACAGATAGAAGGAGGCCATTTGGTCCATCATTGCTGCACCAATAACAATCCTATACAGGCCCTATCTCCATAACCACATGTATTTCCCTGTCGATCCGCTCGGACACAAAGAGGTAATTCAGCATGGTCAATCCACTGTCTAACCTGCACATCATTGGACTGTGGGAAGAAATCAGAGGCCCCACAGGAAACCCAGCAGACACCATGAAAATGTGCAAACTCCACACAGACAGTCACTCAAGGCCACAATTGAACCCGGATCCCTGATTCTGTGAGGCAGCAGTGACAACGACATTACTAGCTATCTTTCTTACCTTGTCTCAACTCTTTAGTACAACCCATCTTTCCAAATTTGATCCCTTGCTTTGACGATTCAGTTTAAAACTCTCTCTACTTCCCCAGATCGATGTCTCACTGGAGCATTATCTTCAGTTTCATTCAGGTGTAATCTGCCCCAATGATACACCCCCAATATTTTCCATGACAGGTGCCAGTGTCCCATGAAGCAGAACCCAATTCCCCCACACCAGTCTTTGAGACACACACTCATCCCCTGAATCTGATTTGTCCAATGCCAATTTGCACTTAGCTTGGGTAATAATCCAGTGATTTTAACCTCTGTATCTTGTTTGGATCCTGGATCCTCATACTGACTATGCAGAACCTCCTTCCTCATCCTGCCAATGTCATCGGTATCTACAAGGACCACAACCACTGGATAATCCCCCTTACAGTGTAAATTCCTCCCCAGCTCAGAGAGGATGTTCCGAACCCTGGTACTTTGCAGTAACGTAACTTGGTCTCATGCTCCTTGCTATGGAGGACAGTGTCAACGCCCCTCACTATTCTTTGCAGTTTTGTTTGGATCCTGGATCCCCATCCTGACCATGCAGAACTTCCCTCCTCCTTCCTTTTTGGTGACCAAAGAGGTGGATAAGGTTAAGGGAGTTGACGGGGTGTATATGGATTTTAGCAAAGCATTTGATAAGGTTCCCCATGGTAGGCTTCTGCAGAAAATGCAGATGCATGGGATTGAGGGTGATTTAGCAGTTTGGATCAGGAATTGGCTAGCTGATAGAAGACAGAGGGTGGTGGTTGATGGGAAATATTCAACCTGGAGTTCAGTTACAAGAGGTGTCCCTCAAGGATCTGTTTTGGGGCCACTGCTGTTTGTCATTTTTATAAATGACCTAGATGAGTGTGTAGAAGGATTGGTTAGTAAATTTGCTGATGACACCAAAGTCGGAGGAGTTATAGGCAGTAAGGACAGATGTTACAGTTTGCAGAGAGACATAGATAAGCTGCAGAGCTGGGCTGAGAGGTGGCAAATGGAGTTTAGAATATCGCACTAATGGAAGGACTCTTGGTCGTATCAACGAGCAGAGAGATCCCAGTGTACATGTCCTGAAAGTTGGCACCCAGGTTGATAAGGTTGTTAAGAAGGCATACAGTGTGTTAGCTTTTATTGGTAGAGGGATTGAATTTCGGAGCCATGGGATCTTCTTGCAATTGTACAAATTTCTGATGCAGCCGCACTTGGAGTTTTGTGTACAGTTCTGGTCGCCGCATTATAAGGAGGAGGTGGAGGCTTTGGAGAGGGTGCAGAGGAGGTTTACCAGGATGTTGCCTGGTATGGAGGGAAGGTCTTATGAGGAAAGGTTGAGGGACTTGAGGTTGTTTTCGTTCGAAAGAAGAAGATTGAGAGGTGACCTAATTGAGGCATACAAGATGCTCAGAGGGTTAGGTAGGGTGGATAGTGAGAGCCTTTTTCCTTGGATGGTGAAGGTTAACACGAGGGGACATAGCTTTAAATTAAGGGGTAGTAATCATAGGACGGATGTCAGAGGTGGGTTCTTTACTCAGAGGGTAGTAAGGTCGTGGAATGCCCTGCCTGCAGCAGTTGTGGACTCACCAACTTCAAGGGCGTTCAAATGGTCAGTGGATAGGCATATGGATAACATTGGAATAGTTTAGGTTAGAGGGTCTTTAGATTTGTTCCACTGGTCGGCGCAACATCGAGGGCCGAAGGGCCTGTACTACGCTGTAATGTTCTATGTTCTATCTTGCCAATGTCATCGGTATCTACAAGGACCACAACCACTGGATAATCCCCCTTACAGTGGAGAATGTTCCCCAATATAGTGGATGTTCTGCACTCTGGTACTTGGCAGTAACACAGCCTGGTTACATGCTCCTTGCTATGGAGAACAGTGTCAATGCCCTTCACTATTCTGTGCCCCATTACCACTACATTCTGATATGGATCTCAGCTACAAACACACTCTCCACTTTCAATGTTGGAATCTTCAATCTGTAGGGGTATGCCCACCTCCTGACACAGTGTGTCCCAGTGTCTGCAGCTCAGCCTCCAGCCCAATGACTCTGAGCTGAAGCTGCTCGAACCTCAGACACTTGGTGCTGTTGTACTTGCCCTGGGTAACACCAGTATCCATCAGTTCCCACAGGCTGCAGCATTGACACAGCACCCGAGGTAACAATATTTATGAGCATTAATCAATTTATTTTCCATTGTGTTTAAGAAGGGTGCCAGGCAAAAGGCAGGGAATTATAGGCCGGTTAGTTTAACATCGGTTGTAGGTAAAATGTTAGAATCCGTCATCAAGGAGGAAATACCGAGGTATCTTGAGAGAAAGTGCTTGATAGAGCAGACGCAGCACGGTTTCGTTAAAGGGAAGTCGTGTCTGACAAATTTACTGGAGTTCTATGAGGATGTGTCTAGGGCGGTGGATAGAGGAGAGCCGGTGGATGTGGTCTTTCTAGATTTTCAGAAGGCGTTTGACAAGGTACCTCACAAGAGGTTATTGCAGAAGGTCGAGGGACATGGAGTTGGGGGTAGGGTGTTAGCGTGGATAGAGGATTGGTTGTCAAATAGGAGGCAGAGAGTGGGGGTCAATGGATGCTATTCGGATTGGCGGTTGGTGACTAGTGGGGTGCCCCACGGGTCGGTGCTGGGGCCTCAGCTATTTACCATTTATATAGATGATCTGGAGGAGGGAACCGAGTGCAGGGTGTCGAAATTTGCTGATGACACCAAGATTGGTGGAAAGGCAAATTGTGCGGAGGGTGTGGAGATTCTGCAGAAGGATCTAGATAGGCTGGGCGAATGGGCCAGGAAATGGCAAATGGAATTTAATGTTGGCAAGTGTGAGGTGGTCCACTTTGGTAGGAGGAATGGTAGGAAGGACTATTACTTACGGGGCGAAAAACTGCAGCAGGCGACGGTGCAGAGGGACCTCGGGGTCCTTGTGCATGAGTCGCAAAAACCCAGCCTGCAGGTGCAGCAGGTGGTCAGGAAGGCGAATGGGATGCTGGCCTTCATAGCGAGGGGGATTGAATATAAAAGTAGGGAGGACTTGCTGCAGCTGTATAGGGCATTGGTGAGGCCGCAGCTGGAGTACTGTGTGCAGTTTTGGGCGCCGCACTTACGCAAGGATATTTTGGCCTTGGAGGGAGTGCAGAGGAGGTTCACTAGGCTGATGCCGGAGTTGAGGGGTTTGAGCTGTGAGGAGAGGCTGAATAAACTAGGCTTGTACTCGTTAGAGTTTAGAAGAATGAGGGGAGATCTCATTGAGACGTATAAGATGATGAATGGGATGGATAGGATAGAGGTGGAGAGACTCTTCCCGCTCAGAAAAGACAGTAGGACTAGGGGGCACAGCCTCAAGATAAAGGGGAAGCGGTTTAGAACGAAGTTGAGGAGGAACTTCTTCACTCAAAGGGTGGTGAATCTCTGGAATTCTCTGCCCGTTGAAGTGGTGGAGGCTGCCTCGCTAAATATTTTTAAGAAGCAGGTTGATGGGTTTTTGATAAGAGAAGGGATTAAGGGTTATGGGGAGAGGGCGGGAATGTGGAACTTAGCCACGACAGATCAGCCATGATCTTATTGAATGGCGGGGCAGGCTCGAAGGGCCGGATGGCCTACTCCTGCTCCTATTTCTTATGTTCTTATGTTTTCTTTGATGTTTATTAATCTTGTCACAAACTGCAGGACAAATTTAAACCTTTGGAAGATAGATTTTGACCACTTACCGGATATTCACCAGATGCTCACCAACAGCTCACCTCCTCTGCGGTAGAACAACAGAAACCCACATGGTGGAAACGTTAGATAAAGCTAGGGAGTGCTGCTCTCCTCTCCTCACCAAACATCCTCCTCTCATCAAATGTCCAACACTGGTTGAAGACGCACTCAGTGTGAGTGTGGAAACACAGAGCGAGAGAGGCAATTAGAGAAACACACAGGGATAGAGAGTGATTCTCAGATGGCCACAGGGAAAGGGAGACAGATTCACAAATAAATATGGGAAAAGATAGAAACAAATAAAAAATTAGGAGCGGAATGAGGCCATTTGGCCCTTCGAGCATCAACATTCTATCCTGTATCATCAGACTGTGACAACTGGTTCTCCACATCCCCACCATCAGGAACATCCTTCCTGCATCTATCCTGTCCACTCCTGTTGGGTTGATAGCTTTCCATGAGATTCCACCTCATTCTTGTGTACTGCAGTGATCCTAACTGAATCATTCTCTCCTCACACATCAGTCCTGCCATCCCAGGAATCAGTCTGGTAAACAGTCTCTGCATTCCCTCAAACAAGAACATACTTCCTCAGATAAGGAGACCAAAACTGCACATCCTCATTCTGGACACCCCAGGAACATCCTTCTTGCAAGTCGTCCTGGTAGAATTTTATAGCTTTCTATGGAGATCCTCCCCTCATTCTTCTGAACCCCAACGGAAACAATCCTGACCAACTCAATCTCTCCTCAGGGGTTTGCACTGCTGCCTCACGTCGCCACGGACCCGGGTTAAATTCTTGCCTCAGATGACTGTCTGTGTGGCGTTTGCACATTCTCCCCATGTACGCGTGGGTTTCCTTTGCTTGCTCCGGTTCTCTCCCACATTCCAAAGATGCGTGGGTTTGGTTCATTGGCTATGATAGATTACCCCTTTGTGTCAGAGGGATTAGCAGGGTAAATACATGGGGTTATGGGGAAAGGGGCTGGATGGGATTGTTGTCAGTGCAGGTTCCAGGGCCGAATGGCCTCCTTCTGTACTGTAGACGTTCTACGATTCTACCAATGGAAACCCACCTGTTTCTACCTGTCATCTGGAAAAATACCATCTACTAACCAGTTTTCTATCAATCTCAATACACTCTCCCCTACTCCCAGTCCCATGTGATTTAGTTATACACAGAGAGAATCACAGATACATAGTGAACAGCACAGTGGTTAGCATTGCTGCCTCACAGTGCAAGGAACTGGGTTCAATTCCAGGTTTGGGTAACTGTGCAGAGTTTGCACTTTCTCCCTGTCTCTATGTGGATTTTCTTTGGGTGCTGCAGTTTCCTCCCAAACTCCAGTGATGTGTCGGTTAGATGGAGTGATCACGGGAAATGTGTGGGGTTATATTGATAGCGTGGGAGAGGGGGCCTGGGCAAGTTACTCTGTCAGAGACAGACTTAATGGGATGAATAACCTCTTCAGCACTGTAGCGATTCCATGATTTTATGATTGACTGGGAGAGAGAATCACAGATACTCACACGGACAGAGAGCGAGATGGGACAAATGGACAGGGAGAGAGTAAATCTCAGCTACTCACAGCAGCAGAGAGGGATAAATAGAGAGGATCTCATTCCAACAATGTAAACATTCCCTTCCTCCATCCCCAGTGTACAGTGACAGCAGTGTGAACCAAAAGCAACACCCACTGCAGAAACTCAGCAAATCCCTTTCAACAGAACCTTCCAAACCAAAAAAAAAAACACTATTCCTGAACCGACAAGGGCAGCAGAAGCAATGAAACATCACAACCAGCAAATAACATTCAAAGACACAACTGGCAGACGTTAATATACATCACTGTTCATTCACTGCCATTGGATCAAAATCCGGGGTTTCTGCTCTAACAGCACTGGGGGTGTACCTACACCAGTCGGGGTGTAGTGGTTCAGTAGCCGAGTGAAGCTCACTCACATCCCAAAATAAATTTTTCAATCTGCAGAAAGGGAGTGGGAGAGAAACACAGACACACACACACGGACAAAGAAGGGTTACAGAGACACACACAGAGACAGAGAGAGGGAGGGAATCACAGATGTTTGTGGATTTCTCCATGGGATATGAGTGTTGTTGACAAGGCCAGCAGTTTCCCATCCCTAATTGCCCTCGAGAAGGTGATGGGGAGCTGCTTTCCTGATTCGCTGCAGTCTATCTGGTGTAGGGCCTCCCGGAGGGCAGTTGGAGAGGGAATTCCAGGATTGGACTCAGTGCCAGTGAAGGGACGGTGATATAGTTCCACATGATGTGTGTCTCAGAGGGGTAGCTGCAGATGGTCACATGCAATGGCTGTCCTTTGTCCTTCTACGTGGCAGAGTTTGTCAGTTTAGAAGATGGTGTTTAAGGATACATGGTGTGGTGATTCAGTACAAAATGAATACTGTGGAGATCTCCAATTCTGTGCATTGAGAGAGAGGAGGTGGTGGCTGTATTGCTGATCAAGGGGCTTGCTTTATCTAAGATAAAGTCCACCTCGAATCTGCTCCCCCAAATCAATAAAATCATGACTGATCTGACTGCCGCGTCTTCCCCACATTCCTCCCTACCCCCAACATTTCACCCCCTCATTGATCAAGAATCTCACTCTGCCTTAAAACCATTCCACTGCCTTTTGAGGAAGAGTTCCAGGGAATGATGATTTCAGGAAAATTCTCCTCATGTCCGTCTTAAATGAGCGACACTTCATTTTGAAATAGTGACCTAAAGTTCTCGATTCTTCCGCAATAGGAAACAATATCTCTAATTCCACCTTGATCTTAAATGTTTTGATCAAGTTGCCTCTTACTCTTCTCAACTCTAGTCTATACATAGCCAAGCTTCACAATCTTTCCTCATAAGAAAACCGGCTCATTTCAGATATTAGTGCAGTCAACCTACTCTGAATTATTCTCAACTTAGTTATTATCTTCCTTTAAATAATGAGACCAACACTGTGCACAGAACATCAGGTGTCTCACCACTGCCTGACACGAATTAAGTGTAAACTCTTTAATATTGTAATTAATTCCCTTCGCAATAGATTATAACAATCCATTTGTCTTCCTAATTACTCGCTGTACCTATATACTAGCATTTTGAGATTCATACACTAGGACACCCAGATCCCTCTGCACCTCACATCTCTACAATCACTCATCCTTTAGAATAGTAAGCTTTTTTTGTTAATTTCTTCCTGCTAAAATGGACTGCTTCATATTTATCCCAAATACATTCCATGAACTCCTAATCTAGGCTACATTGGACTTATCCAATCTAAATGTAAATTCAAATTTACCACAATTATCATAGAATCCTTACAGATAGAAGGAGGCCATTTGGTCCATCATTGCTGCACCAATAACAATCCTATACAGGCCTTATCTCCATAACCACATGTATTTCCCTGTCGATCCGCTCGGACACAAAGAGGTAATTTAGCATGGTCACTCCACTGTCTAACCTGCACATCATTGGACTGTGGGAAGAAATCAGAGGCCCCACAGGAAACCCAGCAGACACCATGAAAATGTGCAAACTCCACACAGACAGTCACTCAAGGCCACAATTGAACCCGGATCCCTGATTCTGTGAGGCAGCAGTGACAACCACATTACTAGCTATCTTTCTTACCATGTCTCAACTCTTTAATACAACCCATCTTTCCAAATTTGATCCCTTGCTTTGATGATTCAGTTTAAAACTCTCTCTACTTCCCCAGATCGATGGCTCACTGGAGCATTATCTTCAGTTTTGTTCAGGAGTAAACTGCCCCAGTGATACACCCCCAATATTTTCCATGACAGGTGCCAGTGTCCCATGAAGCAGAACCCAATTCCCCCACACCAGTCTTTGAGACACACACTCATCCCCTGAATCTGATTTGTCCAATGCCAATTTGCACTTGGCTTGGGTAATAATCCAGTGATTTTAACCTCTGTATCTTGTTTGGATCCTGGATCCTCATACTGACTATGCAGAACCTCCTTCCTCATCCTGCCAATGTCATCGGTATCTACAAGGACCACAACCACTGGATAATCCCCCTTACAGTGTAAATTCCTCTCCAGCTCAGAGAGGATGTTCCGAACCCTGGTACTTTGCAGTAACGTAACCTGGTCTCATGCTCCTTGCTATGGAGGACAGTGTCAACGCCCCTCACTATTCTTTGCCCCATTACCACTACATTCTGATCTGGGTCTCCTTATATACCTTAGCTACAATCACACTCTCCACTTTCCAAGTTGGAACCTTCAATCCTAAGGGGTATGCCTGCCTCCTGAAACAATGTGTCCTCGTATCTCTCTCCCTCCCCGATGTGTCCCAGTGTCTGCAGCTCAGCCTCCAGCCCAATGACTCTGAGCTGAAGCTGCTCGAACCTCAGACACTTGGTGCTGTTGTACTTGCCCTGGATAACACCAGTATCCATCAGTTCCCACAGGCTGCAGCATTGACACAGCACCCGAGGTAACAATATTTATGAGCGTTAATCAGTTTTGTTTTCCATTGGTTTTTTTTTTTGATATTTATTAATCTTGTCACAAACTACAAATTTAAACCTCTGGAAGATAGATTTTGACCACTTACCGGATATTCACCAGATGCTCACCAACAGCTCACCTCCTCTGCGGTAGAACAACAGAAACCCACATGGTGGAAACGTTAGATAAAGCTAGGGAGTGCTGCTCTCCTCTCCTCACCAAACATCCTCCTCTCATCAAATGTCCAACACTGGTTGAAGACGCACTCAGTGTGAGTGTGGAAACACAGAGCGAGAGAGGCAATTAGAGAAACACACAGGGATAGAGAGTGATTCTCAGATGGCCACAGGGAAAGGGAGACAGATTCACAAATAAATATGGGAAAAGATAGAAACAAATAAAAAATTAGGAGCAGGAAGAGGCCATTTGGCCCTTCGAGCATCAACATTCTATCCTGTATCATCAGACTGTGACAACTGGTTCTCCACATCCCCACCATCAGGAACATCCTTCCTGCATCTACCCTGTCCACTCCTGTTGGGTTGATAGCTTTCCATGAGATTCCACCTCATTCTTGTGTACTGCAGTGATCCTAACTGAATCATTCTCTCCTCACACATCAGTCCTGCCATCCCAGGAATCAGTCTGGTAAACAGTCTCTGCACTCCCTCAAACAAGAGCATCCTTCCTCAGATAAGGAGACCAAAACTGCATACATCCTCATTCTGGACCCCCCAGGAACATCCTTCTTGCAAGTAGTCCTGGTAGAATTTTATAGCTTTCTATGGAGATCCTCCCCTCATTCTTCTGAACCCCAACGGAAACAATCCTGACCAACTCAATCTCTCCTCAGGGATTTGCACTGCTGCCTCACCTCGCCACGGACCCGGATTAAATTCTTGCCTCAGATGACTGTCTGTGTGGCGTTTGCACATTCTCCCCATGTACGCGTGGGTTTCCTTTGCTTGCTCCGGTTCTCTCCCACACTCCAAAGATGCTTGGGTTTGGTTCATTGGCTGTGATAGATTACCCCTTTGTGTCAGAGGGATTAGCAGGGTAAATACATGGGGTTATGGGGAAAGGGACTGGATAGGATTGTTGTCAGTGCAGGTTACAGGGCCGAATGGCCTCCTTCTGTACTGCAGTCGTTCTATGATTCTACTTGTGGAAACCCACTGGTTTCTGTCATCTGGAAAAATACCATCTACTAACCAGTTTTCTATCAATCTCAATACACTCTCCCCTACTCCCAGTCCCATGTGATTTAGTTATGCACAGAGAGAATCACAGATACATAGTGAACAGCACTGTTAGCATTGCTGCCTCACAGTGCAAGGAACTGGGTTCAATTCCAGGTTTGGGTAACTGTGCAGAGTTTGCACCTTCTCCCTGTCTCTATGTGGATTTTCTTTGGGTGCTGCAGTTTCCTCCCAAACTCCAGTGATGTGTCGGTTAGATGGAGTGATCACGGGAAATGTGTGGGGTTATATTGATAGCGTGGGAGAGGGGGCCTGGGCAAGTTACTCTGTCAGAGACAGACTTAATGGGATGAATAACCTCTTCAGCACTGTAGCGATTCCATGATTTTATGATAGACTGGGAGAGAGAATCACAAGTACTCACACGTACAGAGAGCGAGATGGGACAAATGGACAGGGAGAGAGTAAATCTCAGCTCCTCACAGCAGCAGAGAGGGATAAATAGAGAGGATCTCATTCCAACAATGTAAACATTCCCTTCCTCCATCCCCAGTGTACAGTGACAGCAGTGTGAACCAAAAGCAACACCCACTGCAGAAACTCAGCAAATCCCTTTCAACAGCACCTTCCAAACCAAAAAAAAACACTATTCCTGAACCGACAAGGACAGCAGAAGCAATGAAACATCACAACCAGCAAATAACATTCAAAGACACAACTGGCAGACGTTAATATACATCACTGTTCATTCACTGCCATTGGATCAAAATCCGGGGTTTCTGCTCTAACAGCACTGGGGGTGTACCTACACCAGTCGGGGTGTAGTGGTTCAGGTAGCCGAGTGAAGCTCACTCACATCCCAAAAGAAATGTTTCAATCTGCAGAAAGGGAGTGGGAGAGAAACACAGACACACACACACGGACAAAGAAGGGTCACAGAGGCACACACAGAGACAGAGAGAGGGAGGGAATCACAGATGTTTGTGGATTTCTTCATGGGATATGAGTGTTGTTGACAAGGCCAGCAGTTTCCCATCCCTAATTGCCCTCGAGAAGGTGATGGGGAGCTGCTTTCCTGATTCGCTGCAGTCTATCTGGTGTAGGGCCTCCCGGAGGGCAGTTGGAGAGGGAATTCCAGGGTTGGACTCAGTGCCAGTGAAGGGACGGTGATATAGTTCCACATGATGTGTGTCTCAGAGGGGTAGCTGCAGATGGTCACATGCAATGGCTGTCCTTTGTCCTTCTACGTGGCAGAGTTTGTCAGTTTAGAAGATGGTGTTTAAGGATACATGGCGTGGTGATTCAGTACAAAATGAATACTGTGGAGATCTCCAATTCTGTGCATTGAGAGAGAGGAGGTGGTGGCTGTATTACTGATCAAGGGGCTTGCTTTATCTAAGATAAAGTCCACCTCGAATCTGCTCCCCCAAATCAATAAAATCATGACTGATCTGACTGTTGCATCTTCCCCACATTCCTCCCTACCCCCAACATTTCACCCCCTCATTGATCAAGAATCTCACTCTGCCTTAAAACCATTCCACTGCCTTTTGAGGAAGAGTTCCAGGGAATGATGATTTCAGGAAAATTCTCCTCATGTCCGTCTTAAATGAGCGACACTTCATTTTGAAATAGTGACCTAAAGTTCTCCATTCTTCCGCAATAGAACATAGAACATAGAACATTACAGCGCAGAACAGGCCCTTCGGCCCACGATGTTGCGCCGACCAGTTACAAAACAATGACCCACTAGCCTAAACCAATCCCTTTTTGTCCATAAACCTATCCACAGATCTCTTAAACGCCCCCAAACTAGGTGCATTTACAACTGCAGCTGGCAGGGCATTCCAGTTCCTCACCACCCTCTGGGTAAAGAACCTACCCCTGACATCAGTCCTATAACTACCCCCCCTTAATTTAAAATCGTGCCCCCTCCTGCTAGCTTTCTCCATCCTTGGAAAAAGGCTATCACTATCTACCCTGTCTAAACCTCTAATCATCTTATATGTTTCAATGAGATCCCCTCTTAGCCGCCTTCTTTCCAGCGAAAACAACCCCAAATCTCTCAGTCTCTCCTCATAGGATCTCCCCTCCATACCAGGCAACATCCTGGTAAACCTCCTCTGCACCCTCTCCAAAGCCTCTACATCCTTCCTGTAATGTGGGGACCAGAACTGCACACAAAACTCCAAGTGTGGCCGCACCAGAGTTGTGTACAGTTGCATCATGACGCTGCGACTCCTAAATTCAATCCCCCTACCAATAAACGCCAAGACACCGTATGCCTTCTTAACAACCTTATCTACTTGATTCCCAACTTTCAGGGATCTATGTACACATACACCTAGATCCCTTTGCTCCTCCATACTATTCAAAGTCCCCGTTAGCCCTATACTCAACACATCTGTTATTCCTACCGAAATGAATTACCTCACACTTTCCACATTAAACTCCATCCGCCACCTCTCAGCCCAGCTCTGCAACCTTTCTAAGTCATCCTGCAAACTATGACACCCTTCCTCACAATCTACCACACCTCTGACTTTGGTGTCATCAGCAAACTTACTAATCCACCCAACTATACCCTCATCCAGATCATTAATAAAAATTACAAACAGCAGTGGCCCCAAAACAGATCCCTGAGGCACACCACTTGTAACCGAACTCCATGCCGAATATTTCCCATCAACCACCACCCTCTGTCTCCTATCTGCTAGCCAATTCCTGATCCAATTACCTAGATCACCCCCAATCCCATACATCTGCATTTTCTGCAGAAGCCTAACATGGTGAACCTTATCAAACGCCTTGCTAAAATCCATATACACCACATCAACAGCCTGATCCCTATCCACCTCTTTGGTCACTTTCTCAAAGAACTCGATAAGGTTAGTAAGGCATGACCTACCCGCTACAAAACCATGCTGACTGTCTCTAATCAACTCATTACTTTCCAAATAACTATAAATCCTGTCTCTAATAATCCTTTCCAAAACCTTACCCACCACAGAAGTAAGACTCACCGGTCTATAATTCCCAGGGAAGTCCCTTCTCCCCTTCTTAAACAATGGGACAACATTTGCTGTTCTCCAATCTTCTGGTACTATACCAGAGACTAACGACGACCTGAAGATCAGAGCCAGAGGCTCCGCAATCACCCCTCTAGCCTCCCAAAGAATCCTAGGGTAAATCCCATCTGGACCAGGGGACTTATCTATTTTCAATCCCTCTAAAATATCCAGCACATCCCCCGTAAAAACTGCAATACTATCTATTTTACACCCCTGCACCCCAGTGTCCTCCTCAGCTACATTCCTGTCCCCTTGCGTGAACACCGAAGAGAAATATTGGTTCAACGCCTCTCCAATCTCCTCCGGTTCCACACACAACTTCCCTCTACTGTCTGTAACTGGCCCTAATCTTGTCCTAACCAACCTTCTGTTCTTGACATACCTGTAAAACGCCTTAGGGTTCTCCTTAATCCTATCAGCCAAAGTCATCTCATGTCCTCTTTTAGCCCTTCTTAACTCCCTCTTCAACTCCCTCCTAGCCAATCTAAAACTTTCTAATGCACTACCTGAGCCCTCAAGCCTCATCCGAACATAAGCCTCCTTTTTCTTCCTAACCAACGAATCAAATTTTTTGGTGCACCACGGTTCCCTGGGCCTACCAAATCCTCCTTGCCTGACAGGAAACAATATCTCTAATTCCACCTTGATCTTAAATGTTTTGATCAAGTTGCCTCTTACTCTTCTCAACTCTAGTCTATACATAGCCAAGCTTCAGAGTCTTTCCTCATAAGAAAACCAGCTCATTTCAGATGTTAGTGCAGGAAACGTTCTCTGAACTATTCTGAAATTAGTTATTTCTTCCTTTAAATAATGAGACCAACACTGTGCTCAGAACTTCAGGTGTCTCACCACTGCCTGACACGAATTAAGCATAAACTCTTTAATATTGTAATTAATTCCCTTCACAATAAATTATCACAATCCATTTGTCTTCCTAATTACTCACTATACCTATATATTAGCATTTTGTGATTCATGCACTAGGACACCCAGATCCCTCTGCACCTCACATCTCTACAATCACTCATCCTTTAGAATAGTAAGCTTTTTTGTTAATTTCTTCCTGCTAAAATGCACTATTTCATATTTATCCCAAATACATTTAGATTGGATAAATCCAATATAGCCGAGATTGGGAGTTCATGGAATGTAAATTCAAATTTACCATGATTATCATAGCCTCCTTCTATCTGTAGGGATTCTATTTGGTCCATCATAGCTGCACCAATAACAATCCTACACAGGCCTTATCTCCATAACCACATGTATTTCCCTGTCGATCCGCTCGGACACAAAGAGGTAATTCAGCATGGTCAATCCACTGTCTAACCTGCACATCATTGGACTGTGGGAAGAAATCAGAGGCCCCACAGGAAACCCAGCAGACACCATGAAAATGTGCAAACTCCACACAGACAGTCACTCAAGGCCACAATTGAACCCGGATCCCTGATTCTGTGAGGCAGCAGTGACAACGACATTACTAGCTATCTTTCTTCCCATGTCTCAACTCTTTAATACAACCCATCTTTCCAAATTTGATCCCTTGCTTTGACGATTCAGTTTAAAACTCTCTCTACTTCCCCAGTTTGATGTCTCACTGGAGCATTATCTTCAGTTTTGTTCAGGTGTAAACTGCCCCAATGATACACCCCCAATATTTTCCATGACAGGTGCCAGTGTCCCATGAAGCAGAACCCATTTCCCCCACACCAGTCTTTGAGACACGCACTCATCCCCTGAATCTGATTTGTCCAATGCCAATTTGCACTTGGCTTGGGTAATAATCCAGTGATTTTAACCTCTGTATCTTGTTTGCATCCTGGATCCTCATACTGACTATGCAGAACCTCCTTCCTCATCCTGCCAATGTCATCGGTATCTACAAGGACCACAACCACTGGATAATCCCCCTTACAGTGTAAATTCCTCTCCAGCTCAGAGAGGATGTTCCGAACCCTGGTACTTTGCAGTAACGTAACTTGGTCTCAAGCTCCTTGCTATGGAGGACAGTGTCAACGCCCCTCACTATTCTTTGCCCCATTACCACAACATTCTGATCTGGGTCTCCTTATATACCTTAGCTACAATCACACTCTCCACTTTCCAAGTTGGAACCTTCAATCCTAAGGGGTATGCCTGCCTCCTGAAACAACGTGTCCTCGTATCTCTCTCCCTCCCCGATGTGTCCCAGTGTCTGCAGCTCAGCCTCCAGCCCAATGACCCTGAGCTGAAGCTGCTCGAACCTCAGACACTTGGTGCTGTTGTACTTACCCTGGATAACACCAGTATCCATCAGTTCCCACAGGCTGCAGCATTGACACAGCACCCGAGGTAACAATATTTATGAGCGTTAATCAGTTTAGTTTTCCATTGGTTTTTTTTTTTTGGATATTTATTAATCTTGTCACAAACTACAAATTTAAACCTTTGGAAGATAGATTTTGACCACTTACCGGATATTCACCAGATGCTCACCAACAGCTCACCTCCTCTGCGGTAGAACAACAGAAACCCACATGGTGGGAACGTTAGATAAAGCTAGGGAGTGCTGCTCTCCTCTCCTCACCAAACATCCTCCTCTCATCAAATGTCCAACACTGGTTGAAGACGCACTCAGTGTGAGTGTGGAAACACAGAGCGAGAGAGGCAATTAGAGAAACACACAGGGATAGAGAGTGATTCTCAGACGGCCACAGGGAAAGGGAGACAGATTCACAAATAAATATGGGAAAAGATAGAAACAAATAAAAAATTAGGAGCAGAATGAGGCCATTTGGCCCTTCGAGCATCAACATTCTATCCTGTATCATCAGACTGTGACAACTGGTTCTCCACATCCCCACCATCAGGAACATCCTTCCTGCATCTACCCTGTCCACTCCTGTTGGGTTGATAGCTTTCCATGAGATTCCACCTCATTCTTGTGTACTGCAGTGATCCTAACTGAATCATTCTCTCCTCACACATCAGTCCTGCCATCCCAGGAATCAGTCTGGGAAACAGTCTCTGCACTCCCTCAAACAAGAACATCCTTCCTCAGATAAGGAGACCAAAACTGCACACATCCTCATTCTGGACACCCCAGGAACATCCTTCTTGCAAGTAGTCCTGGTAGAATTTTATAGCTTTCTATGGAGATCCTCCCCTCATTCTTCTGAACCCCAACGGAAACAATCCTGACCAACTCAATCTCTCCTCAGGGGTTTGCACTGCTGCCTCACGTTGCCACGGACCCGGGTTAAATCCTTGCCTCAGATGACTGTCTGTGTGGCGTTTGCACATTCTCCCCATGTACGCGTGGGTTTCCTTTGCTTGCTCCGGTTCTCTCCCACACTCCAATGATGCATGGGTTTGGTTCATTGGCTATGATAGATTGCCCCTTTGTGTCAGAGGGATTAGCAGGGTAAATACATGGGGTTATGGGGAAAGGGGCTGGATGGGATTGTTGTCAGTGCAGGTTCCAGGGCCGAATGGCCTCCTTCTGTACTGCAGTCGTTCTATGATTCTACTTGTGGAAACCCACTGGTTTCTGTCATCTGGAAAAATACCATCTACTAACCAGTTTTCTATCAATCTCAATACACTCTCCCCTACTCCCAGTCCCATGTGATTTAGTTATACACAGAGAGAATCACAGATACATAGTGAACAGCACAGTTAGCATTGCTGCCTCACACTGCAAGGAACTGGGTTCAATTCCAGCTTTCAGTAACTGTTTGGAGTTTGCATGTTCTCCATGTCCATGTGAATTTCCTCAGGGGGCTGCAGTTTCCTCCCACACTCTAAAGATGTGCAGGTTAGATAGATTAACCATGGGAAATGTGTGGGGTTATGGTGATAGGGAGGGAGGGGGGGGGTGAGCTGGGCAAGTTACTCTGTCAGAGACAGACTTGATGAGACAAATAGCCTCTTCAGCACTGTAGCGATTCCATGATTTTATGATTGACTGGGAGAGAGAATCACAGATACTCACAGGGACGGAGAGTGAGATGTCACAAACACACATGATGGACAGGGAGAGAGTAAATCTCAGCTACTCACAGCAGCAGAGAGGGATAAATAGAGAGGATCTCATTCCAACAATGTAAACATTCCCTTCCTCCATCCCCAGTGTACAGTGACAGCAGTGTGAACCAAAAGCAACACTCACTGCAGAAACTCAGCAAATCCCTTTCAACAGCACCTTCCAAACCAAAAAAAAAACACTATTCCTGGGCTGACAAGGGCAGCAGAAGCAATGAAACATCACCACCAGCAAATAACATTCAAAGACACATAACTGGTAGACACGGAAATATATCACTGTTCGTTCATTGGGTCAAAATCCTGGGCTTCTGCTCTAACAGCACTGGGGGTGTACCTACACCAGTCGGGGTGTAGTGGTTCAAGTAGCCGAGTGAAGCTCACTCACATCCCAAGAAAAATTCTTGGATGTGCACGAAGGAAGTGGCAGAGAAACACAGACATACACACACGGACAAAGAAGGGTCACAGAGGCACACACAGAGACAGAGAGAGGGAGGGAATCACTGATGTTTGTGGATTTCTTCATGGGATATGAGTGTTGTTGACAAGGCCAGCAGTTTCCCATCACTAATTGCCCTCGAGAAGGTGATGGGGAGCTGCTTTCCTGAGACGCTGCAGTCTATCTGGTGTAGGGCCTCCCGGAGGGCAGTTGGAGAGGGAATTCCAGGATTGGACTCAGTGCCAGTGAAGGGACGGTGATATAGTTCCACATGATGTGTGTCTCAGAGGGGTAGCTGCAGATGGTCACATGCAATGGCTGTCCTTTGTCCTTCTACGTGGCAGAGTTTGTCAGTTTAGAAGATGGTGTTTAAGGATACATGGTGTGGTGATTCAGTACAAAATGAATACTGTGGAGATCTCCAATTCTGTGCATTGAGAGAGAGGAGGTGGTGGCTGTATTACTGATCAAGGGGCTTGCTTTATCTAAGATAAAGTCCACCTCGAATCTGCTCGCCCAAATCAATAAAATCATGACTGATCTGAATGTTGCATCATCCCCATTTTCCTCCCTACCCCCAACATTTCACCCCCTCATTGATCAAGAATCTCACTCTGCCTTAAAACGATTCAAAGTCTTCGCTTCCCCCTGCCTTTTGAGGGAGTGTGTTCCAGAGACTAATGATTTTCAAGGAAAATTCTCCTCATGTCTGTCTTAAATGGGCAACACTTCATTTTTAAATAGCTACCTGAAGCTCTCAATTCTCCTGCAATAGGAAACAACATTTCCAGTTCCACCTTGTCAATACTCCTCAGGATCTTAAAGGTTCAGATCAAGTTGCCTCTTACTTTTCTTAACTCTAATCTATACACAGAAATGCCCGACAATCTTTCCTCATAAAAATATCTGCTCATTTCAGATCTGAGTGCAGTAAACCTTCTCTGAACTTATTTACCTCTTTCCTTAAATAATGAGACCAACGTTGTACACAGCACTCCAGTTGTCTCACCAATACCTGACTTGAATTAAGCAGAAGTTCTTTAATATTGCAATTCCGTTCACAATAAATTATAAAAATCTACTTGTCTTCGTTGCTGCACCAATATACTAGCATTTTGTGATTCATGCACTAGGACACCCAGATCCCTCTGCACCTCACATTTCTACAATCGCTCTTCCTTTAGATAATAAGTTTTTTTGTTAATTTCTACCAGCTAAAATGGACAATTTCATATTTATCCGAAATACCTTCCATGAACTCCCAATCTAGGCTACGTTGAATTTATTTAATCTAAATGTAGATTAAAATTTACCATATCATAGAATCCCTACAGATAGAAGAACATAAGAAGATAAGAAATAGGAGCAGGAGTAGGCCATCTAGCCCTTCGAGCCTGCCCCGCCATTCAATAAGATCATGGCTGATCTGTCGTGGCTCAGTTCCACCTTCCCGCCCTCTCCCCATAACCCTTAATCCCCTCTCTTATCAAAAACCCATCAACCCGCTTCTTAAAAATATTTAGCGAGGCAGCCTCCACCACTTCAACGGGCAGAGAATTCCAAAGATTCACCACCCTTTGAGTGAAGAAGTACCTCCTCCATTTGGTCCATTGTAGCTGCACCAATAACAATCCTATACAGGCCCTCTCTCTATAACCTCATGTATTTCCATGCCAACTTACTCTGACACAAAGACAATTTAGCATGGCCAATCCACTGTCTCACCAGCACATCACTGGACTGAGAGAGGAAATCAGAGGCCCCACAGGGAACCAAGCAGACACCATGAAAATGTGTAAACTCCACACAGACAGTCACTCAAGGCCACAATTGAACCCGGATCCCTGATTCTGTGAGGCAGCAGTGACAACGACATTACTAGCTATCTTTCTTACCTTGTTGTGAATCCTTAATATTACTCACCTTTCCCAATTTGATCCGTTATTTTGACGATTCAGTTTAAAATCTCACTACTTCCCCAGTTCGATGGCTCACTGGAGCATTATCTACAGTTTTGTTCAGGAGTAAACGGCCCCAATGATACACCCCCAATATTTTCCATGACAGGTGCCAGTGTCCCATGAAGCAGAACCCATTTCCCCCACACCAGTCTTTGAGACACGCACTCATCCCCTGAATCTGATTTGTCCAATGCCAATTTGCACTTGGCTTGGGTAATAATCCAGTGATTTTAACCTCTGTATCTTGTTTGGATCCTGGATCCTCATACTGACTATGCAGAACCTCCTTCCTCATCCTGCCAATGTCATCGGTATCTACAAGGACCACAACCACTGGATAATCCCCCTTACAGTGTAAATTCCTCTCCAGCTCAGAGAGGATGTTCCGAACCCTGGTACTTTGCAGTAACGTAACTTGGTCTCAAGGTCCTTGCTATGGAGGACAGTGTCAACGCCCCTCACTATTCTTTGCCCCATTACCACAACATTCTGATCTGGGTCTCCTTATATACCTTAGCTACAATCACACTCTCCACTTTCCAAGTTGGAACCTTCAATCCTAAGGGGTATGCCTGCCTCCTGAAACAATGTGTCCTCGTATCTCTCTCCCTCCCCGATGTGTCCCAGTGTCTGCAGCTCAGCCTCCAGCCCAATGACCCTGAGCTGAAGCTGCTCGAACCTCAGACACTTGGTGCTGTTGTACTTGCCCTGGATAACACCAGTATCCATCAGTTCCCACAGGCTGCAGCATTGACACAGCACCCGAGGTAACAATATTTATGAGCGTTAATCAGTTTTGTTTTCCATTGGGTTTTTTTTTGGATATTTATTAATCTTGTCACAAACTACAAATTTAAACCTTTGGAAGATAGATTTTGACCACTTACCGGATATTCACCAGATGCTCACCAACAGCTCACCTCCTCCGCGGTAGAACAACAGAAACCCACATGGTGGGAACGTTAGATAAAGCTAGGGAGTGCTGCTCTCCTCTCCTCACCAAACATCCTCCTCTCATCAAATGTCCAACACTGGTTGAAGACGCACTCAGTGTGAGTGTGGAAACACAGAGCGAGAGAGACAATTAGAGAAACACACAGGGATAGAGAGTGATTCTCAGATGGCCACAGGGAAAGGGAGACAGATTCACAAATAAATATGGGAAAAGATTGAAACAAATAAAAAATTAGGAGCAGAATGAGGCCATTTGGCCCTTCGAGCATCAACATTCTATCCTGTATCATCAGACTGTGACAACTGGTTCTACACATCCCCACCATCAGGAACATCCTTCCTGCATCTACCCTGTCCACTCCTGTTGGGTTGATAGCTTTCCATGAGATTCCACCTCATTCTTGTGTACTGCAGTGATCCTAACTGAATCATTCTCTCCTCACACATCAGTCCTGCCATCCCAGGAATCAGTCTGGGAAACAGTCTCTGCACTCCCTCAAACAAGAACATCCTTCCTCAGATAAGGAGACCAAAACTGCACACATCCTCATTCTGGACACCCCAGGAACATCCTTCTTGCAAGTAGTCCTGGTAGAATTTTATAGCTTTCTATGGAGATCCTCCCCTCATTCTTCTGAACCCCAACGGAAACAATCCTGACCAACTCAATCTCTCCTCAGGGGTTTGCACTGCTGCCTCACGTCGCCACGGACCCGGATTAAATTCTTGCCTCAGATGACTGTCTGTGTGGCGTTTGCACATTCTCCCCATGTACGCGTGGGTTTCCTTTGCTTGCTCCGGTTCTCTCCCACACCCCAAAGATGCGTGGGTTTGGTTCATTGGCTATGATAGATTACCCCTTTGTGTCAGAGGGATTAGCAGGGTAAATACATGGGGTTATGGGGAAAGGGGCTGGATGGGATTGTTGTCAGTGCAGGTTCCAGGGCCGAATGGCCTCCTTCTGTACTGCAGTCGTTCTATGATTCCACTTGTGGAAACCCACTGGTTTCTGTCATCTGGAAAAATACCATCTACTAACCAGCTTTCTATCAATCTCAATACACTCTCCCCTACTCCCAGTCCCATGTGATTTAGTTATACACAGAGAGAATCACAGATACATAGTGAACAGTACAGTTAGCATTGCTGCCTCACAGTGCAAGGAACTGGGTTCAATTCCAGCTTTCAGTAACTGTTTGGAGTTTGCATGTTCTCCATGTCCATGTGAATTTCCTCCTGGGGCTGCAGTTTCCTCCCACACTCTAAAGATGTGCAGGTTAGATGGATTAACCATGGGAAATGTGTGGGGTTATGGTGACAGGGAGGGAGGGGGGGTGGTGAGCTGGGTAAGTTACTCAGTCAGAGACAGACTTGATGAGACAAATAGCCTCTTCAGCACTGTAGAGATTCTATGATTTTATGATAGACTAGGAGAGAGAATCACAGATACTCACACGGACAGAGAGCGAGATGGGACAAATGGACAGGGAGAGAGTAAATCTCAGCTACTCACAGCAGCAGAGAGGGATAAATAGAGAGGATCTCATTCCAACAATGTAAACATTCCCTTCCTCCATCCCCAGTGTACAGTGACAGCAGTGTGAACCAAAAGCAACACCCACTGCAGAAACTCAGCAAATCCCTTTCAACAGCACCTTCCAAACCAAAAAAAAAACACTATTCCTGAACCGACAAGGACAGCAGAAGCAATGAAACATCACAACCAGCAAATAACATTCAAAGACGCAACTGGCAGACGTTAATATACATCACTGTTCATTCACTGCCATTGGATCAAAATCCGGGGTTTCTGCTCTAACAGCACTGGGGGTGTACCTACTCCAGTCGGGGTGTAGTGGTTCAGGGAGCCGAGTGAAGCTCACTCACATCCCAAAAGAAATTTTTCAATCTGCAGAAAGGGAGTGGGAGAGAAACACAGACACACACACACGGACAAAGAAGGGTCACAGACACACACAGAGACAGAGAGAGGGAGGGAATCACAGATGTTTGTGGATTTCTCCATGGGATATGAGTGTTGTTGACAAGGCCAGCAGTTTCCCATCCCTAATAGCCCTCGAGAAGGTGATGGGGAGCTGCTTTCCTGATTCGCTGCAGTCTATCTGGTGTAGGGCCTCCCGGAGGGCAGTTGGGGAGGAAGTTCCAGGATTGGACTCAGTGCCAGTGAAGGGACGGTGATATAGTTCCACATGATGTGTGTCTCAGAGGGGTAGCTGCAGATGGTCACATGCAATGGCTGTCCTTTGTCCTTCTACGTGGCAGAGTTTGTCAGTTTAGAAGATGGTGTTTAAGGATGCATGGCGTGGTGATTCAGTACAAAATGAATACTGTGGAGATCTCCAATTCTGTGCATTGAGAGAGAGGAGGTGGTGGCTGTATTACTGATCAAGGGGCTTGCTTTATCTAAGATAAAGTCCACCTCGAATCTGCTCCCCCAAATCAATAAAATCATGACTGATCTGACTGCCGCGTCTTCCCCACATTCCTCCCTACCCCCAACATTTCACCCCCTCATTGATCAAGAATCTCACTCTGCCTTAAAACCATTCCACTGCCTTTTGAGGAAGAGTTCCAGGGAATGATGATTTCAGGAAAATTCTCCTCATGTCCGTCTTAAATGAGCGACACTTCATTTTGAAATAGTGACCTAAAGTTCTCCATTCTTCCGCAATAGGAAACAATATCTCTAATTCCACCTTGATCTTAAATGTTTTCATCAAGTTGCCTCTTACTCTTCTCAACTCTAGTCTATACATAGCCAAGCTTCACAATCTTTCCGTATAAGAAAACCTGCTCATTTCAGATATTAGTGCAGTCAACCTACTCTGAATTATTCTCAACTTAGTTATTGTCTTCCTTTAAATAATGAGACCAACACTGTGCACAGAACTTCAGGTATCTCACCACTGCCTGACACGAATTAAGCATAAACTCTTTAATATTGTAATTAATTCCCTTCACAATAGATTATAACAATCCATTTGTCTTCCTAATTACTCGCTGTACCTATATATTAGCATTTTGTGATTCATACACTAGGACACCCAGATCCCTCTGCACCTCACATCTCTACAATCACTCATCCTTTAGAATAGTAAGCTTTTTTTGTTAATTTCTTCCTGCTAAAATGGACTGCTTCATATTTATCCCAAATACATTCCATGAACTCCTAATCTAGGCGACATTGGACTTATCCAATCTAAATGTAAATTCAAATTTACCACAATAATCATAGAATCCCTACAGATAGAAGGAGGCCATTTGGTCCATCATTGCTGCACCAATAACAATCCTATACAGGCCCTATCTCCATAACCACATGTATTTCCCTGTCGATCCGCTCGGACACAAAGAGGTAATTCAGCATGGTCAATCCACTGTCTAACCTGCACATCATTGGACTGTGGGAGGAAATCAGAGGCCCCACAGGAAACCCAGCAGACACCATGAAAATGTGCAAACTCCACACAGACAGTCACTCAAGGCCACAATTGAACCCGGATCCCTGATTCTGTGAGGCAGCAGTGACAACGACATTACTAGCTATCTTTCTTACCATGTCTCAACTCTTTAATGCAACCCATCTTTCCAAATTTGATCCCTTGCTTTGACGATTCAGTTTAAAACTCTCACTACTTCCCCAGATCGATGGTTCACTGGAGCATTATCTTCAGTTTCATTCAGGAGTAAACTGCCCCAATGATACACCCCCAATATTTTCCATGACAAGTGCCAGTGTCCCATGAAGCAGAACCCAATTCCCCCACACCAGTCTTTGAGACACGCACTCATCCCCTGAATCTGATTTGTCCAATGCCAATTTGCACTTGGCTTGGGTAATAATCCAGTGATTTTAACCTCTGTATCTTGTTTGGATCCTGGATCCTCATACTGACTATGCAGAACCTCCTTCCTCATCCTGCCAATGTCATCGGTATCTACAAGGACCACAACCACTGGATAATCCCCCTTACAGTGTAAATTCCTCTCCAGCTCAGAGAGGATGTTCCGAACCCTGGTACTTTGCAGTAACGTAACCTGGTCTCGTGCTCCTTGCTATGGAGGACAGTGTCAACGCCCCTCACTATTCTTTGCCCCATTACCACAACATTCTGATCTGGGTCTCCTTATATACCTTAGCTACAATCACACTCTCCACTTTCCAAGTTGGAACCTTCAATCCTAAGGGGTATGCCTGCCTCCTGAAACAATGTGTCCTCGTATCTCTCTCCCTCCCCGATGTGTCCCAGTGTCTGCAGCTCAGCCTCCAGCCCAATGACTCTGAGCTGAAGCTGCTCGAACCTCAGACACTTGGTGCTGTTGTACTTGCCCTGGATAACACCAGTATCCATCAGTTCCCACAGGCTGCAGCATTGACACAGCACCCGAGGTAACAATATTTATGAGCGTTAATCAGTTTTGTTTTCCATAGGTTTTTTTTTGGATGTTTATTAATCTTGTCTCAAACTACAAATTTAAACCTTTGGAAGATAGATTTTGACCACTTACCGGATATTCACCAGATGCTCACCAACAGCTCACCTCCTCTGCGGTAGAACAACAGAAACCCACATGGTGGGAACGTTAGATAAAGCTAGGGAGTGCTGCTCTCCTCTCCTCACCAAACATCCTCCTCTCATCAAATGTCCAACACTGGTTGAAGACGCACTCAGTGTGAGTGTGGAAACACAGAGCGAGAGAGGCAATTAGAGAAACACACAGGGATAGAGAGTGATTCTCAGATGGCCACAGGGAAAGGGAGACAGATTCACAAATAAATATGGGAAAAGATAGAAACAAATAAAAAATTAGGAGCAGCATGAGGCCATTTGGCCCTTCGAGCATCAACATTCTATCCTGTATCATCAGACTGTGACAACTGGTTCTCCACATCCCCACCATCAGGAACATCCTTCCTGCATCTATCCTGTCCACTCCTGTTGGGTTGATAGCTTTCCATGAGATTCCACCTCATTCTTGTGTACTGCAGTGATCCTAACTGAATCATTCTCTCCTCACACATCAGTCCTGCCATCCCAGGAATCAGTCTGGTAAACAGTCTCTGCATTCCCTCAAACAAGAACATCCTTCCTCAGATAAGGAGACCAAAACTGCTCACATCCTCATTCTGGACACCCCAGGAACATCCTTCTTGCAAGTAGTCCTGGTAGAATTTTATAGCTTTCTATGGAGATCCTCCCCTCAATCTTCTGAACCCCAACGGAAACAATCCTGACCAACTCAATCTCTCCTCAGGGGTTTGCACTGCTGCCTCACGTTGCCACGGACCCGGGTTAAATTCTTGCCTCAGATGACTGTCTGTGTGGCGTTTGCACATTCTCCCCATGTACACGTGGGTTTCCATTGCTTGCTCCGGTTCTCTCCCACACTCCAAAGATGCGTGGGTTTGGTTCATTGGCTATGATAGATTGCCCCTTTGTGTCAGAGGGATTAGCAGGGTAAATACATGGGGTTATGGGGAAAGGGGCTTGATGGGATTGTTGTCAGCGCAGGTTCCAGGGCCGAATGGCCTCCTTCTGTACTGCAGTCGTTCTATGATTCTACTTGTGGAAACCCACTGGTTTCTGTCATCTGGAAAAATACCATCTACTAACCAGTTTTCTATCAATCTCAATACACTCTCCCCTACTCCCAGTCCCATGTGATTTAGTTATACACAGAGAGAATCACAGATACATAGTGAACAGCACAGTTAGCATTGCTGCCTCACAGTGCAAGGAACTGGGTTCAATTCCAGGTTTGGGTAAATGTGCAGAGTTTGCACTTTCTCCCTGTCTCTATGTGGATTTTCTTTAGGTGCTGCAGTTTCCTCCCAAACTCCAGTGATGTGTCGGTTAGATGGAGTGATCATGGGAAATGTGTGGGGTTATATTGATAGCGTGGGAGAGGGGGCCTGGGCAAGTTACTCTGTCAGAGACAGACTTAATGGGATGAATAACCTCTTCAGCACTGTAGCGATTCCATGATTTTATGATTGACTGGGAGAGAGAATCACAGATACTCACACGGACAGAGAGCGAGATGGGACAAATGGACAGGGAGAGAGTAAATCTCAGCTACTCACAGCAGCAGAGAGGGATAAATAGAGAGGATCTCATTCCAACAATGTAAACATTCCCTTCCTCCATCCCCAGTGTACAGTGACAGCAGTGTGAACCAAAAGCAACACCCACTGCAGAAACTCAGCAAATCCCTTTCAACAGCACCTTCCAAACCAAAAAAAACACTATTCCTGAACCGACAAGGACAGCAGAAGCAATGAAACATCACAACCAGCAAATAACATTCAAAGACGTCATGATGCAACTGTACACATCTCTGGTGCAGCCGCACTTGGAGTTTTGTGTGCAGTTCTGGTCCACACATTACAGGAAGGATGTGGAGGCTTTGGAGAGGGTGCAGAGGAGGTTTACTAGGATGTTCCCTGGTATGGAGGGGAGATCCTATGAGGAGAGATTGAGAGATTTGGGGTTGTTTTCGCTGGAAAGAAGGCGGCTAAGAGGGGATCTCATTGAAACATATAAGATGATTAGAGGTTTAGACAGGGTAGATAGTGATAGCCTTTTTCCTAGGATGAAGAAAGCTAGCACGAGGGGGCACGATTTTAAATTAAGGGGGGGTAGTTATAGGACAGATGTCAGGGGTAGGTTCTTTACCCAGAGGGTGGTGAGGGACTGGAATGCCCTGCCAGCTGCAGTTGTAAATGCACCTAGTTTGGGAGCGTTTAAGAGATCTGTGGATAGGTTTATGGATGAAAAGGGATTGGTTTAGGCTAGTGGGTCATTGTTTTGTAACTGGTCGGCGCAACATCGTGGGCCGAAGGGCCTGTTCTGCGCTGTAATGTTCTATGTTCTATGTTCTAAGACGCAACTGGCAGATGTTAATATACATCACTGTTCATTCACTGCCATTGGATCAAAATCCGGGGTTTCTGCTCTAACAGCACTGGGGGTGTACCTACACCAGTCGGGGTGTAGTGGTTCAGGTAGCCGAGTGAAGCTCACTCACATCCCAAAAGAAATTTTTCAATCTGCAGAAAGGGAGTGGGAGAGAAACACAGACACACACACACGGACAAAGAAGGGTCACAGAGGCACACACAGAGACAGAGAGAAGGAGGGAATCACAGATGTTTGTGGATTTCTCCATGGGATATGAGTGTTGTTGACAAGGCCAGCAGTTTCCCATCCCTAATTGCCCTGGAGAAGGTGATGGGGAGCTGCTTTCCTGATTCGCTGCAGTCTATCTGGTGTAGGGCCTCCCGGAGGGCAGTTGGAGAGGGAATTCCAGGATTGGAATCAGTGCCAGTGAAGGGACGGTGATATAGTTCCACATGATGTGTGTCTCAGAGGGGTAGCTGCAGATGGTCACATGCAATGGCTGTCCTTTGTCCTTCTACGTGGCAGAGTTTGTCAGTTTAGAAGATGGTGTTTAAGGATGCATGGCGTGGTGATTCAGTACAAAATGAATACTGTGGAGATCTCCAATTCTGTGCATTGAGAGAGAGGAGGTGGTGGCTGTATTACTGATCAAGGGGCTTGCTTTATCTAAGATAAAGTCCACCTCGAATCTGCTCCCCCAAATCAATAAAATCATGACTGATCTGACTGCCGCGTCTTCCCCACATTCCTCCCTACCCCCAACATTTCACCCCCTCATTGATCAAGAATCTCACTCTGCCTTAAAACCATTCCACTGCCTTTTGAGGAAGAGTTCCAGGGAATGATGATTTCAGGAAAATTCTCCTCATGTCCGTCTTAAATGAGCGACACTTCATTTTGAAATAGTGACCTAAAGTTCTCCATTCTTCCGCAATAGAACATAGAACATAGAACATTACAGCGCAGAACAGGCCCTTCGGCCCACGATGTTGCGCCGACCAGTTACAAAACAATGACCCACTAACCTAAACCAATCCCTTTTCATCCATAAACCTATCCACAGATCTCTTAAACGCCCCCAAACTAGGTGCATTTACAACTGCAGCTGGCAGGGCATTCCAGTCCCTCACCACCCTCTGGGTAAAGAACCTACCCCTGACATCTGTCCTATAACTACCCCCCCTTAATTTAAAATCGTGCCCTCTCGTGTTAGCTTTCTCCATCCTAGGAAAAATGCTATCACTATCTACCCTGTCTAAACCTCTAATCATCTTATATGTTTCAATGAGATCCCCTCTTAGCTGCCTTCTTTCCAGCGAAAACAACCCCAAATCTCTCAGTCTCTCCTCATAGGATCTCCCCTCCATACCAGGCAACATCCTGGTAAACCTCCTCTGCACCCTCTCCAAAGCCTCTACATCCTTCCTGTAACGTGGGGACCAGAACTGCACACAAAACTCCAAGTGCGGCCGCACCAGAGATGTGTACAGTTGCATCATGACGCTGCGACTCCTAAATTCAATCCCCCTACCAATAAACGCCAAGACACCGTATGCCTTCTTAACAACCTTATCTACTTGATTCCCAACTTTCAGGGATCTGTGTACACATACACCTAGATCCCTTTGCTCCTCCATACTATTCAAAGTCCTCCCGTTAGCCCTATACTCAACACATCTGTTATTCCTACCGAAATGAATTACCTCACACTTCTCCACATTAAACTCCATCCGCCACCTCTCAGCCCAGCTCTGCAACCTTTCTAAGTCATCCTGCAAACTATGACACCCTTCCTCACAATCTACCACACCTCCGACTTTGGTGTCATCAGCAAACTTACTAATCCACCCAACTATACCCTCATCCAGATCATTAATAAAAATTACAAACAGCAGTGGCCCCAAAACAGATCCCTGAGGCACACCACTCGTAACCGAACTCCATGACGAATATTTACCATCAACCACCACCCTCTGTCTCCTATCTGCTAGCCAATTCCTGATCCAATTACCTAGATCACCCCCAATCCCATACATCTGCATTTTCTGCAGAAGCCTACCATGGTGAACCTTATCAAACGCCTTGCTAAAATCCATATACACCACATCAACTGCCTTATCCCTATCCACCTCTTTGGTCACTTTCTCAAAGAACTCGATAAGGTTAGTAAGGCATGACCTACCCGCTACAAAACCATGCTGACTGTCTCTAATCAACTCATTACTTTCCAAATAACTATAAATCCTGTCTCTAATAATCCTTTCCAAAACCTTACCCACCACAGAAGTAAGACTCACCGGTCTATAATTCCCAGGGAAGTCCCTTCTCCCCTTCTTAAACAATGGGACAACATTTGCTGTCCTCCAATCTTCTGGTACTATACCAGAGACTAACGACGACCTGAAGATCAGAGCCAGAGGCTCCGCAATCACCCCTCTTGCCTCCCAAAGAATCCTAGGGTAAATCCCATCTGGACCAGGGGACTTATCTATTTTCAATCCCTCTAAAATATCCAGCACATCCCCCGTAAAAACTGCAATACTATCTATTTTACACCCCTGCACCCCAGTGTCCTCCTCAGCTACATTCCTGTCCCCTTGCGTGAACACCGAAGAGAAATATTGGTTCAACGCCTCTCCAATCTCCTCCGGTTCCACACACAACTTCCCTCTACTGTCTGTAACTGGCCCTAATCTTGTCCTAACCAACCTTCTGTTCTTGACATACCTGTAAAACGCCTTAGGGTTCTACTTAATCCTATCAGCCAAAATCATCTCATGCCCTCTTTTAGCCCTTCTTAACTCCCTCTTCAACTCCCTCCTAGCCAATCTAAAACTTTCTAATGCACTACCTGAGCCCTCAAGCCTCATCCGAACATAAGCCTCCTTTTTCTTCCTAACCAACGAATCAACTTTTTTGGTGCACCACGGTTCCCTGGGCCTACCAAATCCTCCTTGCCTGACAGGAAACAATATCTCTAATTCCACCTTGATCTTAAATGTTTTGATCAAGTTGCCTCTTACTCTTCTCAACTCTAGTCTATACATAGCCAAGCTTCACAATCTTACCTCATAAGAAAACCTGCTCATTTCAGATATTAGTGCAGGAAACGTTCTCTGAACTATTCTGAAATTAGTTATTTCTTCCTTAAAATAATGAGACTAACACTGTGTACAGAACTTCAGGTGTCTCACCACTGCCTGACACGAATTAAGCATAAACTCTTTAATATTGTAATTAAATCCCTTCACAATAAATTATCACAATCCATTTGTCTTCCTAATTACTCACTATACCTATATATTAGCATTTTGTGATTCATGCACTAGGACACACAGATCCCTCTGCACCTCACATCTCTACAATCGATCATCCTTTAGAATAGTTAGCTTTTTTTGTTAATTTCTTCCTGCTAAAATGCACTATTTCATATTTATCCCAAATACATTTAGATTGGATAAATCCAATATAGCCTAGATTGAGAGTTCATGGAATGTAAATTCAAATTTACCATGATTATCATAGCCTCCTCTATCTGTAGGGATTCTATTTGGTCCATCATAGCTGTACCAATAACAATCCTATACAGGCCCTATCTCCATAACCACATGTATTTCCCTGTCGATCCGCTCGGACACAAAGAGGTAATTCAGCATGGTCAATCCACTGTCTAACCTGCACATCATTGGACTGTGGGAAGAAATCAGAGGCCCCACAGGAAACCCAGCAGACACCATGAAAATGATCAAACTCCACACAGACAGTCACTCAAGGACACAATTGAACCCGGATCCCTGATTCTGTGAGGCAGCAGTGAAAACGACATTACTAGCTATCTTTCTTACCATGTCTCAACTCTTTAATACAACCCATCTTTCCAAATTTGATCCCTTGCTTTGACGATTCAGTTTAAAACTCTCACTACTTCCCCAGATCGATGGCTCACTGGAGCATTATCTTCAGTTCTGTTCAGGAGTAAACTGCCCCAATGATACACCCCCAATATTTTCCATGACAGGTGCCAGTGTCCCATGAAGCAGAACCCATTTCCCCCACACCAGCCTTTGAGACACACACTCATCCCCTGAATCTGATTTGTCCAATGCCAATTTGCACTTGGCTTGGGTAATAATCCAGTGATTTTAACCTCTGTACCTTGTTTGGATCCTGGATCCTCATACTGACTATGCAGAACCTCCTTCCTCATCCTGCCAATATCATCGGTATCTACAAGGACCACAACCACTGGATAATCCCCCTTACAGTGTAGATTCCTCTCCAGCTCAGAGAGGATGTTCCGAACCCTGGTACTTTGCAGTAACATAACTTGGTCTCATGCTCCTTGCTATGGAGGACAGTGTCAACGCCCCTCACTATTCTTTGCCCCATTACCACAACATTCTGATCTGGGTCTCCTTATATACCTTAGCTACAATCACACTCTCCACTTTCCAAGTTGGAACCTTCAATCCTAAGGGGTATGCCTGCCTCCTGAAACAATGTGTCCTCGTATCTCTCTCCCTCCCCGATGTGTCCCAGTGTCTGCAGCTCAGCCTCCAGCCCAATGACTCTGAGCTGAAGCTGCTCGAACCTCAGACACTTGGTGCTGTTGTACTTGCCCTGGATAACACCAGTATCCATCAGTTCCCACAGGCTGCAGCATTGACACAGCACCCGAGGTAACAATATTTATGAGCGTTAATCAGTTTTGTTTTCCATTGGGTTTTTTTTTGATATTTATTAATCTTGTCACAAACTACAAATTTAAACCTTTGGAAGATAGATTTTGACCACTTACCGGATATTCACCAGATGCTCACCAACAGCTCACCTCCTCTGCGGTAGAACAACAGAAACCCACATGGTGGGAACGTTAGATAAAGCTAGGGAGTGCTGCTCTCCTCTCCTCACCAAACATCCTCCTCTCATCAAATGTCCAACACTGGTTGAAGACGCACTCAGTGTGAGTGTGGAAACACAGAGCGAGAGAGGCAATTAGAGAAACACACAGGGATAGAGAGTGATTCTCAGATGGCCACAGGGAAAGGGAGACAGATTCACAAATAAATATGGGAAAAGATAGAAACAAATAAAAAATTAGGAGCAGAATGAGGCCATTTGGCCCTTCGAGCATCAACATTCTATCCTGTATCATCAGACTGTGACAACTGGTTCTACACATCCCCACCATCAGGAACATCCTTCCTGCATCTATCCTGTCCACTCCTGTTGGGTTGATAGCTTTCCATGAGATTCCACCTCATTCTTGTGTACTGCAGTGATCCTAACTGAATCATTCTCTCCTCACACATCAGTCCTGCCATCCCAGGAATCAGTCTGGTAAACAGTCTCTGCACTCCCTCAAACAAGAACATCCTTCCTCAGATAAGGAGACCAAAACTGCACACATCCTCATTCTGGACACCCCAGGAACATCCTTCTTGCAAGTAGTCCTGGTAGAATTTTAAAGCTTTCTATGGAGATCCTCCCCTCATTCTTCTGAACCCCAACGGAAACAATCCTGACCAACTCAATCTCTCCTCAGGGGTTTGCACTGCTGCCTCACGTTGCCACGGACCCGGATTAAATTCTTGCCTCAGATGACTGTCTGTGTGGCGTTTGCACATTCTCCCCATGTACGCGTGGGTTTCCTTTGCTTGCTCGGGTTCTCTCCCACACTCCAAAGATGCTTGGGTTTGGTTCATTGGCTATGATAGATTGCCCCTTAGTGTCAGAGGGATTAGCAGGGTAAATACATGGGGTTATGGGGAAAGGGGCTGGATGGGATTGTTGTCAGTGCAGGTTCCAGGGCCGAATGGCCTCCTTCTGTACTGCAGTCGTTCTATGATTCTACCTGTGGAAACCCACTGGTTTCTGTCATCTGGAAAAATACCATCTACTAACCAGTTTTCTATCAATCTCAATACACTCTCCCCTACTCCCAGTCCCATGTGATTTAGTTATACACAGAGAGAATCACAGATGCATAGCGAACAACACTGTAGTTAGCACTGCTGCCTCACACTGCAAGGAACTGGGTTCAATCCCAGCTTTCAGTAACTGTTTGGAGTTTGCATGTTCTCCATGTCCATGTGAATTTCCTCAGGGGGCTGCAGTTTCCTCCCACACTCTAAAGATGTGCAGGTTAGATGGGTTAACCATGGGAAATGTGTGGGGTTATGATGATAGGGAGGGGGGGTGGGGGGCGGTGAGCTGGGCAAGTTACTCTGTCAGAGACAGACTTGATGAGACAAATAGCCTCTTCAGCACTGTAGCGATTCCATGATTTTATGATTGACTGGGAGAGAGAATCACAGATACTCACAGGGACGGAGAGTGAGATGTCACAAACACACATGATGGACAGGGAGAGAGTAAATCTCAGCTACTCACAGCAGCAGAGAGGGATAAATAGAGAGGATCTCATTCCAACAATGTAAACATTCCCTTCCTCCATCCCCAGTGTACAGTGACAGCAGTGTGAACCAAAAGCAACACCCACTGCAGAAACTCAGCAAATCCCTTTCAACAGCACCTTCCAAACCAAAAAAAAAACACTATTCCTGAACCGACAAGGACAGCAGAAGCAATGAAACATCACAACCAGCAAATAACATTCAAAGACGCAACTGGCAGACGTTAATATACATCACTGTTCATTCACTGCCATTGGATCAAAATCCGGGGTTTCTGCTCTAACAGCACTGGGGGTGTACCTACACCAGTCGGGGTGTAGTGGTTCAGGTAGCCGAGTGAAGCTCACTCACATCCCAAAAGAAATTTTTCAATCTGCAGAAAGGGAGTGGGAGAGAAACACAGACACACACACACGGACAAAGAAGGGTCACAGAGGCACATACAGAGACAGAGAGAGGGAGGGAATCACAGATGTTTGTGGATTTCTTCATGGGATATGAGTGTTGTTGACAAGGCCAGCAGTTTCCCATCCCTAATTGCCCTCGAGAAGGTGATGGGGAGCTGCTTTCCTGATTCGCTGCAGTCTATCTGGTGTAGGGCCTCCCGGAGGGCAGTTGGAGAGTGAATTCCAGGGTTGGACTCAGTGCCAGTGAAGGGACGGTGATATAGTTCCACATGATGTGTGTCTCAGAGGGGTAGCTGCAGATGGTCACATGCAATGGCTGTCCTTTGTCCTTCTACGTGGCAGAGTTTGTCAGTTTAGAAGATGGTGTTTAAGGATACATGGAGTGGTGATTCAGTACAAAATGAATACTGTGGAGATCTCCAATTCTGTGCATTGAGAGAGAGGAGGTGGTGGCTGTATTACTGATCAAGGGGCTTGCTTTATCTAAGATAAAGTCCACCTCGAATCTACTCGCCCAAATCAATAAAATCATGACTGATCTGACTGTTGCATCTTCCCCACATTCCTCCCTACCCCCAACATTTCACCCCCTCATTGATCAAGAATCTCACTCTGCCTTAAAACCATTCCACTGCCTTTTGATGAAGAGTTCCAGGGAATTATGATTTCAGGAAAATTCTCCTCATGTCCGTCTTAAATGAGCGACACTTCATTTTGAAATAGTGACCTAAAGTTCTCGATTCTTCCGCAATAGGAAACAATATCTCTAATTCTACCTTGATCTTAAATGTTTTGATCAAGTTGCCTCTTACTCTTCTCAACTCTAGTCTATACATAGCCAAGCTTCACAATCTTTCCTCATAAGAAAACCAGCTCATTTCAGATATTAGTGCAGTCAACCTACTCTGAATTATTCTCAACTTAGTTATTATCTTCCTTTAAATAATGAGACCAACACTGTGTACAGAACTTCAGGTGTCTCACCACTGCCTGACACGAATTAAGCATAAACTCTTTAATATTGTAATTAATTCCCTTCACAATAGATTATCACAATCCATTTGTCTTCCTAATTACTCACTATACCTATATATTAGCATTTTGTGATTCATACACTAGGACACCCAGATCCCTCTGCACCTCACATCTCTACAATCACTCATCCTTTAGAATAGTAAGCTTTTTTTGTTAATTTCTTCCTGCTAAAATGGACTGCTTCATATTTATCCCAAATACATTCCATGAACTCCTAATCTAGGCTACACTGGACTTATCCAATCTAAATGTAAATTCAAATTTACCACAATTATCATAGAATCCCTACAGATAGAAGGAGGCCATTTGGTCCATCATTGCTGCACCAATAACAATCCTATACAGGCCCTATCTCCATAACCACATGTATTTCCCTGTCGATCCGTTCGGACACAAAGAGGTAATTCAGCATGGTCAATCCACTGTCTAACCTGCACATCATTGGACTGTGGGAGGAAATCAGAGGCCCCACAGGAAACCCAGCAGACACCATGAAAATGTGCAAACTCCACACAGACAGTCACTCAAGGCCACAATTGAACCCGGATCCCTGATTCTGTGAGGCAGCAGTGACAACGACATTACTAGCTATCTTTCTTACCATGTCTCAACTCTTTAATACAACCCATCTTTCCAAATTTGATCCCTTGCTTTGACGATTCAGTTTAAAACTCTCACTACTTCCCCAGTTCGATGTCTCACTGGAGCATTATCTTCAGTTTTGTTCAGGAGTAAACTGCCCCAATGATACACCCCCAATATTTTCCATGACAGGTGCCAGTGTCCCATGAAGCAGAACCCAATTCCCCCACACCAGTCTTTGAGACACGCACTCATCCCCTGAATCTGGTTTGTCCAATGCCAATTTGCACTTGGCTTGGGTAATAATCCAGTGATTTTAACCTCTGTATCTTGTTTGGATCCTGGATCCTCATACTGACTATGCAGAACCTCCTTCCTCATCCTGCCAATGTCATCGGTATCTACAAGGACCACAACCACTGGATAATCCCCCTTACAGTGTAAATTCCTCTCCAGCTCAGAGAGGATGTTCCGAACCCTGGTACTTTGCAGTAACGTAACTTGGTCTCATGCTCCTTGCTATGGAGGACAGTGTCAACGCCCCTCACTATTCTGTGCCCCATTACCACAACATTCTGATCTGGGTCTCCTTATATACCTTAGCTACAATCACACTCTCCACTTTCCAAGTTGGAACCTTCAATCCTAAGGGGTATGCCTGCCTCCTGAAACAATGTGTCCTCGTATCTCTCTCCCTCCCCGATGTGTCCCAGTGTCTGCAGCTCAGCCTCCAGCCCAATGACTCTGAGCTGAAGCTGCTCGAACCTCAGACACTTGGTGCTGTTGTACTTGCCCTGGATAACACCAGTATCCATCAGTTCCCACAGGCTGCAGCATTGACACAGCACCCGAGGTAACAATATTTATGAGCGTTAATCAGTTTTGTTTTCCATTGGTTTTCTTTGATATTTATTAATCTTGTCACAAACTACAAATTTAAACCTTTGGAAGATAGATTTTGACCACTTTGTGACTTAGAAAGGTTGCAGGGAGACTTAAAAAGGTTGCAGAGCTGGGCTGAGAGGTGGCGAATGGAGTTTAATGTGGAGAAGTGTGAGGTAATTCATTTCGGTAGGAATAACAGATGTGTTGAGTATAGGGCTAACGGGAGGACTTTGAATAGTGTGGAGGAGCAGAGGGATCTAGGTGTATGTGTACATAGATCCCTGAAAGTTGGGAATCAAGTAGATAAGGTTGTTAAGAAGGCATACGGTGTCTTGGCGTTTATTGGTAGGGGGATTGAATTTAGGAGTCGCAGCGTCATGATGCAACTGTACACAACTGTGGTGCGGCCACACTTGGAGTTTTGTGTGCAGTTCTGGTCCCCACATTACAGGAAGGATGTAGAGGCTTTGGAGAGGGTGCAGAGGAGGTTTACCTGGATGTTGCCTGGTATGGAGGGGAGATCATATGAGGAGAGACTGAGAGATTTGGGGTTGTTTTCGCTGGAAAGAAGGCGGCTAAGAGGGGACCTCATTGAAACATATAAGATGATTAGAGGTTTAGGCAGGGTAGATAGTGATAGCCTTTTTCCTAGGATGGAGAAAGCTAGCACGAGGGGGCACGACTTTAAATTAAGGGGGGGTAGTTATAGGACTGATGTCAGGGGTAGGTTCTTTACCCAGAGGGTGGTGAGGGACTGGAATGCCCTGCCAGCTGCAGTTGTAAATGCACCTAGTTTGGGGGCGTTTAAGAGATCTGTGGATAGGTTTATAGAACATAGAACCCTACAGTGCAGAAACAGGCCCTTCGGCCCATCGAGTCTGCACCGAACACAATCCCACCCAGACCCTAACCCCATATCCCTACACATTTACCTGATAATCCCTCTAACCTACACATCCCAGGACACTAAGGGATTGGTTTAGGCTAGTGGGTCATTGTTTTTGTAACTGGTCAGCGCAAAATCGTGGGCCGAAGGGCCTGTTCTGCGCTGTAATGTTCTATGTTCTTACCGGACATTCACCAGATGCTCACCAACAGCTCACATCCTCTGCGGTAGAACAACAGAAACCCACATGGTGGAAACGTTAGATAAAGCTAGGGAGTGCTGCTCTCCTCTCCTCACCAAACATCCTCCTCTCATCAAATGCCAACACTGGTTGAAGACGCACTCAGTGTGAGTGTGGAAACACAGAGCGAGAGAGGCAATTAGAGAAACACACAGGGATAGAGAGTGATTCTCAGATGGCCACAGGGAAAGGGAGACAGATTCACAAATAAATATGGGAAAAGATAGAAACAAATAAAAAATTAGGAGCAGGAAGAGGCCATTTGGCCCTTCGAGCATCAACATTCTATCCTGTATCATCAGACTGTGACAACTGGTTCTCCACATCCCCACCATCAGGAACATCCTTCCTGCATCTATCCTCTCCACTCCTGTTGGGTTGATAGCTTTCCATGAGATTCCACCTCATTCTTGTGTACTGCAGTGATCCTAACTGAATCATTCTCTCCTCACACATCAGTCCTGCCATCCCAGGAATCAGTCTGGGAAACAGTCTCTGCACTCCGTCAAACAAGAACATCCTTCCTCAGATAAGGAGACCAAAACTGCACACATCCTCATTCTGGACACCCCAGGAACATCCTTCTTGCAAGTAGTCCTGGTAGAATTTTATAGCTTTCTATGGAGATCCATCCCCTCATTCTTCTGAACCCCAACGGAAACAATCCTGACCAACTCAATCTCTCCTCAGGGGTTTGCACTGCTGCCTCACGTCGCCACGGACCCGGGTTAAATCCTTGCCTCAGATGACTGTCTGTGTGGCGTTTGCACATTCTCCCCATGTACGCGTGGGTTTCCTTTGCTTGCTCCGGTTCTCTCCCACACTCCAATGATGCGTGGGTTTGGTTCATTGGCTATGATAGATTACCCCTTTGTGTCAGAGGGATTAGCAGGGTAAATACATGGGGTTATGGGGAAAGGGGCTGGATGGGATTGTTGTCAGTGCAGGTTCCAGGGCCGAATGGCCTCCTTCTGTACTGCAGTCGTTCTATGATTCTACTTGTGGAAACCCACTGGTTTCTGTCATCTGGAAAAATACCATCTACTAACCAGTTTTCTATCAATCTCAATACACTCTCCCCTACTCCCAGTCCCATGTGATTTAGTTATACACAGAGAGAATCACAGATACATAGTGAACAGCACAGTTAGCATTGCTGACTCACAGTGCAAGGAACTGGGTTCAATTCCAGGTTTGGGTAACTGTGCAGAGTTTGCACTTTCTCCCAGTCTCGATGTGGATTTTCTTTGGGTGCTGCAGTTTTCTCCCAAACTCTAGTGATGTGTCGGTTAGATGGAGTGATCATGGGAAATGTGTGGGGTTATATTGACAGCGTGGGAGAGGGGGCCTGGGCATGTTACTCTGTCAGAGACAGAGTTAATGGGATGAATAACCTCTTCAGCACTGTAGCGATTCCATGATTTTATGATAGACTGGGAGAGAGAATCACAGATACTCACACGGACAGAGAGCGAGATGGGACAAATGGACAGGGAGAGAGTAAATCTCAGCTACTCACAGCAGCAGAGAGGGATAAATAGAGAGGATCTCATTCCAACAATGTAAACATTCCCTTCCTCCATCCCCAGTGTACAGTGACAGCAGTGTGAACCAAAAGCAACACCCACTGCAGAAACTCAGCAAATCCCTTTCAACAGCACCTTCCAAACCAAAAAAAAACACTATTCCTGAACCGACAAGGACAGCAGAAGCAATGAAACATCACAACCAGCAAATAACATTCAAAGACACAACTGGCAGACGTTAATATACATCACTGTTCATTCACTGCCATTGGATCAAAATCCTGGGCTTCTGCTCTAACAGCACTGGGGGTGTACCTACACCAGTCGGGGTGTAGTGGTTCAGGTAGCCGAGTGAAGCTCACTCACATCCCAAAAGAAATTTTTCAATCTGCAGAAAGGGAGTGGGAGAGAAACACAGACACACACACATGGACAAAGAAGGGTCACAGAGGCACATACAGAGACAGAGAGAGGGAGGGAATCACAGATGTTTGTGGATTTCTCCATGGGATATGAGTGTTGTTGACAAGGCCAACAGTTTCCCATCCCTAATAGCCGTCGAGAAGGTGATGGGGAGCTGCTTTCCTGATTCGCTGCAGTCTATCTGGTGTAGGGCCTCCCGGAGGGCAGTTGGAGAGGGAATTCCAGGATTGGACTCAGTGCCAGTGAAGGGACGGTGATATAGTTCCACATGATGTGTGTCTCAGAGGGGTAGCTGCAGATGGTCACATGCAATGGCTGTCCTTTGTCCTTCTACGTGGCAGAGTTTGTCAGTTTAGAAGATGGTGTTTAAGGATACATGGCGTGGTGATTCAGTACAAAATGAATACTGTGGAGATCTCCAATTCTGTGCATTGAGAGAGAGGAGGTGGTGGCTGTATTACTGATCAAGGGGCTTGCTTTATCTAAGATAAAGTCCACCTCGAATCTGCTCCCCCAAATCAATAAAATCATGACTGATCTGACTGCCGCGTCTTCCCCACATTCCTCCCTACCCCCAACATTTCACCCCCTCATTGATCAAGAATCTCACTCTGCCTTAAAACCATTCCACTGCCTTTTGAGGAAGAGTTCCAGGGAATTATGATTTCAGGAAAATTCTCCTCATGTCTGTCTTAAATGAGCGACACTTCATTTTGAAATAGTGACCTAAAGTTCTCCATTCTTCCGCAATAGGAAACAATATCTCTAATTCCACCTTGATCTTAAATGTTTTGATCAAGTTGCCTCTTACTCTTCTCAACTCTAGTCTATACATAGCCAAGCTTCACAATCTTTCCTCATAAGAAAACCGGCTCATTTCAGATATTAGTGCAGTCAACCTACTCTGAATTATTCTCAACTTAGTTATTGTCTTCCTTTCAATAATGAGACCAACACTGTGTACAGAACTTCAGGTATCTCACCACTGCCTGACACGAATTAAGCATAAACTCTTTAATATTGTAATTAAATCCCTTCACAATAGATTATCACAATCCATTTGTCTTCCTAATTACTCACTATACCTATATATTAGCATTTTGTGATTCATGCACTAGGACACCCAGATCCCTCTGCACCTCACATCTCTACAATCGATCATCCTTTAGAATAGTAAGCTTTTTTTGTTAATTTCTTCCTGCTAAAATGGACTGCTTCATATTTATCCCAAATACATTCCATGAACTCCTAATCTAGGCTACATTGGACTTATCCAATCTAAATGTAAATTCAAATTTACCACAATTATCATAGAATCCCTACAGATAGAAGGAGGACATTTGGTCCATCATTGCTGCACCAATAACAATCCTATACAGGCCTTATCTCCATAACCACATGTATTTCCCTGTCGATCCGCTCGGACACAAAGAGGTAATTCAGCATGGTCAATCCACTGTCTAACCTGCACATCATTGGACTGTGGGAAGAAATCAGAGGCCCCACAGGAAACCCAGCAGACACCATGAAAATGTGCAAACTCCACACAGACAGTCACTCAAGGCCACAATTGAACCCTGATCCCTGATTCTGTGAGGCAGCAGTGAAAACGACATTACTAGCTATCTTTCTTACCATGTCTCAACTCTTTAATACAACCCATCTTTCCAAATTTGATCCCTTGCTTTGACGATTCAGTTTAAAACTCTCTCTACTTCCCCAGATCGATGTCTCACTGGAGCATTATCTTCAGTTTCATTCAGGAGTAAACTGCCCCAATGATACACCCCCAATATTTTCCATGACAGGTGCCAGTGTCCCATGAAGCAGAACCCAATTCCCCCACACCAGTCTTTGAGACACACACTCATCCCCTGAATCTGATTTGTCCAATGCCAATTTGCACTTGGCTTGGGTAATAATCCAGTGATTTTAACCTCTGTACCTTGTTTGGATCCTGGATCCTCATACTGACTATGCAGAACCTCCTTCCTCATCCTGCCAATATCATCGGTATCTACAAGGACCACAACCACTGGATAATCCCCCTTACAGTGTAAATTCCTCCCCAGCTCAGAGAGGATGTTCCGAACCCTGGTACTTTGCAGTAACGTAACTTGGTCTCAAGCTCCTTGCTATGGAGGACAGTGTCAACGCCCCTCACTATTCTGTGCCCCATTACCACAACATTCTGATCTGGGTCTCCTTATATACCTTAGCTACAATCACACTCTCCACTTTCCAAGTTGGAACCTTCAATCCTAAGGGGTATGCCTGCCTCCTGAAACAATGTGTCCTCGTATCTCTCTCCCTCCCCGATGTGTCCCAGTGTCTGCAGCTCAGCCTCCAGCCCAATGACTCTGAGCTGAAGCTGCTCGAACCTCAGACACTTGGTGCTGTTGTACTTGCCCTGGATAACACCAGTATCCATCAGTTCCCACAGGCTGCAGCATTGACACAGCACCCGAGGTAACAATATTTATGAGCGTTAATCAGTTTTGTTTTCCATTGGTTTTTTTTCTGATATTTATTAATCTTGTCACAAATTACAAATTTAAACCTTTGGAAGATAGATCTTGACCACTTACCGGATATTCACCAGATGCTCACCAACAGCTCACATCCTCTGCGGTAGAACAACAGAAACCCACATGGTGGAAACGTTAGATAAAGCTAGGGAGTGCTGCTCTCCTCTCCTCACCAAACATCCTCCTCTCATCAAATGTCCAACACTGGTTGAAGACGCACTCAGTGTGAGTGTGGAAACACAGAGCGAGAGAGGCAATTAGAGAAACACACAGGGATAGAGAGTGATTCTCAGATGGCCACAGGGAAAGGGAGACAGATTCACAAATAAATATGGGAAAAGATAGAAACAAATAAAAAATTAGGAGCAGAATGAGGCCATTTGGCCCTTCGAGCATCAACATTCTATCCTGTATCATCAGACTGTGACAACTGGTTCTCCACATCCCCACCATCAGGAACATCCTTCCTGCATCTACCCTGTCCACTCCTGTTGGGTTGATAGCTTTCCATGAGGTTCCACCTCATTCTTGTGTACTGCAGTGATCCTAACTGAATCATTCTCTCCTCACACATCAGTCCTGCCATCCCAGGAATCAGTCTGGTAAACAGTCTCTATATTCCCTCAAACAAGAACATCCTTCCTCAGATAAGGAGACCAAAACTGCACACATCCTCATTCTGGACACCCCAGGAACATCCTTCTTGCAAGTAGTCCTAGTAGAATTTTATAGCTTTCTATGGAGATCCTCCCCTCATTCTTCTGAACCCCAACGGAAACAATCCTGACCAACTCAATCTCTCCTCAGGGGTTTGCACTGCTGCCTCACCTCGCCACGGACCCGGATTAAATTCTTGCCTCAGATGACTGTCTGTGTGGTGTTTGCACATTCTCCCCATGTACGCGTGGGTTTCCTTTGCTTGCTCCGGTTCTCTCCCACACTCAAAAGATGCGTGGGTTTGGTTCATTGGCTATGATAGATTGCCCCTTTGTGTCAGAGGGATTAGCAGGGTAAATACATGGGGTTATGGGGAAAGGGGCTGGATGGGATTGTTGTCAGTGCAGGTTCCAGGGCCGAATGGCCTCCTTCTGTACTGCAGTCGTTCTATGATTCTACTTGTGGAAACCCACTGGTTTCTGTCATCTGGAAAAATACCATCTACTAACCAGTTTTCAATCAATCTCAATACACTCTCCCCTACTCCCAGTCCCATGTGATTTAGTTATACACAGAGAGAATCACAGATACATAGTGAACAGCACAGTTAGCATTGCTGCCTCACAGTGCAAGGAACTGGGTTCAATTCCAGGTTTGGGTAAATGTGCAGAGTTTGCACTTTCTCCCTGTCTCTATGTGGATTTTCTTTGGGTGCTGCAGTTTCCTCCCAAACTCCAGTGATGTATCGGTTAGATGGAGTGATCACGGGAAATGTGTGGGGTTATATTGATAGAGTGGGAGAGGGGGCCTGGGCAAGTTACTCTGTCAGAGACAGACTTAATGGGATGAATAACCTCTTCAGCACTGTAGCGATTCCACGATTTTATGATAGACTGGGAGAGAGAATCACAGATACTCACACGGACAGAGAGCGAGATGGGACAAATGGACAGGGAGAGAGTAAATCTCAGCTACTCACAGCAGCAGAGGGGGATAAATAGAGAGGATCTCATTCCAACAATGTAAACATTCCCTTCCTCCATCCCCAGTGTACAGTGACAGCAGTGTGAACCAAAAGCAACACCCACTGCAGAAACTCAGCAAATCCCTTTCAACAGCACCTTCCAAACCAAAAAAACACACTATTCCTGAACCGACAAGGACAGCAGAAGCAATGAAACATCACCACCAGCAAATAACATTCAAAGACGTCATGATGCAACTGTACACATCTCTGGTGCAGCCGCACTTGGAGTTTTGTGTGCAGTTCTGGTCCCCACATTACAGGAAGGATGTAGAGGCTTTGGAGAGGGTGCAGAGGAGGTTTACCAGGATGTTGCCTGGTATGGAGGGGAGATCCTATGAGGAGAGATTGAGAGATTTGGGGTTGTTTTCGCTGGAAAGAAGGCGGCTAAGAGGGGATCTCATTGAAACATATAAGATGATTAGAGGTTTAGACAGGGTAGATAGTGATAGCCTTTTTCCTAGGATGGAGAAAGCTAGCACGAGGGGGCACAACTTTAAATTAAGGGGGGGGTAGTTATAGGACTGATGTAAGGGGTAGGTTCTTTACCCAGAGGGTGGTGAGGGACTGGAATGCCCTGCCAGCTGCAGTTGTAAATGCGCCTAGTTTGGGGGCGTTTAAGAGATCTGTGGATAGGTTTATGGATGAAAATGGATTGGTTTAGGCTAGTGGGTCATTGTTTTGTAACTGGTCGGCGCAACATCGTGGGCCGAAGGGCCTGTTCTGCGCTGTAATGTTCTATGTTCTATGTTCTAAGACGCAACTGGCAGACGTTAATATACATCACTGTTCATTCACTGCCATTGGATCAAAATCCGGGGTTTCTGCTCTAACAGCACTGGGGGTGTACCTACACCAGTCGGGGTGTAGTGGTTCAGGTAGCCGAGTGAAGCTCACTCACATCCCAAAATAAATTTTTTCATCCTGCAGAAAGGGAGTGGGAGAGAAACACAGACACACACACACGGACAAAGAAGGGTCACAGAGACACACACAGAGACAGAGAGAGGGAGGGAATCACAGATATTTATGGATTTCTTCATGGGATATGAGTGTTGTTGACAAGGCCAGCAGTTTCCCATCCCTAATTACCCTCGAGGAGGTGATGGGGAGCTGCTTTCCTGAGACGCTGCAGTCTATCTGGTGTAGGGCCTCCCGCAGGGCAGTTGGAGAGGGAATTCCAGGGTTGGACTCAGTGCCAGTGAAGGGACGGTGATATAGTTCCACATGGTGCGTGTCTCAGAGGGGTAGCTGCTGATGGTCACATGCAATGGCTGTCCTTTGTCCTTCTACGTGGCAGAGTTTGTCAGTTTAGAAGATGGTGTTTAAGGATACATGGCGTGGTGATTCAGTACAAAATGAATACTGTGGAGATCTCCAATTCTGTGCATTGAGAGAGAGGAGGTGGTGGCTGTATTACTGATCAAGGGGCTTGCTTTATCTAAGATAAAGTCCACCTCGAATCTGCTCCCCCAAATCAATAAAATCATGACTGATCTGAATGTCGCGTCTTCCCCACATTCCTCCCTACCCCCAACATTTCACCCCCTCATTGATCAAGAATCTCACTCTGCCTTAAAACCATTCCACTGCCTTTTGAGGAAGAGTTCCAGGGAATGATGATTTCAGGAAAATTCTCCTCATGTCCGTCTTAAATGAGCGACACTTCATTTTGAAATAGTGACCTAAAGTTCTCCATTCTTCCGCAATAGGAAACAATATCTCTAATTCCACCTTGATCTTAAATGTTTTGATCAAGTTGCCTCTTACTCTTCTCAACTCTAGTCTATACATAGCCAAGCTTCACAATCTTTCCTCATAAGAAAACCAGCTCATTTCAGATATTAGTGCAGTCAACCTACTCTGAATTATTCTCAACTTAGTTATTGTCTTCCTTTAAATAATGAGACCAACACTGTGTACAGAACTTCAGGTGTCTCACCACTGCCTGACACAAATTAAGTATAAACTCTTTAATATTGTAATTAATTCCCTTCGCAATAGATTATAACAATGCATTTGTCTTCCTAATTACTCACTATACCTATATATTAGCATTTTGTGATTCATGCACTAGGACACCCAGATCCCTCTGCACCTCACATCTCTACAATCACTCATCCTTTAGAATAGTAAGCTTTTTTTGTTAATTTCTTCCTGCTAAAATGGACTGCTTCATATTTATCCCAAATACATTCCATGAACTCCTAATCTAGGCTACATTGGACTTATCCAATCTAAATGTAAATTCAAATTTACCACAATTATCATAGAATCCCTACAGATAGAAGGAGGCCATTTGGTCCATCATTGCTGCACCAATAACAATCCTATACAGGCCCTATCTCCATAACCACATGTATTTCCCTGTCGATCCGCTCGGACACAAAGAGGTAATTCAGCATGGTCAATCCACTGTCTAACCTGCACATCATTGGACTGTGGGAAGAAATCAGAGGCCCCACAGGAAACCCAGCAGACACCATGAAAATGTGCAAACTCCACACAGACAGTCACTCAAGGCCACAATTGAACCCCGATCCCTGATTCTGTGAGGCAGCAGTGACAACCACATTACTAGCTATCTTTCTTACCATGTCTCAACTCTTTAATACAACCCATCTTTCCAAATTTGATCCCTTGCTTTGACGATTCAGTTTAAAACTCTCTCTACTTCCCCAGTTTGATGGCTCACTGGAGCATTATCTTCAGTTTCATTCAGGTGTAAACTGCCCCAATGATACACCCCCAATATTTTCCATGACAGGTGCCAGTGTCCCATGAAGCTGAACCCAATTCCCCCACACCAGTCTTTGAGACACGCACTCATCCCCTGAATCTGGTTTGTCCAATGCCAATTTGCACTTGGCTTGGGTAATAATCCAGTGATTTTAACCTCTGTATCTTGTTTGGATCCTGGATCCTCATACTGACTATGCAGAACCTCCTTCCTCATCCTGCCAATGTCATCGGTATCTACAAGGACCACAACCACTGGATAATCCCCCTTACAGTGGAGAATGTTCCCCACTATAGAAGATGTTCTGCACTCTGGTACTTGGCAGTCACACAGCCTGGTTACATGCTCCTTGCTATGGAGAACAGTGTCAATGCCCTTCACTATTCTGTGCCCCATTACCACTACATTCTGATATGGATCTCCTTACATATCTCAGCTACAATCACACTGTCCACTTTCCATGTTGGAATCTTCAATCTGTAGGGGTATGCCCACCTCCTGACACAGTGTGTCCCAGTGTCTGCAGCTCTGCCTCCAGTTCGATGACCCTGAGCTGAAGCTGCTCGAACCTCAGACACTTGGTGCTGTTGTACTTGCCCTGGGTAACACCAGTATCCATCAGCTCCCACAGGCCGCAGCCCTGACACAGCACCCGAGGTAACAATATTTATGAGCATTAATCAATTTATTTTCCATTGTGTTTAAGAAGGGTGCCAGGCAAAAGGCAGGGAATTATAGGCCGGTTAGTTTAACGTCGGTTGTAGGTAAAATGTTAGAATCCGTCATCAAGGAGGAAATAGCGAGGTATCTTGAGAGAAAGTGCTTGATAGAGCAGACGCAGCACGGTTTCATTAAAGGGAAGTCGTGTCTGACAAATTTACTGGAGTTCTATGAGGATGTGTCTAGGGCAGTGGATAGAGGAGAGCCGGTGGATGTGGTCTTTCTGGATTTTCAGAAGGCGTTTGACAAAGTACCTCACAAGAGGTTATTGCAGAAGGTCAGGGGACATGGAGTTGGGGGTAGGGTGTTAGCGTGGGTAGAGGATTGGTTGTCAAATAGGAGGCAGAGAGTGGGGGTCAACGGGTGCTATTCGGATTGGCGGTTGGTGACTAGTGGGGTGCCCCAGGGGTCGGTGCTGGGGCCTCAGCTATTTACCATTTATATAGATGATCTGGAGGAGGGAACCGAGTGTAGGGTGTCGAAATTTGCTGATGACACCAAGATTGGTGGAACGGCAAATTGTGCGGAGGGTGTGGAGAGTCTGCAGAAGGATCTAGATAGGCTGGGTGAATGGGCCAGGGAATGGCAAATGGAATTTAATGTTGGCAAGTGTGAGGTGGTCCACTTTGGTAGGAATAATGATAGGAAGGACTATTACTTACGTGGCGAAAAACTGCAGCAGGCGACGGTACAGAGGGACCTCGGGGTCCTTGTGCATGAGTCGCAAAAACCCAGCTTGCAGGTGCAGCAGGTGGTCAGGAAGGCGAATGGGATGCTGGCCTTCATAGCGAAGGGGATTGAATATAAAAGTAGGGAGGTCTTGCTGCAGCTGTATAGGGCATTGGTGAGGCCGCAGCTGGAGTACTGTGTGCAGTTTTGGGCGCCGTACTTACGCAAGGATATTTTGGCATTGGAGGGAGTGCAGAGGAGGTTTACTAGGCTGATACCGGAGTTGAGGGGGTTGAGCTATGAGGAGAGGCTGAATGAACTAGGCTTGTACTCGTTAGAGTTTAGAAGAATGAGGGGAGATCTCATTGAGACGTATAAGATGATGAATGGGATGGATAGGATAGAAGTGTAGAGACTCTTCCCGCTCAGAAAGGACAGTAGGACTAGGGGGCACAGCCTCAAGATAAAGGGGGGCGGTTTAGAACAGAGTTGAGGAGGAACATCTTCAATCAAAGGGTGGTGAATCTCTGGAATTCTCTACCCGTTGAAGTGGTGGAGGCTGCCTCGCTAAATATTTTTAAGAAGCGGGTTGATGGGTTCTTGATAAGAGAGGGGATTAAGGGTTATGGGGAGAGGGCGGGAAGGTGGAACTGAGCAGCGACAGATCAGCCATGATCTTATTGAATGGCGGGGCAGGCTCGAAGGGCCAGATGGCCTACTCCTGCTCCTATTTCTTACGTTCTCATGTTTTCTTTGATGTTTATTAATCTTGTCACAAACTGCAGGACAAATTTAAACCTTTGGAAGATAGATCTTGACCACTTACCGGATATTCACCAGATGCTCACCAACAGCTCACCTCCTCTGCGGTAGAACAACAGAAACCCACATGGTGGAAACGTTAGATAAAGCTAGGGAGTGCTGCTCTCCTCTCCTCACCAAACATCCTCCTCTCATCAAATGTCCAACACTGGTTGAAGACGCACTCAGTGTGAGTGTGGAAACACAGAGCGAGAGAGGCAATTAGAGAAACACAGAGGGATAGAGAGTGATTCTCAGATGGCCACAGGGAAAGGGAGACAGATTCACAAATAAATATGGGAAAAGATAGAAACAAATAAAAAATTAGGAGCAGAATGAGGCCATTTGGCCCTTCGAGCATCAACATTCTATCCTGTATCATCAGACTGTGACAACTGGTTCTCCACATCCCCACCATCAGGAACATCCTTCCTGCATCTACCCTGTCCACTCCTGTTGGGTTGATAGCTTTCCTTGAGATTCCACCTCATTCTTGTGTACTGCAGTGATCCTAACTGAATCATTCTCTCCTCACACATCAGTCCTGCCATCCCAGGAATCAGTCTGGGAAACAGTCTCTATGTTCCCTCAAACAAGAACATCCTTCCTCAGATAAGGAGACCAAAACTGCACACATCCTCATTCTGGACACCCCAGGAACATCCTTCTTGCAAGTAGTCCTGGTAGAATTTTATAGCTTTCTATGGAGATCCTCCCCTCATTCTTCTGAACCCCAACGGAAACAATCCTGACCAACTCAATCTCTCCTCAGGGGTTTGCACTGCTGCCTCACCTCGCCACGGACCCGGATTAAATTCTTGCCTCAGATGACTGTCTGTGTGGCGTTTGCACATTCTCCCCATGTACGCGTGGGTTTCCTTTGCTTGCTCCGGTTCTCTCCCACATTCCAAAGATGCGTGGGTTTGGTCCATTGGCTATGATAGATTGCCCCTTTGTGTCAGAGGGATTAGCAGGGTAAATACATGGGGTTATGGGGAAAGGGGCTGGATGGGATTGTTGTCAGTGCAGGTTCCAGGGCCGAATGGCCTCCCTCTATACTGCAGTCGTTCTATGATTCTACCTGTGGAAACCCACTGGTTTCTGTCATCTGGAAAAATACCATCTACTAACCAGTTTTCTATCAATCTCAATACACTCTCCCCTACTCCCAGTCCCATGTGATTTAGTTATACACAGAGAGAGAATCACAGATACATAGTGAACAGCACTGTAGTTAGCACTGCTGCCTCACAGTGCAAGGAACTGGGTTCAATTCCAGCTTTCAGTAACTGTTTGGAGTTTGCATGTTCTCCATGTCCATGTGAATTTCCTCAGGGGGCTGCAGTTTCCTCCCACACTCTAAAGATGTGCAGGTTCGATGGATTAACCATGGGAAATGTGTGGGGTTATGGTGATGGGGGGGGGGGGGGGGGGGAGTCCTGGGCAAGTTACTCTGTCAGAGACAGACTTGATGAGACAAATAGCCTCTTCAGCACTGTAGCGATTCCATGATTTTATGATTGACTGGGAGAGAGAATCACAGATACTCACAGGGACGGAGAGTGAGATGTCACAAACACACATGATGGACAGGGAGAGAGTAAATCTCAGCTACTCACAGCAGCAGAGAGGGATAAAGAGAGAGGATCTCATTCCAACAATGTAAACATTCCCTTCCTCCATCCCCAGTGTACAGTGACAGCAGTGTGAACCAAAAGCAACACCCACTGCAGAAACTCAGCAAATCCCTTTCAACAGCACCTTCCAAACCAAAAAAAAAACACTATTCCTGAACCGACAAGGACAGCAGAAGCAATGAAACATCACAACCAGCAAATAACATTCAAAGACACAACTGGCAGATGTTAATATACATCACTGTTCATTCACTGCCATTGGATCAAAATCCGGGGTTTCTGCTCTAACAGCACTGGGGGTGTACCTACACCAGTCGGGGTGTAGTGGTTCAGGGAGCCGAGTGAAGCTCACTCACATCCCAAAAGAAATTTTTCAATCTGCAGAAAGGGAGTGGGAGAGAAACACAGACACACACACACGGACAAAGAAGGGTCACAGAGGCACACACAGAGACAGAGAGAAGGAGGGAATCATAGATGTTTGTGGATTTCTTCATGGGATATGAGTGTTGTTGACAAGGCCAGCAGTTTCCCATCCCTAATTGCCCTCGAGAAGGTGATGGGGAGCTGCTTTCCTGATTCGCTGCAGTCTATCTGGTGTAGGGCCTCCCGGAGGGCAGTTGGAGAGGGAATTCCAGGGTTGGACTCAGTGCCAGTGAAGGGACGGTGATATAGTTCCACATGATGTGTGTCTCAGAGGGGTAGCTGCTGATGGTCACATGCAATGGCTGTCCTTTGTCCTTCTACGTGGCAGAGTTTGTCAGTTTAGAAGATGGTGTTTAAGGATACATGGTGTGGTGATTCAGTACAAAATGAATACTGTGGAGATCTCCAATTCTGTGCATTGAGAGAGAGGAGGTGGTGGCTGTATTACTGATCAAGGGGCTTGCTTTATCTAAGATAAAGTCCACCTCGAATCTGCTCCCCCAAATCAATAAAATCATGACTGATCTGACTGTCGCGCCTTCCCCACATTCCTCCCTACCCCCAACATTTCACCCCCTCATTGATCAAGAATCTCACTCTGCCTTAAAACCATTCCACTGCCTTTTGAGGAAGAGTTCCAGGGAATGATGATTTCAGGAAAATTCTCCTCATGTCCGTCTTAAATGAGCAACACTTCATTTTGAAATAGTGACCTAAAGTTCTCGATTCTTCCGCAATAGGAAACAATATCTCTAATTCCACCTTGATCTTAAATGTTTTGATCAAGTTGCCTCTTACTCTTCTCAACTCTAGTCTATCCATAGCCAAGCTTCACAATCTTACCTCATAAGAAAACCAGCTCATTTCAGATATTAGTGCAGTCAACCTACTCTGAATTATTCTCAACTTAGTTATTGTCTTCCTTTAAATAATGAGACCAACACTGTGTACAGAACATCAGGTGTCTCACCAATGCCTGACACGAATTAAGTATAAACTCTTTAATATTGTAATTAATTCTCTTCACAATAGATTATAACAATGCATTTGTCTTCCTAATTACTCACTATACCTATATATTAGCATTTTGTGATTCATGCACTAGGACACCCAGATCCCTCTGTACCTCACATCTCTACAATCACTCATCCTTTAGAATAGTAAGTTTTTTTTGTTAATTTCTTCCTGCTAAAATGGACTGCTTCATATTTATCCCAAATACATTCCATGAACTCCTAATCTAGGCGACATTGGACTTATCCAATCTAAATGTAAATTCAAATTTACCACAATTATCATAGAATCCCTACAGATAGAAGGAGGCCATTTGGTCCATCATTGCTGCACCAATAACAATCCTATACAGGCCTTATCTCCATAACCACATGTATTTCCCTGTCGATCCGCTCGGACACAAAGAGGTAATTCAGCATGGTCAATCCACTGTCTAACCTGCGCATCATTGGACTGTGGGAAGAAATCAGAGGCCCCACAGGAAACCCAGCAGACACCATGAAAATGTGTAAACTCCACACAGACAGTCACTCAAGGCCACAATTGAACCCGGATCCCTGATTCTGTGAGGCAGCAGTGACAACGACATTACTAGCTATCTTTCTTACCATGTCTCAACTCTTTAATACAACCCATCTTTCCAAATTTGATCCCTTGCTTTGACGATTCAGTTTAAAATCTCTCTACTTCCCCAGATCGATGGCTCACTGGAGCATTATCTTCAGTTCTGTTCAGGTGTAAACTGCCCCAATGATACACCCCCAATATTTTCCATGACAGGTGCCAGTGTCCCATGAAGCAGAACCCAATTCCCCCACACCAGTCTTTGAGACACGCACTCATCCCCTGAATCTGATTTGTCCAATGCCAATTTGCACTTGGCTTGGGTAATAATCCAGTGATTTTAACCTCTGTATCTTGTTTGGATCCTGGATCCTCATACTGACTATGCAGAACCTCCTTCCTCATCCTGCCAATGTCATCGGTATCTACAAGGACCACAACCACTGGATAATCCCCCTTACAGTGTAAATTCCTCTCCAGCTCAGAGAGGATGTTCCGAACCCTGGTACTTTGCAGTAACGTAACCTGGTCTCGTGCTCCTTGCTATGGAGGACAGTGTCAACGCCCCTCACTATTCTGTGCCCCATTACCACAACATTCTGATCTGGGTCTCCTTATATACCTTAGCTACAATCACACTCTCCACTTTCCAAGTTGGAACCTTCAATCCTAAGGGGTGTGCCTGCCTCCTGAAACAATGTGTCCTCGTATCTCTCTCCCTCCCCGATGTGTCCCAGTGTCTGCAGCTCAGCCTCCAGCCCAATGACTCTGAGCTGAAGCTGCTCGAACCTCAGACACTTGGTGCTGTTGTACTTGCCCTGGATAACACCAGTATCCATCAGTTCCCACAGGCTGCAGCATTGACACAGCACCCGAGGTAACAATATTTATGAGCGTTAATCAGTTTTGTTTTCCATTGGGGTTTTTTTTTATATTTATTAATCTTGTCACAAACTACAAATTTAAACCTTTGGAAGATAGATCTTGACCACTTACCGGATATTCACCAGATGCTCACCAACAGCTCACATCCTCCGCGGTAGAACAACAGAAACCCACATGGTGGAAACGTTAGATAAAGCTAGGGAGTGCTGCTCTCCTCTCCTCACCAAACATCCTCCTCTCATCAAATGTCCAACACTGGTTGAAGACGCACTCAGTGTGAGTGTGGAAACACAGAGCGAGAGAGGCAATTAGAGAAACACACAGGGATAGAGAGTGATTCTCAGATGGCCACAGGGAAAGGGAGACAGATTCACAAATAAATATGGGAAAAGATAGAAACAAATAAAAAATTAGGAGCAGAATGAGGCCATTTGGCCCTTCGAGCATCAACATTCTATCCTGTATCATCAGACTGTGACAACTGGTTCTCCACATCCCCACCATCAGGAACATCCTTCCTGCATCTACCCTGTCCACTCCTGTTGGGTTGATAGCTTTCCATGAGATTCCACCTCATTCTTGTGTACTGCAGTGATCCTAACTGAATCATTCTCTCCTCACACATCAGTCCTGCCATCCCAGGAATCAGTCTGGTAAACAGTCTCTGCACTCCCTCAAACAAGAACATCCTTCCTCAGATAAGGAGAACAAAACTGCACACATCCTCATTCTGGACACCCCAGGAACATCCTTCTTGCAAGTAGTCCTGGTAGAATTTTATAGCTTTCTATGGAGATCCTCCCCTCATTCTTCTGAACCCCAACGGAAACAATCCTAACCAACTCAATCTCTCCTCAGGGGTTTGCACTGCTGCCTCACGTTGCCACGGACCCGGATTAAATTCTTGCCTCAGATGACTGTCTGTGTGGTGTTTGCACATTCTCCCCATGTACGCGTGGGTTTCCTTTGCTTGCTCCGGTTCTCTCCCACACTCCAAAGATGCGTGGGTTTGGTTCATTGGCTATGATAGATTACCCCTTTGTGTCAGAGGGATTAGCAGGGTAAATACATGGGGTTATGGGGAAAGGGGCTGGATGGGATTGTTGTCAGTGCAGGTTCCAGGGCCGAATGGCCTCCTTCTGTACTGTAGACGTTCTATGCTTCTACCTGTGGAAATCCACCTGTTTCTACCTGTCATTTGGAAAAATACCATCTACCAACCAGTTTTCTATCAATCTCAATACACTTCCCTTACTCCCAATCCCATGTGATTTAGTTATATATAGAGAGAGAATCACAGATACATAGTGAACAGCACTGTAGTTAGCACTGCTGCCTCACACTGCAAGGAACTGGGTTCAATTCCAGCTTTCAGTAACTGTTTGGAGTTTGCATGTTCTCCATGTCCATGTGAATTTCCTCAGGGGGCTGCAGTTTCCTCCCACACTCTAAAGATGTGCAGGTTAGATGGATTAACCACGGGAAATGTGTGGGGTTATGGTGATAGGGAGGGAGGGGGGGTGGTGAGCTGGGTAAGTTACTCAGTCAGAGACAGACTTGATGAGACAAATAGCCTCTTCAGCACTGTAGAGATTCTATGATTTTATGATTGACTGGGAGAGAGAATCACAGATACTCACAGGGACGGAGAGTGAGATGTCACAAACACACATGATGGACAGGGAGAGAATAACTCTCAGCTGCTCACAGCAGCAGAGGGGGATAAATAGAGAGGATCTCATTCCAACAATGTAAACATTCCCTTCCTCCATCCCCAGTGTACAGTGACAGCAGTGTGAACCAAAAGCAACACCCACTGCAGAAACTCAGCAAATCCCTTTCAACAGCACCTTCCAAACCAAAAAAAAACACTATTCCGGAACCGACAAGGACAGCAGAAGCAATGAAACATCACCACCAGCAATTAATATTCAAAGACACATAACTGGTAGACACGGAAATATATCACTGTTCGTTCACTGGGTCAAAATCCGGGGTTTCTGCTCTAACAGCACTGGGGGTGTACCTACACCAGTCGGGGTGTAGTGGTTCAGGTAGCCGAGTGAAGCTCACTCACATCCCAAAAGAAATTTTTCAATCTGCAGCAAGGGAGTGGGAGAGAAACACAGACACACACACACGGACAAAGAAGGGTCACAGAGGCACACACAGAGACAGAGAGAGGGAGGGAATCACAGATGTTTGTGGATTTCTCCATGGGATATGAGTGTTGTTGACAAGGCCAGCAGTTTCCCATCCCTAATTGCCCTCGAGAAGGTGATGGGGAGCTGCTTTCCTGATTCGCTGCAGTCTATCTGGTGTAGGGCCTCCCGGAGGGCTGTTGGAGAGGGAATTCCAGGGTTGGACTCAGTGCCAGTGAAGGGACGGTGATATAGTTCCACATGATGCGTGTCTCAGAGGGGTAGCTGCAGATGGTCACATGCAATGGCTGTCCTTTGTCCTTCTACGTGGCAGAGTTTGTCAGTTTAGAAGATGATGTTTAAGGATACATGGCGTGGTGATTCAGTACAAAATGAATACTGTGGAGATCTCCAATTCTGTGCATTGAGAGAGAGGAGGTGGTGGCTGTATTACTGATCAAGGGGCTTGCTTTATCTAAGATAAAGTCCACCTCGAATCTGCTCCCCCAAATCAATAAAATCATGACTGATCTGACTGCCGCGTCTTCCCCACATTCCTCCCTACCCCCAACATTTCACCCCCTCATTGATCAAGAATCTCACTCTGCCTTAAAACCATTCCACTGCCTTTTGAGGAAGAGTTCCAGGGAATGATGATTTCAGGAAAATTCTCCTCATGTCCGTCTTAAATGAGCGACACTTCATTTTGAAATAGTGACCTAAAGTTCTCCATTCTTCCGCAATAGGAAACAATATCTCTAATTCCACCTTGATCTTAAATGTTTTGATCAAGTTGCCTCTTACTCTTCTCAACTCTAGTCTATACATAGCCAAGCTTCACAATCTTACCTCATAAGAAAACCAGCTCATTTCAGATATTAGTGCAGAAAACGTTCTCTGAACTATTCTGAAATTAGTTATTATCTTCCTTAAAATAATGAGACCAACACTGTGCACAGAACTTCAGGTGTCTCACCACTGCCTGACACAAATTAAGCATAAACTCTTTAATATTGTAATTAATTCCCTTCACAATAGATTATCACAATCCATTTGTCTTCCTAATTACTCACTATACCTATATATTAGCATTTTGTGATTCATGCACTAGGACATCCAGATCCCTCTGCACCTCACATCTCTACAATCGATCATCCTTTAGAATAGTAAGCTTTTTTTGTTAATTTCTTCCTGCTAAAATGGACTGCTTCATATTTATCCCAAATACATTCCATGAACTCCTAATCTAGGCGACATTGGACTTATCCAATCTAAATGTAAATTCAAATTTACCACAATTATCATAGAATCCCTACAGATAGAAGGAGGCCATTTGGTCCATCATTGCTGCACCAATAACAATCCTATACAGGCCTTATCTCCATAACCACATGTATTTCCCTGTCGATCCGCTCGGACACAAAGAGGTAATTCAGCATGGTCAATCCACTGTCTAACCTGCACATCATTGGACTGTGGGAAGAAATCAGAGGCCCCACAGGAAACCCAGCAGACACCATGAAAATCTGCAAACTCCACATAGACAGTCACTCAAGGCCACAATTGAACCCGGATCCCTGATTCTGTGAGGCAGCAGTGACAACGACATTACTAGCTATCTTTCTTACCATGTCTCAACTCTTTAATACAACCCATCTTTCCAAATTTGATCCCTTGCTTTGACGATTCAGTTTAAAATCTCTCTACTTCCCCAGATCGATGGCTCACTGGAGCATTATCTTCAGTTCTGTTCAGGTGTAAACTGCCCCAATGATACACCCCCAATATTTTCCATGACAGGTGCCAGTGTCCCATGAAGCAGAACCCAATTCCCCCACACCAGTCTTTGAGACACGCACTCATCCCCTGAATCTGATTTGTCCAATGCCAATTTGCACTTGGCTTGGGTAATAATCCAGTGATTTTAACCTCTGTATCTTGTTTGGATCCTGGATCCTCATACTGACTATGCAGAACCTCCTTCCTCATCCTGCCAATGTCATTTTTAATAGTTATTTGGAGAGTAATGAGTTGATTAGAGACAGTCAGCATGGTTTTGTAGCGGGTAGGTCATGCCTTACTAACCTTATCGAGTTCTTTGAGAAAGTGACCAAAGAGGTGGATAGGGGTAAGGCAGTTGATGTGGTGTATATGGATTTTAGCAAGGCGTTTGATAAGGTTCACCATGGTAGGCTTCTGCAGAAAATGCAGATGTATGGGATTGGGGGTGATCTAGGTAATTGGATCAGGAATTGGCTAGCAGATAGGAGACAGAGAGTGGTGGTTGATGGTAAATATTCGTCATGGAGTTCAGTTACAAGTGGTGTGCCTCAGGGATCTGTTTTGGGGCCACTGCTGTTTGTAATTTTTATTAATGATCTGGATGAGGGTATAGTTGGGTGGATTAGTAAGTTTGCTGATGACACCAAAGTTGGAGGTGTGGTAGATTGTGAGGAAGGGTGTCATAGTTTGCAGGGTGACTTAGAAAGGTTGCAGAGCTGGGCTGTGAGGTGGCGGATGGAGTTTAATGTGGAGAAGTGTGAGGTAATTCATTTTGGTAGGAATAACAGATGTGTTGAGTATAGGGCTAACGGGAGGACTTTGAATAGTGTGGAGGAGCAGAGGGATCTAGGTGTATGTGTACACCTAGATCCCTGAAAGTTGGGAATCAAGTAGATAAGGTTGTTAAGAAGGCATACGGAGTCTTGGCGTTTTTTGGTAGGGGGATTGAATTTAGGAGTCGCAGCGTCATGATGCAACTGTACACATCTCTGGTGCGGCCACACTTGGAGTACTGTGTGCAGTTCTGGTCCCCACATTACAGGAAGGATGTAGAGGCTTTGGAGAGGGTGCAGAGGAGGTTTACCAGGATGTTGCCTGGTATGGAGGGGAGATCCTATGAGGAGAGACTGAGAAATTTGGGGTTGTTTTCGCTGGAAAGAAGGCGGCTAAGAGGGGATCTCATTGAAACATATAAGATGATTAGAGGTTTAGACAGGCTAGATAGTGATAGCCTTTTCCTAGGATGGAGAAAGCTAGCACGAGGGGGCACGACTTTAAATTAAGGGGGGGTAGTTATAGGACAGATGTCAGGGGTAGGTTCTTTACCCAGAGGGTGGTGAGGGACTGGAATGCCCTGCCAGCTGCAGTTGTAAATGCGCCTAGTTTGGGGGCGTTTAAGAGATCTGTGGATAGGTTTATGGATGAAAAGGGATTGGTTTAGGTTAGTGGGTCATTGTTTTTGTAACTGGTTGGCGCAACATCGTGGGCCGAAGGGCCTGTTCTGCGCTGTAATGTTCTATGTTCTATGTTCTATGTTCTATGGTGCCAGTGTGTCCTGAAGTAGAACCCACTTCCTCCTCAACAGTCTTTCAGCCACTCACTCATCCCCCTAATCTGATTTGTCCAGTGCCAATTTGCGTGTCTAGGGTGATAAGAACATAAGAACATAAGAAATAGGAGCAGGAGTAGGCCATCTGGCCCTTCGAGCCTGCCCCGCCATTCAATAAGATCATGGCTGATCTGTCATGGCTCAGTTCCACCTTCCCGCCCTCTCCCCATAACCCTTAATCCCCTCTCTTATCAAAAACCCATCAACCCGCTTCTTAAAAATATTTAGCGAGGCAGCCTCCACCACTTCAACGGGCAGAGAATTCCAGAGATTCACCACCCTTTGAGTGAAGAAGTTCCTCCTCAACTCTGTTCTAAACCGCCTCCCCTTTATCTTGAGGCTGTGCCCCCTAGTCCTACTGTCTTTTTTGAGCGGGAAGAGTCTCTCCACCTCTATCCTATCCATCCCATTCATCATCTTATACGTCTCAATGAGATCTCCCCTCATTCTTCTAAACTCTAACGAGTACAAGCCTAGTTTATTCAGCCTCTCCTCATAGCTCAACCCCCTCAACTCCGGTATCAGCCTAGTAAACCTCCTCTGCACTCCCTCCAGGGCCAAAATATCTTTGTGTAAGTGCGGCGCCCAAAACTGCACACAGTACTCCAGCTGCGGCCTCACCAATGCCCTATACAGTGATACCCCAGAGATTATGACCTCTGCATCTTGTTTGGTGCCTGGGTCCTCATACTGACTGTGCAGAACCTCCTTCCTCATCTTACCAATTTCAGGACTAACCATGGGAGATGTGTGGGGTTATGGTGATAGGGTGGGAGACAGAGCCTGGGTAAATTAATCTGCCAGAGAGATAGACTCAGTGGGACGAATAGTCTCTTCTGCACTGTATGGATTCTATGACTGAGTATTTGTGATTCTCTCTCCCAGTCAATCATAGAGGCAGAGAGCGAGATGTTACAGAAGCTTAGGTGGGCAGGGAGAGAGTAAATCTCAGGTTGAGGGAGCTGGGACTCTTTTCCCTGGAGAGGCGAAGGTTGAGAGGCGACATGATAGAAGTTTATAAAATGTTGAGAGGAATAGATAGGGTGGACTCTCAGAGGCTATTTCCCCGGGTTGAAATGGTCGCTACGAGAGGACACAGATTTAAGGTGCGGGGAGGGAAGTACAGAGGTGATGTTAGGGGTAAGTTTTTCACTCAGAGGGTGGTGAGTGAATGGAATCGGCTGCCGTCGTCGGTGGTGGAGGCGAACTCGCTGGGGTCTTTTAAAAGACTTCTGGATGAGTATATGGGGTTTAATGGGATTGGGGGTTATAGATAGGTCTGTAGATTGGTGGGGTTGATGCGATCGGCGCAACTCGAGGGCCGAAGGGCCTGTTTGTGCTGTAATGTTCTATGTTCTATGTTCTATGTACTCCCAGAGTCAGAGAGGGATAAATAGAGAGGATCTCATTCCAACAATGTAAACATTCCCTTCCTCCATCCCCAGTGTACAGTGACAGCAGTGTGAACCAAAAGCAACACCCACTGCAGAAACTCAGCAAATCCCTTTCAACAGCACCTTCCAAACCAAAAAAAAAACACTATTCCTGGGCTGACAAGGGCAGCAGGAGCAATGGAATATCACCGCCAGCAAATAACATTCAAAGACACATAACTGGCAGATATGGAAATATATCACTGTTCGTTCGCTGTCACGGAGTTAAAATCCTGGGCTCCTGCTCTAACAGCGCTGAGGGTGTACCTACACCGGTTGGGCTGCAGTGGTTCAAGTAGCCGAGTGAAGCTCACTTACATCCCAAGAGAAATTTTTGGCCTGAACAAAAGGAGTGGGAGAGAAACACTGACACATGTGCAGACAAAGAAGGGTCACAGAGGGACATACAGAGACAGAGAGAAGGAGGGAATCACAGATATTTGTGGATTTCTCCATGGGATATGAGTGTTGTTGACAAGGCCAGCAGTTTCCCATCCCTAATTGCCCTCGAGAAGGTGATGGGGAGCTGCTTTCCTGATACGCTGAAGTCTATCCAGTGTAGGGCCTCCCACAGGGCAGTAAGGAGTGAGTTCCAGGATCGGGCACAGTGACAGTGAAGGGACAGCGATATAGTTCCACATGGTGTGTGTCTCACAAGGGAAGTTACAGACGGTCTTTATGCTTGTGCATGAGTCGCAAAAACCCAGCTTGCAGGTGCAGCAGGTGGTCAGGAAGGCGAATGGGATGCTGGCCTTCATAGCGAGGGGGATTGAATATAAAAGTAGGGAGGTCTTGCTGCAGCTGTATAGGGCATTGGTGAGGCCGCAGCTGGAGTACTGTGTGCAGTTTTGGGCGCCGCACCTGCGCAAGGATATTTTGGCCCTGGAGGGAGTGCAGAGGAGGTTTACTAGGCTGATACCGGAGTTGAGGGGATTGAGATATGAGGAGAGGCTGAATAAACTAGGCTTGTACTCGTTAGAGTTTAGAAGAATGAGGGGAGATCTCATTGAGACGTATAAGATGATGAATGGGATGGATAGGATAGAGGTGGAGAGACTCTTCCCGCTCAAAAAAGACAGTAGGACTAGGGGGCACAGCCTCAAGATAAAGGGGGGGGCGGTTTAGAACAGAGTTGAGGAGGAACTTCTTCACTCAAAGGGTGGTGAATCTCTGGAATTCTCTGCCCGTTGAAGTGGTGGAGGCTGCCTCGCTAAATATTTTTAAGAAGCGGGTTGATGGGTTTTTGATAAGAGAAGGGATTAAGGGTTATGGGGAGAGGGCGGGAAGGTGGAACTGAGCCACGACAGATCAGCCATGATCTTATTGAATGGCGGGGCAGGCTCGAAGGGCCAGATGGCCTACTCCTGCTCCTATTTCTTATGTTCTTATGTTCTTATATGGTTGGGTTTATCAGATTCGATGATGCTGCTAAAGGATGTTTGCCATGGTGTATTGAATACAAATGGATTATTATTGAGATCGCCAGTTCTGTTCACCGAGGGAGAGGCAAGAAATGTTTCAGGTTCCGGCTGCATTGTTGATCTAGTGGCCTGTTTCGCCTCAGAAACACGCCTGGGGGAGGGATTACATACTTAAAACACGTCCATAGGAATTAGGAGCAGGTGTTAGCCATTTGGGGTCTGCTCTGATTGTATCAACCCCACATTACTGCTGCCCCCCCCCCCCCCGAATAATGTTTCACCCGCTTCTTAAATCAAGAAACTATCCAGCTCTGCAAAGCTTTGTTTTTAAATAGTGGCCCCAGTCCTAGATTCCCCCACAAGAGGATAGATTCCCTATCCACTGCCACCCTGTCAATACCCCTCAAGGTCTTAAAGGTTTTGATCAAGTTGCCCTTTGCTCTTCTAAATTCCAGTGGATACAAATCTAATCGCTCCCATCTTCCCTTACAATCCAAGCAGTATTAGCCCAGTAAACTTTCTCCGAACTGCTTCTTACACATTTACCTCTCTCCTTCAACAAAGGTAGGATAATCCAGATGTGATCTCACCAATGTTTGGTACACTGACGCATAAACTTGAATTTTCACAGAATCATAAAATCTCCCAACGTTTATCACCGTACATAAGAACATTAGAACATAAGAAATAGGAGCAGGAGTAGGCCATCTGGCCCTTCGAGCCTGCCCCGCCATTCAATAAGATCATGGCTGATCTGTCGTGGCTCAGTTCCACATTCCCGCCCTCTCCCCATAACCCTTAATCCCCTCTCTTATCAAAAACCCATCAACCCGTTTCTTAAAAATATTTAGCGAGGCAGCCTCCACCACTTCAATGGGCAGAGAATTCCAGAGAATTCCTTTCTGACAAGATGTTAGTGCCTCTCCCACTTTCTCTCTTGCTCCCTTTTTCAGTAAAAGGGGTTTATTTGCCACCTTCCCCAAATATAGGCAATTTTGGAAAATTAAAACCCAACACATCAACAATCTCATCAGGCACTTCTTTACAGGACCCTTGTCAGGCCTCATTTGGAGTACTGTGCGCAGTTCTGGTCGCCTCACTATAGGAAAGACGTAGAAGCTATTGAAAGGGTGCAGAGGAGATTTACAAGGATGTTGCCTGGACTGGGAGGCATGCCTTATGAAGATAGGTTGAGGGAGCTGGGACTCTTTTCCCTGGAGAGACGAAGGTTGAGAGGCGACCTGATAGAAGTTTATAAAATGTTGAGAGGAATAGATAGGGTGGACTCTCAGAGGCTATTTCCCCGGGTTGAAATGGTCGCTACGAGAGGACACAGATTTAAGGTGCGGGGAGGGAAGTACAGAGGTGATGTTAGGGGTAAGTTTTTCACTCAGAGTGTGGTGAGTGAATGGAATCGGCTGCCGTCATCGGTGGTGGAGGCGAACTCGCTGGGGTCTTTTAAAAGACTTCTGGATGAGTATATGGGGTTTAATGGGATTGGGGGTTATAGATAGGTCTATAGATTGGTGGGGTTGATGTGATCGGCGCAACTGGAGGGCCGAAGGGCCTGTTTGTGCTGTAGTGTTCTATGTTCTATGTTCTAAAAGGAGTGGGAGAGAAACACAGACACACAGGCGAGCAAAGAAGGGTCACAGACACACTGAGGGACAGAGAGAGGGAGGGAGGGAATAACAGATACTTGTAAATTTCTTCATGGGATATGAGTGTTGTTGACAAGGCCAGCAGTTTCCCATCCCTAAATGCCCTCGAGGTGGTGATGGGGAGCTGCTTTCCTGATACGCTGCAGTCTATCCGGTGTAGGGTTTCCCACAGGGCAGTTGGGGAAGGAATTCCAGGATTGGACTCAGGGAAGGGAAAGCGATATAGTTCCACATAGTGTGTCTCGGGGTTGGGGGGGGGGCAATTGCAGATGGTCACATGTTGTCCTTTCTTCTTGTACATGGTAGAGTATAGAACATAGAACATAACAGCGCAGAACAGGCCCTTCGGCCCACGATGTTGCGCCGACCAGTTACAAAAACAATGACCCACTAGCCTAAACCAATCCCTTTTCATCCATAAACCTATCCACAGATCTCTTAAACGCCCCGAAACTAGGCACATTTACAGTATCTCAGATGAGATGATGCTGTTGAAGGATGTTTGACTTGGTGATTCAGTGACTGATGATTCTCACAATACAAACGTGCGCTGGGGGAGAGGGAGGGAATATTTCTGGTTCCAGTTGCGTTGCTGATCTAGCGGTCAGTTTAGTCTAAGAAACACACTGGCCATGAGAGAGGGATCACAGAACTACGGCACACGTAAATAGAAGTAGCAGCAGGTGACCCCTCAAACCTACTCTTTCTCTCTTGGATGTGACTAGTGGGGTTCCACAGTGTAGAATCACAGAGTGCTTAAAGTACAGAAGGAGACCATTCAACCCTTTCTCTCTTGCATTGTCTCGGCCTATTAGTAATTCATTTCCCCAAATTTAACCCCTGGCCAACTATTCGGATTAAAACACTCTCCACTTACTAGTTATATAGCTCACTAGAACATCATCTTCAGTATTGTTCAGAAGTCAACTGCTCCAGTGGTACAGCGCCAACATTTTCCAACACTAGTGCCAGTGTGTCATTAATAGGACCCATTTCCTCCACAACAGTCTTTCAGCCACTCACTCATCCCCCTAATCTGATTTGTCCAGTGCCAATTTGAGTGTCTAGGGTGATAAGAACGTAAGAACATAAGAAATAGGAGCAGGAGTAGGCCATCTAGCCCTTCGAGCCTGCCCCGCCATTCAATAAGATCATGGCTGATCTGTCGTGGCTCAGCTCCACCTTCCCGCCCTCTCCCCATAACCCTTAATCCCCTCTCTTATCAAAAACCCATCAACCCGCTTCTTAAAAATATTTAGCGAGGCAGCCTCCACCACTTCAACGGGCAGAGAATTCCAGAGATTCACCACCCTTTGAGTGAAGAAGTTCCTCCTCAACTCCGTTCTAAACCGCCTCCCCTTTATCTTGAGGTTGTGCCCCCTAGTCCTACTGTCTTTTTTGAGCGGGAAGAGTCTCTCCACCTCTATCCTATCCATCCCATTCATCATCTTATACGTCTCAATGAGATCTCCCCTCATTTTTCTAAACTCTAACGAGTACAAGCCTAGTTTATTCAGCCTCTCCTCATAGCTCAACCCCCTCAACTCCGGTATCAGCCTAGTAAACCTCCTCTGCACTCCCTCCAGGGCCAAAATGTCTTTGCGTAAGTGCGGCGCCCAAAACTGCACACAGTACTCCAGCTGCGGCCTCACCAATGCCCTATACAGTGATACCCCAGAGATTATGACCTCTGCATCTTGTTTGGTGCCTGGGTCCTCATACTGACTGTGCAGAAATCTCCTTCCTTATCCTGCCTATTTCAGGACTAACCATGGGAGATGTGTGGGGTTGTGGTGATAGGGTGGGAGACAGAGCCTGGGTAAATTAATCTGCCAGAGAGATAGACTCAGTGGGACGAATAGTCTCTTCTGCACTGTATGGATTCTATGACTGAGTATTTGTGATTCTCTCTCCCAGTCAATCATAGAGGCAGAGAGCGAGATGTTACAGAAGCTTAGGTGGGCAGGGAGAGAGTAAATCTCAGCTACTCCCAGAGTCAGAGAGGGATAAATAGAGAGGATCTCATTCCAACAATGTAAACATTCCCTTTCTCCATCCCCAGTGTACAGTGACAGCAGTGTGAACCAAAACCAACGCCCACTGCAGAAACTCAGCAAATCCCTTTCAACAGCACCTTCCAAACGAAATAAACACTATTCCTGGGCTGACAAGGGCAGCAGAAGCAATGGAATATCACCACCAGCAAATAACATTCAAAGACACATAACTGGCAGATATGGAAATATATCACTGTTCGTTCGCTGTCACGGAGTTAAAATCCTGGGCTCCTGCTCTAACAGCACTGGGGGTGTACCTACACCAGTCGGGGTGTAGTGGTTCAGGTAGCCGAGTGAAGCTCACTCACATCCCAAAAGAAATTTTTTGGCCTGAACAAAAGGAGTGGGAGAGAAACACTGACACATGCGCAGACAAAGAAGGGTCACAGAGGGACATCCAGAGACAGAGAGAGGGAGGGAATCACAGATGTTTGTGGATTTCTCCATGGGATATGAGTGTTGTTGACAAGGCCAGCAGTTTCCCATCACTAATTGCCCTCGAGAAGGTGATGGGGAGCTGCTTTCCTGATTCGCTGCAGTCTATCTGGTGTAGGGCCTCCCACAGGGCAGTAAGGAGTGAGTTCCAGGATTGGACTCAGTGCCAGTGAAGGGACAGCGATATAGTTCCACATGATGTGTGTCTCACAAGGGAAGTTACAGACGGTCTTTATGCTTGTGCATGAGTCGCAAAAACCCAGCTTGCAGGTGCAGCAGGTGGTCAGGAAGGCGAATGGGATGCTGGCCTTCATAGCGAGGGGGATTGAATATAAAAGTAGGGAGGTCTTGCTGCGGCTGTATAGGGCATTGGTGAGGCCGCAGCTGGAGTACTGTGTGCAGTTTTGGGCGCCGCACCTACGCAAGGATATTTTGGCCCTGGAGGGAGTGCAGAGGAGGTTTACTAGGCTGATACCGGAGTTGAGGGGGGTTGAGCTATGAGGAGAGGCTGAATAAACCAGGCTTGTACTCGTTAGAGTTTAGAAGAATGAGGGGAGATCTCATTGAGACGTATAAGATGATGAATGGGATGGATAGGATAGAGGTGGAGAGACTCTTCCCGCTCAAAAAAGACAGTAGGACTAGGGGGCACAGCCTCAAGATAAAGGGGAGGCGGTTTAGAACAGAGTTGAGGAGGAACTTCTTCACTCAAAGGGTGGTGAATCTCTGCCCGTTGAAGTGGTGGAGGCTGCCTCGCTAAATATTTTTAAGAAGCGGGTTGATGGGTTTTTGATAAGCGAGGGGATTAAGGGTAATGGGGAGAGGGCGGGAAGGTGGAGCTGAGCCACGACAGATCAGCCATGATCTTATTGAATGGCGGGGCAGGCTCGAAGGGCCAGATGGCCTACTCCTGCTCCTATTTCTTATGTTCTTATATGGTTGGGTTTATCAGATTGGATGATGCTGCTAAAGGATGTTTGCCATGGTGTATTGAATACAAATGGATTATTATTGAGATCGCCAGTTCCGTTCACCGAGGGAGAGGCAAGAAATGTTTCAGGTTCTGGCTGCATTGTTGATCTAGTGGCCTGTTTCGCCTTAGAAACACGCCTGGGGGAGGGATTACATACTTAAAACACGTCCATAGGAATTAGGGGCAGGTGTTAGCCATTTGGGGTCTGCTCTGATTGTATTAACCCTACATTACTGCTGCCCCCCCCCCCGCCAATAATGTTTCACCCGCTTCTTAAATCAAGAAACTATCCAGCTCTGCAAAGCTTTGTTTTTAAATAGTGGCCCCAGTCCTAGTTTCCCCCACAAGAGGATAGATTCCCTATCCACTGCCACCCTGTCAATACCCCTCAAGGTCTTAAAGGTTTTGATCAAGTTGCCCTTTGCTCTCCTAAATTCCAGTGGATACAAATCTAATCGCTCCCATCTTCCCTTACAATCCAAGCAGTATTAGCCCAGTAAACTTTCTCCGAACTGCTTCTTACACATTTACCTCTCTCCTTCAACAAAGGTAGGATAATCCAGATGTGATCTCACCAATGTTTGGTACACTGACGCATAAACTTGAATTTTCACAGAATCATAAAATCTCCCAACGTTTATCACCGTACATAAGAACATAAGAACATAAGAACATAAGAAATAGGAGCAGGAGTAGGCCATTTGGCCCTTCGAGCCTGCCCCGCCATTCAATAAGATCATGGCTGATCTGTCGTGACTCAGTTCCACTTCCCGGCCCTCTCCCCATAACCCTTAATCCCCTCTCTTATCAAAAACCCATCAACCCGTTTCTTAAAAATATTTAGCGAGGCAGCCTCCACCACTTCAACGGGCAGAGAATTCCAGAGAATTCCTTTCTGACAAGATGTTAGTGCCTCTCCCACTTTCTCTCTTGCTCCCTTTTTCAGTAAAAGGGGTTTATTTGCCACCTTCCCCAAATATAGGCAATTTTGGAAAATTAAAACCCAACACATCAACAATCTCATCAGGAACTTCTTTACAGCACCCTTGTCAGGCCTCATTTGGAGTACTGTGCGCAGTTCTGGTCGCCTCACTATAGGAAAGACGTAGAAGCTATTGAAAGGGTGCAGAGGAGATTTACAAGGATGTTGCCTGGACTGGGAGGCATGCCTTATGAAGATAGGTTGAGGGAGCTGGGACTCTTTTCCCTGGAGAGACGAAGGTTGAGAGGCGACCTGATAGAAGTTTATAAAATGTTGAGAGGAATAGATAGGGTGGACTCTCAGAGGCTATTTCCCCGGGTTGAAATGGTCGCTACGAGAGGACACAGATTTAAGGTGCGGGGAGGGAAGAACAGAGGTGATGTTAGGGGTAAGTTTTTCACTCAGAGGGTGGTGAGTGAATGGAATCGGCTGCCGTCATCGGTGGTGGAGGCGAACTCGCTGGGGTCTTTTAAAAGACTTCCGGATGACTATATGGGGTTTAATGGGATTGGGGGTTATAGATAGGTCTATAGATTGGTGGGGTTGATGTGATCGGCGCAACTTGAGGGCCGAAGGGCCTGTTTGTGCTGTAGTGTTCTATGTTCTATGTTCTAAAAGGAGTGGGAGAGAAACACAGACACACACACGCGAGCAAAGAAGGGTCACAGGCACACTTAGGGACAGAGAGAGGGAGGGAGGGAATAACAGATACTTGTAAATTTCTTCATGGGATATGAGTGTTGTTGACAAGGCCAGCAGTTTCCCATCCCTAAATGCCCTCGAGGTGGTGATGGGGAGCTGCTTTCCTGATACGCTGCAGTCTATCCGGTGTAGGGTTTCCCACAGGGCAGTTGGTGAAGGAATTCCAGGATTGGACTCAGGGAAGGGAAAGCGATATAGTTCCACATAGTGTGTCTCGGGGTTGGGGGGGGGGCAATTGCAGATGGTCACATGTTGTCCTTTCTTCTTGTACATGGTAGAGTATAGAACATAGAACATAACAGCGCAGAACAGGCCCTTCGGCCCACGATGTTGCGCCGACCAGTTACAAAAACAATGACCCACTAGCCTAAACCAATCCCTTTTCGTCCATAAACCTATCCACGGATCTCTTAAACGCCCCCAAACTAGGCGCATTTACAGTATCTTAGATGAGATGATGCTGTTGAAGGATGTTTGACTTGGTGATTCAGTGACTGATGATTCTTACAATACAAACGTGCGCTGGGGGAGAGGGAGGGAATATTTCTGGTTCCAGCTGCGTTGCTGATCTAACGGTCAGTTTTGTCTAAGAAACACACTGGCCATGAGAGAGGGATCACAGAACTACGGCACACGTAAATAGAAGTAGCAGCAGGTGACCCCTCAAACCTACTCTTTCTCTCTTGGATGTGACTAGTGGGGTTCCACAGTGTAGAATCACAGAGTGCTTAAAGTACAGAAGGAGACCATTCAACCCTTTCTCTCTTGCATTGTCTCTGCTTATTAGTAATTCATTTCCCCAAATTTAACCCCTGGCCAACTATTCGGATTAAAACACTCTCCACTTACTAGTTATATAGCTCACGAGAACATCATCTTCAGTATTGTTCAGAAGTCAACTGCTCCAGTGGTACAGCGCCAACATTTTCCAACACTAGTGCCAGTGTGTCATTAAATAGGACCCATTTCCTCCACAACAGTCTTTCAGCCACTCACTCATCCCCCTAATCTGATTTGTCCAGTGCCAATTTGCGTGTCTAAGGTGATAAGAACATAAGAAATAGGAGCAGGAGTAGGCCATCTGGCCCTTCGAGCCTGCCCCGCCATTCAATAAGATCATGGCTGATCTGTCGTGACTCAGCTCCACCTTCCCGCCCTCTCCCCATAACCCTTAATCCCCTCGCTTATCAAAAACCCATCAACCCGCTTCTTAAAAATATTTAGCGAGGCAGCCTCCACCACTTCAACGGGCAGAGAATTCCAGAGATTCACCACCCTTTGAGTGAAGAAGTTCCTCCTCAACTCTGTTCTAAACCGACTCCCCTCTATCTTGAGGCTGTGCCCCCTAGTCCTACTGTCTTTTTTGAGCGGGAAGAGTCTCTCCACCTCTATCCTATCCATCCCATTCATCATCTTATACGTCTCAATGAGATCTCCCCTCATTCTTCTAAACTCTAACGAGTACAAGCCTAGTTTATTCAGCCTCTCCTCATAGCTCAACCCCCTCAACTCCGGTATCAGCCTAGTAAACCTCCTCTGCACTCCCTCCAGGGCCAAAATATCCTTGCGCAGGTGCGGCGCCCAAAACTGCACACAGTACTCCAGCTGCGGCCTTACCAATGCCCTATACAGTGATACCCCAGAGATTATGACCTCTGCATCTTGTTTGGTGCCTGGGTCCTCATACTGACTGTGCAGAACCTCCTTCCTCATCTTACCAATTTCAGGACTAACCATGGGAGATGTGTGGGGTTATGGTGATAGGGTGGGAGACAGAGCCTGGGTAAATTAATCTGCCAGAGAGATAGACTCAGTGGGACGAATAGTCTCTTCTGCACTGTATGGATTCTATGACTGAGTATTTGTGATTCTCTCTCCCAGTCAATCATAGAGGCAGAGAGCGAGATGTTACAGAAGCTTAGGTGGGCAGGGAGAGAGTAAATCTCAGCTACTCCCAGAGTCAGAGAGGGATAAATAGAGAAGATCTCTGTCCAGCAATGGAAACATTCCCTTTCTCCATCCCCAGTGTACAGTGACAGCAGTGTGAACCAAAACCAACGCCCACTGCAGAAACTCAGCAAATCCCTTTCAACAGCACCTTCCAAACGAAATAAACACTATTCCTGGGCTGACAAGGGCAGCAGGAGCAATGGAATATCACCACCAGCAAATAACATTCAAAGACACATAACTGGCAGATATGGAAATATATCACTGTTCATTCGCTGTCACGGAGTTAAAATCCTGGGCTCCTGCTCTAACAGCACTGGGGGTGTACCTACACCAGTCGGGGTGTAGTGGTTCAGGTAGCCGAGTGAAGCTCACTCACATCCCAAAAGAAATTTTTCAATCTGCAGAAAGGGAGTGGGAGAGAAACACAGACACACACACACGGACAAAGAAGGGGCACAGACACACATACAGAGACAGAGAGAGGGAGGGAATCACAGATGTTTGTGGATTTCTTCATGGGATATGAGTGTTGTTGACAAGGCCAGCAGTTTCCCATCCCTAATTGCCCTCGAGAAGGTGATGGGGAGCTGCTTTCCTGATTCGTTGCAGTCTATCTGGTGTAGGGCCTCCCGCAGGGCAGTATGGAGTGAGTTCCAGGATTGGACTCAGTGCCAGTGAAGGGACAGCGATATAGTTCCACATGGTGTGTGTCTCACAAGGGAAGTTACAGACGGTCTTTATGCTTGTGCATGAGTCGCAAAAACCCAGCTTGCAGGTGCAGCAGGTGGTCAGGAAGGCGAATGGGATGCTGGCCTTCATAGCGAAGGGGATTGAATATAAAAGTAGGGAGGTCTTGCTGCAGCTGTATAGGGCATTGGTGAGGCCGCAGCTGGAGTACTGTGTGCAGTTTTGGGCGCCGCACCTACGCAAGGATATTTTGGCCCTGGAGGGAGTGCAGAGGAGGTTTACTAGGCTGATACCGGAGTTGAGGGGGTTGAGCTATGAGGAGAGGCTGAATAAACCAGGCTTGTACTCGTTAGAGTTTAGAAGAATGAGGGGAGATCTCATTGAGACGTATAAGATGATGAATGGGATGGGTAGGATAGAGGTGGAGAGACTCTTCCCGCTCAAAACAGACAGTAGGACTAGGGGGCACAGCCTCAAGATAAAGGGGAGGCGGTTTAGAACAGAGTTGAGGAGGAACTTCTTCACTCAAAGGGTGGTGAATCTCTGGAATTCTCTGCCCGTTGAAGTGGTGGAGGCTGCCTCGCTAAATATTTTTAAGAAGCGAGTTGATGGGTTTTTGATAAGAGAAGGGATTAAGGGTTATGGGGAGAGGGCCGGAAGGTGGAGCTGAGTCACGACAGATCAGCCATGATCTTATTGAATGGCGGGGCAGGCTCGAAGGGCTAGATGGCCTACTCCTGCTCCTATTTCTTATGTTCTTATGTTCTTATATGGTTGGGTTTATCAGATTGGATGATGCTGCTAAAGAATGTTTGCCATGATGGATTCAATACAAATGGATTATTATTGAGATCGCCAGTTCCGTTCACCGAGGGAGAGGCAAGAAATGTTTCAGGTTCCGGCTGCATTGTTGATCTAGTGGCCTGTTTCGCCTCAGAAACACGCCTGGGGGAGGGATTACATACTTAAAACACGTCCATAGGAATTAGGGGCAGGTGTTAGCTATTTGGGGTCTGCTCTGATTGTATCAACCCTACATTACTGCTGCCCCCCCCCCCCAATAATGTTTCACCCGCTTCTTAAATCAAGAAACTATCCAGCTCTGCAAAGCTTTGTTTTTAAATAGTGGCCCCAGTCCTAGATTCCCCCACAAGAGGATAGATTCCCTATCCACTGCCACCCTGTCAATACCCCTCAAGGTCTTAAAGGTTTTGATCAAGTTGCCCTTTGCTCTTCTAAATTCCAGTGGATACAAATCTAATCGCTCCCATCTTCCCTTACAATCCAAGCAGTATTAGCCCAGTAAACTTTCTCCGAACTGCTTCTTACACATTTACCTCTCTCCTTCAACAAACGTAGGATAATCCAGATGTGATCTCACCAATGTTTGGTACACTGACGCATAAACTTGAATTTTCACAGAATCATAAAATCTCCCAACGTTTATCACCGTACATAAGAACATAAGAACATAAGAACATAAGAAATAGGAGCAGGAGTAGGCCATCTGGCCCTTCGAGCCTGCCCCGCCATTCAATAAGATCATGGCTGATCTGTCGTGACTCAGTTCCACATTCCCACCCTCTCCCCATAACCCTTAATCCCTTCTCTTATCAAAAACCCATCAACCTGCGTCTTAAAAATATTTAGCGAGGCAGCCTCCACCACTTCAACGGGCAGAGAATTCCAGAGAATTCCTTTCTGACAAGATGTTAGTGCCTCTCCCACTTTCTCTCTTGCTCCCTTTTTCAGTAAAAGGGGTTTATTTGCCACCTTCCCCAAATATAGGCAATTTTGGAAAATTAAAACCCAACACATCAACAATCTCATCAGGCACTTCTTTACAGCACCCTTGTCAGGCCTCATTTGGAGTACTGTGCGCAGTTCTGGTCGCCTCACTATAGGAAAGACGTAGAAGCTATTGAAAGGGTGCAGAGGAGATTTACAAGGATGTTGCCTGGACTGGGAGGCATGCCTTATGAAGATAGGTTGAGGGAGCTGGGACTCTTTTCCCTGGAGAGGCGAAGGTTGAGAGGCGACCTGATAGAAGTTTATAAAATGTTGAGAGGAATAGATAGGGTGGACTCTCAGAGGCTATTTCCCCGGGTTGAAATGGTCGCTACGAGAGGACACAGATTTAAGGTGCGGGGAGGGAAGTACAGAGGTGATGTTAGGGGTAAGTTTTTCACTCAGAGTGTGGTGAGTGAATGGAATCGGCTGCCGTCATCGGTGGTGGAGGCGAACTCGCTGGGGTCTTTTAAAAGACTTCTGGATGAGTATATGGGGTTTAATGGATTGGGGGTTATAGATAGGTCTATAGATTGGTGGGGTTGATGCGATCGGCGCAACTGGAGGGCCGAAGGGCCTGTTTGTGCTGTAGTGTTCTATGTTCTATGTTCTAAAAGGAGTGGGAGAGAAACACAGACACACAGGCGAGCAAAGAAGGGTCACAGACACACTGAGGGACAGAGAGAGGGAGGGAGGGAATAACAGATACTTGTAAATTTCTTCATGGGATCTGAGCGTTGTTGACAAGACCAGCAGTTTCCCATCCCTAATTGCCCTCGAGGTGGTGATGGGGAGCTGCTTTCTTGATATGCTGCAGTCTATCTGGTGTAGGGTTCCCCATAGGGCAGTTGGGGAAGGAATTCCAGGATTGGACTCAGGGAAGGGAAAGCGATATAGTTCCACATAGTGTGTCTCGGGGTTGGGGGGGGCAATTGCAGATGGTCACATGTTGTCCTTTCTTCTTGTACATGGTAGAGTATCGAACATAGAACATAACAGCGCAGAACAGGCCCTTCGGCCCACGATGTTGCGCCGACCAGTTACAAAAACAATGACCCACTAACCTAAACCAATCCCTTTTCATCCATAAACCTATCCACGGATCTCTTAAACGCCCCCAAACTAGGCGCATTTACAGTATCTCACATGAGATGATGCTGTTGAAGGATGTTTGACTTGGTGATTCAGTGACTGATGATTCTTACAATACAAACGTGCGCTGGGGGAGAGGGAGGGAATATTTCTGGTTCCAGTTGCGTTGCTGATCTAACGGTCAGTTTAGTCTAAGAAACACACTGGCCATGAGAGAGGGATCACAGAACTACGGCACACGTAAATAGAAGTAGCAGCAGGTGACCCCTCAAACCTACTCTTTCTCTCTTGCATGTGACCAGTGGGGTTCCACAGTGTAGAATCACAGAGTGCTTAAAGTACAGAAGGAGACCATTCAACCCTTTCTCTCTTGCATTGTCTCTGCCTATTAGTAATTCATTTCCCCAAATTTAACCCCTGGCCAACTATTCGGATTAAAACACTCTCCACTTACTAGTTATATAGCTCACGAGAACATCATCTTCAGTATTGTTCAGAAGTCAACTGCTCCAGTGGTACAGCGCCAACATTTTCCAACACTACTGCCAGTGTGTCATTAAATAGGACCCATTTCCTCCACAACAGTCTTTCAGCCACTCACTCATCCCCCTAATCTGATTTGTCCAGTGCCAATTTGCGTGTCTAGGGTGATAAGTACATAAGAACATAAGAAATAGGAGCAGGAGTAGGCCATCTGACCCTTCGAGCCTGCCCCGCCATTCAATAAGATCATGGCTGATCTGTCGTGGCTCAGTTCCACCTTCCCGCCCTCTCCCCATAACCCTTAATCCCCTCTCTTATCAAAAACCCATCAACCCTCGTCTTAAAAATATTTAGCGAGGCAGCCTCCACCACTTCAACGGGCAGAGAATTCCAGAGATTCACCACCCTTTGAGTGAAGAAGTTCCTCCTCAACTCTGTTCTAAACCGTCTCCCCTTTATCTTGAGGCTGTGCCCCCTAGTCCTACTGTCTTTTTTGAGCGGGAAGAGTCTCTCCACCTCTATTCTATCCATCCCATTCATCATCTTATACGTCTCAATGAGATCTCCCCTCATTTTTCTAAACTCTAACGAGTACAAGCCTAGTTTATTCAGCCTCTCTTCATAGCTCAATCCCCTCAACTCCGGTATCAGCCTAGTAAACCTCCTCTGCACTCCCTCCAGGGCCAAAATATCCTTGCGCAGGTGCGGCGCCCAAAACTGCACACAGTACTCCAGCTGCGGCCTCACCAATGCCCTATACAGTGATACCCCAGAGATTATGACCTCTGCATCTTGTTTGGTGCCTGGGTCCTCATACTGACTGTGCAGAACCTCCTTCCTCATCTTACCAATTTCAGGACTAACCATGGGAGATGTGTGGGTTATGGTGATAGGGTGGGAGACAGAGCCTGGGTAAATTAATCTGCCAGAGAGATAGACTCAGTGGGACGAATAGTCTCTTCTGCACTGTATGGATTCTATGACTGAGTATTTGTGATTCTCTCTCCCAGTCAATCATAGAGGCAGAGAGCGAGATGTTACAGAAGCTTAGGTGGGCAGGGAGAGAGTAAATCTCAGGTTGAGGGAGCTGGGACTATTTTCCCTGGAGTGGCGAAGGTTGAGAGGCGACCTGATAGAAGTTTATAAAATGTTGAGAGGAATAGATAGGGTGGACTCTCAGAGGCTATTTCCCCGGGTTGAAATGGTCGCTACGAGAGGACACAGATTTAAGGTGCGGGGAGGGAAGTACAGAGGTGATGTTAGGGGTAAGTTTTTCACTCAGAGGGTGGTGAGTGAATGGAATCGGCTGCCGTCGTCGGTGGTGGAGGCGAACTCGCTGGGGTCTTTTAAAAGACTTCTGGATGAGTATATGGGGTTTAATGGGATTGGGGGTTATAGATAGGTCTATAGATTGGTGGGGTTGATGCGATCGGCGCAACTCGAGGGCCGAAGGGCCTGTTTGTGCTGTAATGTTCTATGTTCTATGTTCTATGTACTCCCAGAGTCAGAGAGGGATAAATAGAGAGGATCTCTGTCCAGCAATGTAAACATTCCCTTCCTCCATCCCCAGTGTACAGTGACAGCAGTGTGAACCAAAAGCAACACCCACTGCAGAAACTCAGCAAATCCCTTTCAACAGCACCTTCCAAACCAAAAAAAAAACACTATTCCTGGGCTGACAAGGGCAGCAGGAGCAATGGAATATCACCGCCAGCAATTAATATTCAAAGACACAACTGGCAGATATGGAAATATATCACTGTTCATTTCGCTGTCACGGAGTTAAAATCCTGGGCTCCTGCTCTAACAGCGCTGGGGGTGTACCTACACCGGTTGGGCTGCAGTGGTTCAAGTAGCCGAGTGAAGCTCACTCATATCCCAAGAGAAATTTTTGGCCTGAACAAAAGGAGTGGGAGAGAAACACTGACACATGCGCAGACAAAGAAGGGTCACAGAGGGACATACAGAGACAGAGAGAAGGAGGGAATCACAGATATTTGTGGATTTCTCCATGGGATATGAGTGTTGTTGACAAGGCCAGCAGTTTCCCATCACTAATTGCCCTCGAGAAGGTGATGGGGAGCTGCTTTCCTGATTCGCTGCAGTCTATCTGGTGTAGGGGCCTCCCACAGGGCAGTAAGGAGTGAGTTCCAGGATCGGGCACAGTGACAGTGAAGGGACAGCGATATAGTTCCACATGGTGTGTGTCTCACAAGGGAAGTTACAGACGGTCTTTATGCTTGTGCATGAGTCGTAAAAACCCAGCTTGCAGGTGCAGCAGGTGGTCAGGAAGGCGAATGGGATGCTGGCCTTCATAGCGAGGGGGATTGAATATAAAAGTAGGGAGGTCTTGCTGCAGCTGTATAGGGCATTGATGAGGCCGCAGCTGGAGTACTGTGTGCAGTTTTGGGCGCCGCACCTGCGCAAGGATATTTTGGCCCTGGAGGGAGTGCAAAGGAGGTTTACTAGGCTGATACCGGAGTTGAGGGGATTGAGTTATGAGGAGAGGCTGAATAAACTAGGCTTGTACTCGTTAGAGTTTAGAAGAATGAGGGGAGATCTCATTGAGACGTATAAGATGATGAATGGGATGGATAGGATAGAGGTGGAGAGACTCTTCCCGCTCAAAAAAGACAGTAGGACTAGGGGGCACAGCCTCAAGATAAAGGGGGGGGCGGTTTAGAACAGAGTTGAGGAGGAACTTCTTCACTCAAAGGGTGGTGAATCTCTGGAATTCTCTGCCCGTTGAAGTGGTGGAGGCTGCCTCGCTAAATATTTTTAAGAAACGGGTTGATGGGTTTTTGATAAGAGAAGGGATTATGGGTTATGGGGAGAGGGCGGGAATGTGGAACTGAGTCACGACCGATCAGCCATGATCTTATTGAATGGCGGGGCAGGCTCGAAGGGCCAGATGGCCTACTCCTGCTCCTATTTCTTATGTTCTTATATGGTTGGGTTTATCAGATTCGATGATGCTGCTAAAGGATGTTTGCCATGGTGTATTGAATACAAATGGATTATTATTGAGATCGCCATTTCCGTTCACCGAGGGAGAGGCAAGAAATGTTTCAGGTTCCGGCTGCATTGTTGATCTAGTGGCCTGTTTCGCCTCAGAAACACGCCTGGGGAGGGATTACATACTTAAAACACGTCCATAGGAATTAGGGGCAGGTATTAGCCATTTGGGGTCTGCTCTGATTGTATCAACCCTACATTACTGCTGCCCCCCCCCCCAATAATGTTTCACCCGCTTCTTAAATCAAGAAACTATCCAGCTCTGCAAAGCTTTGTTTTTAAATAGTGGCCCCAGTCCTAGATTCCCCCACAAGAGGATAGATTCCCTATCCACTGCCACCCTGTCAATACCCCTCAAGGTCTTAAAGGTTTTGATCAAGTTGCCCTTTGCTCTTCTAAATTCCAGTGGATACAAATCTAATCGCTCCCATCTTCCCTTACAATCCAAGCAGTATTAGCCCAGTAAACTTTCTCCGAACTGCTTCTTACACATTTACCTCTCTCCTTCAACAAACGTACGATAATCCAGATGTGATCTCACCAATGTTTGGTACACTGACGCATAAACTTGAATTTTCACAGAATCATAAAATCTCCCAACGTTTATCACCGTACATAAGAACATAAGAACATAAGAACATAAGAAATAGGAGCAGGAGTAGGCCATCTGGCCCTTCGAGCCTGCCCCGCCATTCAATAAGATCATGGCTGATCTGTCGTGACTCAGCTCCACCTTCCCGCCCTCTCCCCATAACCCTTAATCCCTTCTCTTATCAAAAACCCATCAACCCGTTTCTTAAAAATATTTAGCGAGGCAGCCTCCACCACTTCAACAGGCAGAGAATTCCAGAGAATTCCTTTCTGACAAGATGTTAGTGCCTCTCCCACTTTCTCTCTTGCTCCCTTTTTCAGTAAAAGGGGTTTATTTGCCACCTTCCCCAAATATAGGCAATTTTGGAAAATTAAAACCCAACACATCAACAATCTCATCAGGCACTTCTTTACAGGACCCTTGTCAGGCCTCATTTGGAGTACTGTGCGCAGTTCTGGTCGCCTCACTATAGGAAAGACGCAGAAGCTATTGAAAGGGTGCAGAGGAGATTTACAAGGATGTTGCCTGGACTGGGAGGCATGCCTTATGAAGATAGGTTGAGGGAGCTGGGACTCTTTTCCCTAGAGAGGCGAAGGTTGAGAGGCGACCTGATAGAAGTTTATAAAATGTTGAGAGGAATAGATAGGGTGGACTCTCAGAGGCTATTTCCCCGGGTTGAAATGGTCGCTACGAGAGGACACAGATTTAAGGTGCGGGGAGGGAAGTACAGAGGTGATGTTAGGGGTAAGTGTTTCACTCAGAGGGTGGTGAGTGAATGGAATCGGCTGCCGTCATCGGTGGTGGAGGCGAACTCGCTGGGGTCTTTTAAAAGACTTCTGGATGAGTATATGGGGTTTAATGAGATTGGGGGTTATAGATAGGTCTATAGATTGGTGGGGTTGATGTGATCGGCGCAACTCGAGGGCCGAAGGGCCTGTTTGTGCTGTAATGTTCTATGTTCTATGTTCTTTCAAGACCTCAGGGTGAATGCACCCATGTCAGGTGATTTGTCAGCCCACACAGCAAACAATTTGCTCGATATCACTGCCCTGGAGATTTACAATTTTCTTGAGTTCCTTCTTCCCTTCCTTTTCCTGACTTACAGCTATTTCTGGGATGTTCATTATGTCCTCTATAGTGAGGACAGTTCCAAAATCCCTGTTTAATTTATCCACCAAAGCCCTACTTTCCAATAACAATTGCACTGCCGCGCAATTACTCAATTTGTTCATTCTATCCTTATTTTAAATATCTATTGGAACTCTAACTGTCGGTCTTTATATTGGCCATGATGTGGAGATGTGGGCATTGAACTGGGAAGGCAGAGTAAGAAATCTCAGGACACCAGGTTGAAATTCAACAGGTTCATTTGGAATTGTAAGCTTTGCTCACCGGATGAAGGAGCAGCACTCCGAAAGCTCGTGATTCCAAATAAACATGTCGGACTCTCATCCGGTGTTACAAGACTTCTTACTAAGTTTTTATATTACCAGCTAGCTTTCCCTCATACTCTATCATCTTAGAATCTGTGTGTCTGAACATTTACTGTTCTATCCGTGAAGCAGATTTGCCTATCAGTGTTCGCTTGTTCAGATTTCACGCCTCATAAATGCCCAGAGTTAAGTTTAAACTATTCGTTTTTGGCGAGTAATTCTCTCCCTCAAATTGAATATGAAATTCAGCCCTATGATGATCACTGCCACCTCGGGGTGTGTTGATCATGAGATAATCAATTAATCCCATCTCATCTCCGGTCTAGTATAGCCCCCTTACATGCTTTTCTAAGAAACTGTCCCAAAAAAAAACATTCCATATACCCTCATCTACGACTAATAGGGATGAGGGATGAGGGTTGTAGAGATGGACATGAAGACTAATATTAGAGGGCAGTTTTTCACACAAAGGGTAGTGGGGATGTGGAATGCACTGCCGAGTAAGGTGGTGGAAGCAGGTCTACATATAGGGGGATATAGCAGGCCTTACTAAACATTGTAGGCTTGGGGTTCAGTTTTAGCCTCAGGGATATAGAGTCTTTTAATAATGAATTTTGTCTCCACAGGCATTTAAGTCCAGCAAGGGGCATGCATGCGGCAAGTTGTGGTGGGCTGCTCTTGGATATTGCTTCAGGAGTTGCCTACTGCTTCATGTCGTTGGTGTGCGTAAACTGGACCATCTCGAGGGCATCATGACAGCTCAGAGGCTATCTCTGTTGCTGTGCGGACACATGGATTTGGGCCTGTGTCCGTGGGAGTTTGCGCGTTCTCCCCGTGGTTGCGTGGGTTTCCTCCGGGTGCTCCGGTTTCCTCCCACATCCCAAAAATGTGCTTTTAGGCTGATTGATTGGGTAACAAATTGTCCCTATATTGGACCTCCCTGATCCTCACACATTAGGCATAGACTAGAATCATGAATAGGTCACTGACCATGGGACGGCGGCGCGGGCTCGTTGGGCCGAAGGGCCTGTTTCCCGTGCTGTGTTGTTCTTTGTTCTTTGTTATAAGAACATAAGAAATAGGAGCAGGAGTAGGCCATCTGGCCCTTCGAGCCTGCCCCGCCATTCAATAAGATCATGGCTGATCTGTCGTGACTCAGTTCCACCTTCCCGCCCTCTCCCCAATACCCTTAATCCCTTCTCTTATCAAAAACCCTTCAACCCGCGTCTTAAAAATATTTAGCGAGGCAGCCTCCACCACTTCAACGGGCAGAGAATTCCAGAGATTCACCACCCTTTGAGTGAAGAAGTTCCTCCTCAACTCTGTTCTAAACCGCCCCCCCTTTATCTTGAGGCTGTGCCCCCTAGTCCTACTGTCTTTTCTGAGCGGGAAGAGTCTCTCCACCTCTATCCTATCCATCCCATTCATCATCTTATATGTCTCAATGACATCTCCCCTCATTCTTCTAAACTCTAACGAGTACAAGCCTAGTTTATTCAGCCTCTCCTCATAGCTCAATCCCCTCAACTCCGGTATCAGCCTAGTAAACCTCCTCTGCACTCCCTCCAGGGCCAAAATATCCTTGCGCAGGTGCGGCGCCCAAAACTGCACACAGTACTCCAGCTGCGGCCTCACCAATGCCCTATACAGCTGCAGCAAGACCTCCCTACTTTTATATTCAATCCCCCTCGCTATGAAGGCCAGCATCCCATTCGCCTTCCTGACCACCTGCTGCACCTGCAAGCTGAGTTTTTGCGACTCATGCACAAGGACCCCGAGGTCCCTCTGCACCGTCGCCTGCTGCAGTTTTTCGCCCCGTAAGTAATAGTCCTTCCTACCATTCCTCCTACCAAAGTGGACCACCTCACACTTGCCAACATTAAATTCCATTTGCCATTTCCTGGCCCATTCACCCAGCCTATCTAGATCCTTCTGCAGACTCTCCACACCCTCCGCACAATTTGCCTTTCCCCCAATCTTGGTGTCATCAGCAAATTTCGACACCCTGCACTCGGTTCCCTCCTCCAGATCATCTATATAAATGGTAAATAGCTGAGGCCCCAGCACCGACCCCTGGGGCACCCCACTAGTCACCAACCGCCAATCCGAATAGCATCCATTGACCCCCACTCTCTGCCTCCTATTTGACAACTAATCCTCTATCCACGCTAACACCCTACCCCCAACTCCATGTCCCCTGACCTTCTGCAATAACCTCTTGTGAGGTACCTTGTCAAACGCCTTCTGAAAATCCAGAAAGACCACATCCACCGGCTCTCCTCCATCCACTGCCCTCGACACATCCTCATAGAACTCCAGTAAATTTGTCAGACACGACTTCCCTTTAATGAAACCGTGTTGCGTCCGCCCTATCAAGCAATTCCCCTCAAGATGCCTCGCTATTTCCTCCTTAATGACGGTTTCTAACATTTTACCTACCACAGATGTTAAACTAACCGGCCTATAATTCCCCGCCTTTTGCCTGCCACCCTTCTTAAACAATGGCGTAACATTAGCCGTTTTCCAATCTTCCGGCACTTCCCCGGAATCCAGCGACGTCTGGAAAATAACCACCAAGGCATCCACTATCACCTCCGCCATTTCTTTCAGAACCCTCGGATGCATTCCATCCGGTCCTGGGGACTTGTCCACAATCAGCCCCTCCAGTCTGTCGAGCACCACCTCTCTAGTAACAGTAATGTCATTAAGACCCTCCATTCCTACCATCTTTCCATCGCTAACACCCGGCAAATTATTCACGTCCTCCTCCGTGAAGACAGAAACAAAGAAGTTATTCAAGACCTTAGCCATATCCCTATCCCCTACCACTAGCTCCCCTTTCTCATCCTCTAAAGGACCAACGTTTACCCTAGCCAGCCTCTTCCTTTTTATATATTTATAAAAACTCTTGCTATCTTTTTTTATATTAAGTGCTAGCCCAGCCTCATAGCTTCTCCTACCCTCCTTTATCAATTTCTTTGTCAATCTTTGTTGACATTTAAACCTTTCCCAATCCTCTTCTCGCCCACTGCTCTTAGCTACTCTAAACTCCTCCGCTTTTAATTTAACACTTTCCTTCACCTCCTTCGTTATCCACGGCTTATTACCTCTCCTCCTACTGTCCTTTTTAACCATCGGAATAAATTTCTGCTGAGCACCAAGAAAGATCTCCTTAAAGATCCTCCACTGCTCCTCAGCAGACCTACCTTCCAACGCGTTCCCCCAGTCCACATTCGCCAATTCTTCTCTCATCCTACCATACTCCCCTCTATTCAAACAAAGGACGCGTGTCTGGGAACCCACTTTCTCCTCCTCCATCTGCACCAGAAACTCCACCATACAATGATCACTCTCTCCAAGAGGATCCTTCACCGCAAGGTCCCTAATTCTACCCGCCTCATTACACAGCACCAGATCCAAGGTAGCTCGCTCCCTCGTCGGCTCCAACACACACTGTTCAAGGAAATTATCCCGGCAGCATTCCAAGAACTCCTCCTCGAGCCCACCTCGTCCAACATGGGTCGACCAATCAATATGCAGATTGAAATCTCCCATAACTACTGCCATCCCATTCCTGCACGCTGCACTTATTTGCGCGTTAACTAGGCTGGCTGTGCCTAATTGACTTCTCCAATCTAAATGTGGTTTACAATCTCTGAAGGTTTTCAAAGAATCATAGAATCTGTGCAGTTCAGGAGCCTATTAAGCCCATTGAAAATGCACCGAAAGCACTGATCCCTGTGGCAAACCAGCAAGTAACATTCAAAGACATATAATTGCCAAACATGGAAATATATCGCTGTTCATTCACTGTCAGTGGGTCAAACTCCTGAACGTCTGCTCTAACAGCACTGAAGGTGTACCTACACCAGACTGCAGTGGTTCAGGTAGCCGAGTGAAGCTCACTCACATCCCAAAAGAAATTTTTCAATCTGCAGAAAGGGAGTGGGAGAGAAACACAGACACACACACACAGACAAAGAAGGGTCACAGAGGCACACACAGAGACAGAGAGAAGGAGGGAATCACAGATGTTTGTGGATTTCTCCATGGGATATGAGTGTTGTTGACAAGGCCAGCAGTTTCCCATCCCTAATTGCCCTCGAGAAGGTGATGGGGAGCTGCTTTCCTGATTCGCTGCAGTCTATCTGGTGTAGGGCCTCCCGCAGTTGGGAGAGAGTTCCAGGATCGGAGTCAGTGACAGTGAAGGGATGGTGACATAATTCTACATGGTGTACATCTCAGAAGGGAAGTTGAAGATGGTCGCGTGCTTTGCCCTTCTACGTGGTAGAGTTTGCCAGATGACATGACGCTGCTGAAGGATATTTGGCACGGTGATTCAGTACAAATTGAATATTATAGAGATCACCAGTTCTGTGCACCGATGGAGAGGGAGTGGACCTTTCTTGTGGTGACTGCATTGCCAATTAAGTGGCCAGCTTTGTCTAAAATAGACACCGGTCCTGAGGGAGGGATTACATAAACACGACCCTCCGATAAATAATAACATTCTATCAGCATTCCTAGTTATTTGTTGTATCTAGGGGGGCACAGCCTCAAGATAAAGGGGAGGCGGTTTAGAACGGAGTTGAGGAGGAACTTCTTCACTCAAAGGGTGGTGAATCTCTGGAATTCTCTGCCCGTTGAAGTGGTGGAGGCTGCCTCGCTAAATATTTTTAAGACGCGGGTTGATGGGTTTTTGATAAGAGAGGGGATTAAGGGTTATGGGGAGAGGGCGGGAAGGTGGAGCTGAGCCACGACAGATCAGCCATGATCTTATTGAATGGCGGGGCAGGCTCGAAGGGCTAGATGGCCTACTCCTGCTCCTATTTCTTATGTTCTTATGTTCTAATGTACTAGCATTTTGAGAGTCACGCGCTAGAACACCCAGATCCCTCTGCCACTCAGAGCTCTGCAATATCTCACCATTTACATATTAAGCTTTTTTTGTTATTTTCCTGCCAAAATGGACTAATTTATATGTGTCGACATTATACTCCACTTATGACTTTTGTCATTTCTGTAACCTGTATTTGTCCCTTTATAACCTATGTGTGTCCACTTCAGCATTTACTTTCCTAATTATTTTTGTGTTATCAGCACAGTATTTACGAGATCGTCAGCCCCTTCATATTTTGGTCTTGGAGGGAGTGCAGAGGAGGTTTACTAGGCTGATACCGGAGTTGAGGGGGTTGAGCTATGAGGAGAGGCTGAATAAATTAGGCTTGTACTCATCAGAGTTTAGAAGAATGAGGGGAGATCTTATTGAGACGTATAAGATGATGAATGGGATGGATAGGATAGAGATGGAGAGACTCTTCCCGCTCAGAAAAGACAGTAGGACTAGGGGGCACAGCCTCAAGATAAAGGGGGGGCGGTTTAGAACAGAGTTGAGGAGGAACTTCTTCACTCAAAGGGTGGTGAATCTCTGGAATTCTCTGCCCGTTGAAGTGGTGGAGGCTGCCTCGCTAAATATTTTTAAGACGCGGGTTGATGAGTTTTTGATAAGAGAAGGGATTAAGGGTTATGGGGAGAGGGCGGGAAGGTGGAACTGAGCCACGACAGATCAGCCATGATCTTATTGAATGGCGGGGCAGGCTGGAAGGGCTAGATGGCCTACTCCTGCTCCTATTTCTTATGTTCTTATAAACAATTAGATGATATCGGAATAGTGTAGGTTAGATGGGTTTGAGATAGGTTTTACAGGTCGGCACAATATCAAGGGCCGAAGGGCCTGTACATTACTGTATTGTTCTATGTTCTATAACCTATAACCTTTCATCCATTTCACCCCAGGTGCTATATTGGTCTCTATTACTCTTGGTGGCAGTGAATTCCACAGGCTGACCACACTCTGGGTGAAGAAAGATCTCAAATCCAAAATGGTTTACCCCATATCCTCAGGCTGTTACCATTAGTTCTGCACACCACCTCTATCAGGAAATCCTTCTTGCATCTACTCTGTCTAATCCTGTTAGATTTTACTGGGTTTTATGAGATCCCTCTTCATTCTTCTACAGTCCAGTATTGCAGTACGAGGAGAGATTGAATTTATTTGGGTTGTACTCACTGGACTGGAGAAGAATGAAGAGGGATCTCTGGTTTTCTGCCTATCTCAATACAAAGTCCAATGCCTTCAATATTACATAGGGAGAGAGACAGGATCACAGGTACACACCAGCTGGCATGTTGGCACAGTGGCTAGCCTGACATCTCCAAGGACCCAGATTCAATTCTGGGCCTGTCTATCTGTCAGGAGATTGCACATTCGTCTCATGTCTGTCTGGGTTTCCTCTGGGTGACATGTAGCTTTGGTGTATTGGCCATGCTAAATTGACTCTTAATGTTCCAAAGTGTGCAGGTTAGATGGATCAGCCATGGAAAACATAAGAACATAAGAAATAGGAGCAGGAGTAGGCCATCTGGCCCTTCGAGCCTGCCCCGCCATTCAATAAGATCATGGCTGATCTGTCGGGGCTCAGTTCCACCTTTCCGCCCTCTCCCCATAACCTTTAATCCCCTCTCTTATCAAAAACCCATCAACCCACATCTTAAAAATATTTAGCGAGGCAGCCTCCACCACTTCAACGGGCAGAGAATTCCAGAGATTCACCACCATTTGAGTGAAGAAGTTCCTCCTCAACTGTGTTCTAAACCGCCCCCCCCCCTTTTATCTTGAGGCTGTGCCCCCTAGTCCTACTGTCTTTTTTGAGCGGGAAGAGTCTCTCCACCTCTATCCTATCCATCCCATTCATCATCTTATACGTCTCAATGAGATCTCCCCTCATTCTTCTAAACTCTAATGAGTACAAGCCTAGTTTATTCAGCCTCTCCTCATATCCCAATCCCCTCAACTCCGGTATCAGCCTAGTAAACCTCCTCTGCACTCCCTCCAGGGCCAAAATATCCTTGCGCAGGTGCGGCGCCCAAATAATGCTCCAGGGATAATGGGAAGAAGAGGGCCTGCATAAGTTACTCAGAGTTGGTGTAGACTCAATGCGATGGATCAGCACCACTGGAGGGATTTTATAATTCTGTGGTTGACTGGGTTGGGGAATCACAGATTCTCACAGGGGCAGACAGAAAATCTCTCAGATACAGGGGGAATGTCAAAGGTGGACATGGAGAGTAAATCTCAGCTACTCACAGCCACAGAGAGGGATAAATAGAAAAGATCTTGTCCAACATTCCCTTCCTCCAGCCCCAGTGTACACTGACAGCAAGAAGTGTTTACCAGAAACATCACCCACTGCAAAAACTCAGCAAATCCCTTTCAACAGCACCTTCCAAAACAAAATACACTATTCCTGAACCGACAAGGGCAGCAGAAGCAATGAAATATCACCGCCAGCAAATAACATTCAAAGACACATTGAAATATATCACTGTTCCTTCACTGAGTCAAAATCCTGTTCATCTTCTCTAACAGCACTGGGGGTGTACCTACACCAGTCGGGGTGTAGTGGTTCAGGTAGCCGAGTGAATCTCACTCACATCCCAAGAGAAATTTTTCAATCTGCAGAAAGGGAGTGGGAGAGAAACACAGACACACACACACGGACAAAGAAAGGTCACAGACACACATACAGAGACAGACAGAGAGAGGGAGGGAATCACAGATATTTTCTTCATGGGATATGAGTGTTGTTGACAAGGCCAGCAGTTTCCATCCCTAATTGCCCTCGAGAAGGTGATGGGGAGCTGCTTTCCTGATTCGCTGCAGTCTATCTGGTGTAGGGCCTCCCGGAGGGCAGTTGGGGAGGAAGTTCCAGGATTGGACTCAGTGCCAGTGAAGGGACGGTGATATAGTTCCACATGATGCGTGTCTCAGAGGAGAAGTTGAAGATGATCACACGCTTTAGAACATCGAACATAGAACATTACAGCGCAGAACAGGCCCTTCGGCCCACGATGTTGCGCCGACCAGTTACAAAACAATGACCCACTAGCCTAAACCAATCCCTTTTCATCCATAAACCTATCCACAGATCTCTTAAACGCCCCCAAACTAGGTGCATTTACAACTGCAGCTGGCAGGGCATTCCAGTCCCTCACCACCCTCTGGGTAAAGAACCTACCCCTGACATCAGTCCTATAACTACCCCCCCCTTAATTTAAAGTCATGCCCCCTCGTGCTAGCTTTCTCCATCCTAGGAAAAAGGCTATCACTATCTACCCTGTCTAAACCTCTAATTCACGTGCTCACTGTGTATAAGGTCCCCTCTTAGCCGCCTTCTTTCCAGCGAAAACAACCCCAAATCTCTCAGTCTCTCCTCATAGGATCTCCCCTCCATACCAGGCAACATCCTGGTAAACCTCCTCTGCACCCTCTCCAAAGCCTCCACATCCTTCCTGTAATGTGGGGACCAGAACTGCACACAAAACTCCAAGTGTGGCCGTACCAGAGTTGTGTACAGTTGCATCATGACGCTGCGACTCTAAATTCAATCCCCCTACCAATAAACGCCAAGACACCGTACGCCTTCTTAACAACCTTATCTACTTGATTCCCAACTTTCAGGGATCTATGTACACATACACCTAGATCCCTCTGCTCCTCCACACTATTCAAAGTCCTCCCGTTAGCCCTATACTCAACACATCTGTTATTCCTACCGAAATGAATTACCTCACACTTCTCCACATTAAACTCCATCCGCCACCTCTCAGCCCAGCTCTGCAACCTTTCTAAGTCACCCTGCAAACTATGACACCCTTCCTCACAATCTACCACACCTCCGACTTTGGTGTCATCAGCAAACTTACTAATCCACCCAACTATACCCTCATCCAGATCATTAATAAAAATTACAAACAGCAGTGGCCCCAAAACAGATCCCTGAGGCACACCACTCGTAACCGAACTCCATGACGCTTTGGCTCTGCTTCATCCTGTGTGGTTGAGTTTGTTAGATTAGTTGATGCTATTGAAGGATGTTTGGCTTGGTGATCGAGTACAAATTGAATGTTGCAGAGATGATCAATTCTGCTCACCGAGGGACAGGGTACTTCCCACACATTTAAATATTTCTTCAAATAATGAGACCAATAGTGTACGCAGTCCTCCAAACGTGATCTCATCAACGTCTGGTACAACTGAAGAATAACCTCTTTAATTTTCTAAACAATTTCCCTCACAGTAAGTGATAACATAAGAACATAAGAACATAAGAAATAGGAGGAGGAGTAGGCCATCTAGCCCTTCGAGCCTGCCCCGCCATTCAATAAGATCATGGCTGATCTGTCGTGGCTCAGTTCCACCTTCCCGCCCTCTCCCCATAACCCTTAATCCCCTCTCTTATCAAAAACCCATCAACCCGTTTCTTAAAAATATTTAGCGAGGCAGCCTCCACCACTTCAACGGGCAGAGAATTCCAGAGATTCACCACCCTTTGAGTGAAGAAGTTCCTCCTCAACTCCGTTCTAAACCGCCCCCCCCCTTTATCTTGAGGCTGTGCCCCCTAGTCCTACTGTCTTTTTTGAGCGGGAACAGTCTCTCCACCTCTATCCTATCCATCCCATTCATCATCTTATACGTCTCAATGAGATCTCCCCTCATTCTTCTAAACTCTAACGAGTACAAGCCTAGTTTATTCAGCCTCTCCTCATAGCTCAATCCCCTCAAGATAGAAGTCTGAGTAGTGTTGAAGAGCAGAAGGATCTCGGGGTCCGGGTCCACAGGACTCTTAAATCGGCCTCGCAGGTGGTCAAGAAGCGTACGGTGTACTGGCCTTCATTAATCGAGGGATTGAGTTTAGGAGTCAGGAGGTAATGCTGCAACTTTACAGGACCCTTGTCAGGCCTCATTTGGAGTACTGTGCGCAGTTCTGGTCGCCTCACTATAGGAAAGACGTAGAAGCTATTGAAAGGGTACAGAGGAGATTTACAAGGATGTTGTCTGGACTGGGAGGCATGCCTTATGAAGATAGGTTGAGGGAGCTGGGACTCTTTTCCCTAGAGAGGCGAAGGTTGAGAGGGTGACCTGATAGAAGTTTACAAAATGTTGAGAGGAATAGATAGGGTGGACTCTCAGAGGCTATTTCCCCCGGGTTGAAATGGTCGCTACGAGAGGACACAGATTTAAGGTGCGGGGAGGGAAGTACAGAGGTGATGTTAGGGGTAAGTTTTTCACTCAGAGGGTGGTGAGTGAATGGAATTGGCTGCCGTCATCGGTGGTGGAGGCGAACTCGCTGGGGTCTTTTAAAAGACTTCTGGATGAGTATATGGGGTTTAATGGGATTGGGGGTTATAGATAGGTCTATAGATTGGTGGGGTTGATGCGATCGGCGCAACTCGAGGGCCGAAGGGCCTGTTTGTGCTGTAATGTTCTATGTTCTATGATCCCTTGCCTTGACTATTCATTTAAAATTCTCTCTGCGTCCCTAGTTAGACGGTTTACTAGAACATCAGTCCTAGCAGAGTTCTGCTGTTTGACTCTCCCAGTGGTACAGCCCCCACTTTTTCCAATTCTGGTGCCAGTGTCCCATGAAACAGAACCACTTCCCCCACACCAGTTTGAGTCACTGACTCAGCACCCTAATCTGATTTGTGCTAATTTGCACATGGCTCCGGTAATAACCCAGAGATTATGATCGCTGTATATTGTTTGGTGCCTGGATCCTCATACTGACTGTGCAGAAACCTCCCTCCTTGTCCTCCCTATGCCATTTGAACTTGCTAGTTCCTTTTCAGGTCTGAGAAGACATTCTGAACCCCCGGCACTAGGCAATAACATAGTCTGGACTCATGCTCCTTGCTATGGAGAATGATGTCAATCCTCATCACTATACTGACACCTATTAGCAATACACTTTACGTTCCCCTCCATTTGATCCTGAACCACAGAGCCACAATCGGTCAACTGATCCAGCCTGCAGTCCCCACTCTCATACATAAGAACATAAGAACATAAGAAATAGGAGCAGGAGTAGGCCATCTGGCCCTTCGAGCCTGCCCCGCCATTCAATAAGATCATGGCTGATCTGTCGTGGCTCAGCTCCACCTTCCCGCCCTCTCCCCATAACCCTTAATCCCCTCTCTTATCAAAAACCCTTCACGGAGGAGGACGTGAATAATTTGCCGGCTGTTAGCGATGGAAAGGTGGTAGGAATGGAGGGTCTTAATGACATTACTGTTACTAGAGAGGTGGTGCTCGGCAGACTGGAGGGGCTGATTGTGGACAAGTCCCCAGGACCGGATGGAATGCATCCGAGGTTCTGAAAGAAATGGCGGAGGTGATAGTGGATGCCTTGGTGGTTATTTTCCAGACGTCGCTGGATTCCAGGGAAGTGCCGGATGATTGGAAAACGGCTAATGTTACGTCGTTGTTTAAGAAGGGTGGCAGGCAAAAGGCGGGGAATTATAGGCCGGTTAGTTTAACGTCTGTGGTAGGTAAAATGTTAGAATCCGTCATTAAGGAGGAAATAGCGAGGCATCTTGAGGGGAATTGCTTGATAGGGCAGACGCAACACGGTTTCATTAAAGGGAAGTCGTGTCTGACAAATTTACTGGAGTTCTATGAGGATGTGTCTAGGGCAGTGGATAGAGGAGAGCCGGTGGATGTGGTCTTTCTGGATTTTCAGAAGGCGTTTGACAAGGTACCTCACAAGAGGTTATTGCAGAAGGTCAGGGGACTTGGAGTTGGGGGTAGGGTGTTAGCGTGGATAGAGGATTGGTTGTCAAATAGGAGGCAGAGAGTGGGGGTCAATGGGTGCTATTCGGATTGGCGGTTGGTGACTAGTGGGGTGCCCCAGGGGTCGGTGCTGGGGCCTCAGCTATTTACCATTTATATAGATGATCTGGAGGAGGGAACCGAGTGCAGGGTGTCGAAATTTGCTGATGACACCAAGATTGGGGGAAAGGCAAATTGTGCGGAGGGTGTGGAGAGTCTGCAGAAGGATCTAGATAGGCTGGGCGAATGGGCCAGGAAATGGCAAATGGAATTTAATGTTGGCAAATGTGAGGTGGTCCACTTTGGTAGGAGGAATGGTAGGAAGGACTATTACTTACGTGGCGAAAAACTGCAGCAGGCGACGGTGCAGAGGGACCTCGGGGTCCTTGTGCATGAGTCGCAAAAACCCAGCTCGCAGGTGCAGCAGGTGGTCAGGAAGGCGAATGGGATGCTGGCCTTCATAGCGAAGGGGATTGAATATAAAAGTAGGGAGGTCTTGCTGCAGCTGTATAGGGCATTGGTGAGGCCGCAGCTGGAGTACTGTGTGCAGTTTTGGTCACCGTACTTACGCAAGGATATTTTGGCCTTGGAGGGAGTGCAGAGGAGGTTTACTCGGCTGATACTGGAGTTGAGGGGATTGAGCTATGAGGAGAGGCTGAATAAACTAGGCTTGTACTCGTTAGAGTTTAGAAGAATGAGGGGAGATCTCATTGAGATGTATAAGATGATGAATGGGATGGATAGGATAGAGGTGGAGAGACTCTTCCCGCTCAGAAAAGACAGTAGGACTAGGGGGCACAGCCTCAAGATAAAGGGGAGGCGGTTTAGAACAGTGTTGAGGAGGAACTTCTTCACTCAAAGGGTGGTGAATCTCTGGAATTCTCTGCCCGTTGAAGAAACGGGTTGATATACAAAGAAGAGATCCTCAAACGGTTTGGACACTCCTGCCCTGTAGGTCTCCTTACTTGCCTAAGCAGCAGTTACACTTTCCTGTCTCTCATCATTCCAAACTAGAAGCTTTAATCCCAAGGGGTGAGATCACCATCTGAAACAAAATGTCCTTGTATCTCTCTTCCTCTCTGATGTATCACAGTGTCTGCAGCTCAGCCCCCAGCTCGATGACTGCGAGCTAAAGCTTCTCAAATGGGCGGCACGGTAGCACAGTGGGTTAGCACTGCTGCTTCACAGCTCCGGGGTCCTGGGTTCGATTCCCGGCTCGGGTCACTGCCTGTGTGGAGTTTGCACATTCTCCTCGTGTCTGCGTGGGTTTTCTCCGGGTGCTCCGGTTTCCTCCCACAGTCCAAAGATGTGCGGGTTAGGTTCATTGGCTATGCTAAAATTGCCCCTTAGTGTCCTGGGATGTGTAGGTTAGAGGGATTAGCAGGTAAAATGTGTAGGGATATGGGGATAGGGTCTGGGTGGGATTGTGTTCGGTGCAGACTCGATGGGCCGAAGGGCCTGTTTCTGCACTGTAGGGTTCTATGTTCTATGTTCTATGTTCTATGTTCTATGAACCTCAGACGCTTAGCACAGGCATGCTTGCCCTGGATAGTACCAGTTTCCATGAGTTTCTACAAGCTGCAGCCTTGATACATTACCTGTTCTGCCTTACTTCTGAGCATTCATCAATTATTTTTTCAATTGTATTCTTTCAGATAATTATTAATCCAATCGCAAATTGCAGGACAAATTTAAACCTTCAGAAAATAGACTTTGAACAGCTTACCTCCGTCACTGTAGAGAAGCAGAATCCAATCCCTACAGGGTGAAAAGGTTAGAGAAAAAGTGAGGGAGCACCGCTCTCCCCCTTCTCACCAAGCTGAGAGATTTCTTATTGTGTTTACACAGTCCAACGCCGGCATCTCTACATCATGTGTCTGATAATCTCTCTGTGTGTCCCTGAGTGTATCCATGTTTCTGTCAGTGTCCCTGTATGTATTTGTGATGTTCTCAGTGTCCCTGTGTTTCTCTCTGTGCCTGCGAATGTCTGTGCTACTCTGTGTCCCTGTGTGTCTCCGTGTTTCTCTCTGTATGTCACTGCATGAATTGGTCACTCTTTGTGTCCCTGTGTGTATCTGTGATTCTCTCTGTCTCCCTGTGTGTATCTCTAATCCTCTCTCTGTGTCCCTGTGTGCATGCGTGATTCTTTCTATGCACCACTGTGTATATCTGCAATTCTCTCTCTCATTCTCTGCGTCCCTCTGTACATCTCATTTTCATTGCCTATTTCCCTGTGTATCTGCAAATCTTCCCCTGATACCTGTGTACCTGATATTGTCATTCTCTCTGTGTGTCCCTGAGTGTATCTGTGCTTCTGTCTGTGTCCCCATGTATATTTGTGATGTTCCTAGTGTATCTGTAATTATCTGTCAGTGTCAATGCATTTCTCCCTATGTATCTGTGAGTGTCTGTGCTGTTCTATCTGTGTCCCCACATGTCTGTCTTTCTCTTTGTATGTCTCTGTGTGAATCATCACTCTTTCAGTGCTCCTGTGAGTATCTGTGATTCTCTGTGTCCCTGGGTGTATCTGTGATTGTATCTGTGTTCCTGCCTGTATCTGTAATTCTCTCTCTCTCTCTCTCTGTCCCGATATGTATCTGTGATTCTCTCTCTCTGTACCTGTGTGTATCTGAGAGTCTCTCTCTCTCTCTCTGTCTCAGTGTCTAAGTGTGATTCTCTGTGTCCCTGTGATTATCAGTGTTTCTTTGAGTCCCCATATACATCTGTGATTCTCTGAGTCCCCGTGTGTATCTGTAACCCCTCTGTGTCCCTGTTTTTTATCTATAGATTCTGGAACTGTCCCAACAGATCGGAGGGCATCTCTACATCATGTGTCTGATAATGCCATTCTCTCTGTGTGTCCCTGAGTGTATCTGTGTTTCTGTCAGTGTCCCTGTATGTATTTGTGATGTTCTCAGTGTCCCTGTGTTTCTCCCTGATGGTGCACTCAGTTCGATGCATGGAAATGGAGAACAAGAGACAGAATTATAGAAATGCACAGGGACAGAGAAACAGAATCACAGAGAAATACATGAGGAAAAATAAAAACACAGAAAAGAGGAGTGAGCTATTTGGCCCATCAAAAAAAAATGTACCCCTACCAATTCTCAATCCATGACAATATACTACCCCCCGATCCGCAAACTTCAATTTTGTACATTAAACGCTAATGTGGGATTTTACTAACAGTTTTCTAATATTCTAGATATACCACATCCACCATTACTTATTGTAGTAGTTACATCTACAATCAAAATCTAGTCAGTTTTTGTGAATCATTCTTTCCATTTCATAAATCAAGGTTGACTTTGTCTAATCCCATTGATATTTTTGAAGTGTCGTGTTACCATGTCCTTAATTTCAAGCTCTATCATTTTCCCAATGACTGATATCAGGCCAAACAGTCTGTAATTCAAATTTTTAAACCCTCTTTCCTTTTTTTAAATAGCGGGGTTACATTTGCCTCCCTCCGATCTGTTGGGACAGTTCCAGAATCCACAGATGAAAAACAGGGACACAGAGGGGTTACAGATACACACGGGGACTCAGAGAATCACAGATGTATATGGGGACTCAAAGAAACACTGATAATCACAGGGACACAGAGAATCACACTTAGACACTGAGACAGAGAGAGAGAGAGACTCTCAGATACACACAGTCTCCACCTCTATCCTATCCATCCCATTCATCATCTTATACGTCTCAATGAGATCTCCCCTCATTCTTCTAAACTCTAACGAGTACAAGCCTAGTTTATTCAGCCTCTCCTCATAGCTCAATCCCCTCAACTCCGGTATCAGCCTAGTAAACCTCCTCTGCACTCCCTCCAGGGCCAAAATATCCTTGCGCAGGTGCGGCGCCCAAAACTGCACACAGTACTCCAGCTGCGGCCTCACCAATGCCCTATACAGCTGCAGCAAGACCTCCCTACTTTTATATTCAATCCCCCACGCTATGAAGGCCAGCAAAATGAAAATGAAATGTACAGAGGGACGCAGAGAATGAGAGAGAGAATTGCAGATATACACAGTGGTGCATAGAAAGAATCACGCATGCACACAGGGACACAGAGAGAGGATTAGAGATACACACAGGGAGACAGAGAGAATCACAGATACACACAGGGACACAAAGAGTGACCAATTCATGCAGTGACATACAGAGAGAAACACGGAGACACACAGGGACACAGAGTAGCACAGACATTCGCAGGCACAGAGAGAAACACAGGGACACTGAGAACATCACAAATACATACAGGGACACTGACAGAAACACAGATACACTCAGGGACACACAGAGAGAATGACAATATCAGACACATGATGTAGAGATGCCGGCGTTGGACTGTGGTAAACACAGTAAGAAATCTCTCAGCTATCATTAACATTACTATCAATAATAACATTAATATCAAATAAACTGGTTGGATTTTAACCTGGTGTTGTGAGACTTCTAACGTATCAGACACACACACACATCAGGGGAAAATTTGCAGATACACAGGGAAATAGGCAGTGAGAAAGAGATATACAGAGGGAGACAGAGAGAGAGAGAGAGAGAATTACAGATATACACAGGGGTGCAGAGAAGGAATCACATACACATGTGGATACAGAGAGAATCACAGGAACACAGAGAAACACACACACACACACATGGAGGCAGAGAGAGAATCACAGAAACACACAGGGACAGAGAGAGAATCACAGTTACAGACTGGGAAACAGGGACAGAGATACACACAGGGACACAGAGAATCTCACATACACACAGGAACAGACAGAGAGCATCACAGATACACACAGGGACACAGAGAATCATAGGTACACACAGGGACACAGAGACAATCAGAAATACACACAGACAGAGAGACCATCACAGAAACACACAGGGAAACAGAGAGACACTATCAGAGGTACAGACAGGAACAGACAGAGCATCACAGATACACAGGGAGAGACAGAGAGAGAATCACAGATACACACAGGGACACAAACAGAATCACAGATACACACAGGGACATAGAGAACCACAGATACACACAGGGACACAGTTGGAGAGAATGGCAGTTACACATAGGGACACACAGAGAATTACAGACAACACAGTGACATGGAGAGAATCATGGATACTCACTTGGATACAGAGAATACAACACAGATACATTGGACACAGATCAAATCACAGATACAGAAAGGGACACAGAGATAGAAGCACAGATCCACAAATAGACATTGCGAGAAACTAAGTACTCACAGAGCACAGAGAATTTCAGATATACACAGGGGCACAGAGGTTCAAATGTACTGGCAGGTAACGAGAGCTGGACACAATTGTGCTAGCGACAGGGACAGCAGACAGAGAATCACGGATACATTGAGGGACAAAGAGAGAGAGAGATAATGACAGGTACAGGGAAAGGGAGAAGGTGAGATCATCTGAGTGAGGGCTTATTGTTTGGACATCTGGCAGGTTGCGTTTGTGTGTGAAGGTGTGGTTTTTTGCGACGGAGAACAAGAGGTTTTGTTCTGTTAGAGCACCTGTTAGATCCTCATGGGATCTGTTTGTGATTGGTGGGGTGTTAGCTAGCCAGAGGATGGACGAGGGTTCCAGTGAGTATCCAAATCATGTACTCATGATAGATGAGTGAAAATGCTGAGTAGCCTGAGCAGACGGCACTCCTTCAAATTGTGGGCCTCACTGGTTAGACCAGCTACTATCACCCAACCCTCTGCCCTTCAGAAAGAGGATGGTGAGCTATTTCTTGAAACGCTGCAGTCCCTGAGGTGCAAATGCACCCACGAAGGGGCGAGGGCGAGGGAGGAGGAGGCAGCGAGAGAGCAAGAAGCAACGTCAGAAAAAATTAAGGGTGAAGAGTAGCCCTTCACTCAGCCCTTCAATCCTGTTCCGCTGTTTCAACACTGAGAAAAGAGGAGTCTGAGGGATGAGTGAGTGTGAGACGAGTGAGGGAGGATAGTGAGTGCTGAAAGTGAGCGCACGAGATTGAGCGAGGAGGCTGAGTGAGCGAGGAGCGTGAGTGAGGGAGGGGCTGAGCAAGGAGAGAGTGTGTGTGTGTGTGAGTGAGTCTGAATGAGTGAGGGAGGAGAGTGACTGAATGAGCGTGGAGGTGAGTGAGGAGTGTAATAATTGAGGAGTGTGAGAGAGATGTGAGTGACTGAGGAGAGTCAGTGAGGTGAATGAGAATGTGAGGCGAGTGAGTGAATGAAGTGAGTGAATGAATAAAAGTGAGTAGTGAGTGAAAAATGAGTGAGTCGAGTGAGGAGTGAACGAGTGAGTGAGTAATGAGTGAGGAGTGAATGAGGGGTGTGAGGACGGAGTGACCTTTAGCTTTTCTTTATCACATTCCCTCTCAGTATTTTCCTCAGTTGCAGATTCTCTCCCCTCTGTCGCCCCCTCAGTCTCCATCCTTCCCTCAGTCTGTGTGTGTGTGTCTCTCTCTCCCCTCCATCTCTGACTCTCCCTCAGTCTTTTCCTTCTCTCAGGTTGCAGCTCTCCATCAGTATCCCTCTGTCTCTCCATTCTGTCTTCAGTGTCTCTGTCGATCCTTCAGTCTCTGTCTCTCACTCGTTCTGTGTATTTCTCATCTACCCTCTCACACAAAGATAAGCCTCGAGCCCCTTGCCGCACACAAACATATATGTACACCTTGTACCCATTTCAGTCAAGACTTTTAGAACCCTACAGTGCAGAAACAGGCCCTTCGGCCCATCGAGTCTGCACCGAACACAATCCCACCCAGACCCTATCCCCATATCCCTACACATTTACCTGCTAATCCCTCTAACCTACACATCCCAGGACACTAAGGGGCAATTTTAGCATAGCCAATGAACCTAACCCGCACATCTTTGGACTGTGGGAGGAAACCGGAGCACCCGGAGAAAACCCACGCAGACACGAGGAGAATGTGCAAACTCCACACAGGCAGTGACCCGAGCCGGGAATCGAACCCAGGACCCTGGAGCTGTGAAGCAGCAGTGCTAACCACTGTGCTACCGTGCCGCAATTTTGCTCTCCCTCTGCTCTGAATTGACCTCCTCAGCAACTTCGTCATTCATACTGTCAAATTAAGAGCATAAGAACATAAGAAATAGGAGCAGGAGTAGGCCATCTAGCCCTTCGAGCCTGCCCCGCCATTCAATAAGATCATGGCTGATCTGTCGTGACTCAGCTCCACCTTCCCGCCCTCTCCCCATAACCCTTAATCCCTTCTCTTATCAAAAACCCATCAACCCGCTTCTTAAAAATATTTAGCGAGGCAGCCTCCACCACTTCAACGGGCAGAGAATTCCAGAGATTCACCACCCTTTGAGTGAAGAAGTTCCTCCTCAACTCCATTCTAAACCGCCCCCCCCCCCCCCTTATCTTGAGGCTGTGCCCCCTAGTCCTACCCTGACTCTAATTACTACCCCGACTCTGTTCAGTGCGTATTGTATTCATATTGTGGAATTACTACCCTGACTCTGCTGAAACCAGGGGCAGATTGGTTGCGTTTGGACATTGCTCAGAGCTACCCGGTTATCTCATTCCCGCTCCTGATGAAGCTTCACTCGTCTCTCCCGAGGGACGGCAGAGGGATTAAAACACCTCGGGGCTGCTGTGTAAACTGGCTACCCAAGATGAGGTGTTACAAGCAGCTGACTACACTGGCACAACATTAGCAACTGGGAATATAACAGAAACCATTTAGTCTCAGGGGCCTCAGCTTCTCTGATCACACTCTCCAACCGTTTGTCTCCCCATCTGTCACTCCATTAATTCATTCATTATCCGGCTCGCCACGTGTGGTTCTCTCTGTGTAACAGTCTAAATCAATTTGTACTAAGGCTTCACTGCCATAGAATCATAGAACCCTACAGTGCAGAAAGAGGCCCTTTGGCCCATCGAGTCTGCATAGAACACTATCCCACCGATAGCCTGACATATAAGAACATAAGAAATAGGAGCAGGAGTAGGCCATCTGGCCCTTCGAGCCTGCCCCGCCATTCAATAAGATCATGGCTGATCTGTCGGGGCTCAGTTCCACCTTCCCGCCCTCTCCCCATAACCCTTAATCCCCTCTCTTATCAAAAACACATCAACCCGTTTCTTAAAAATATTTAGCGAGGCAGCCTCCACCACTTCAACGGGCAGAGAATTCCAGAGATTCACCACCCTTTGAGTGAAGAAGTTCCTCCTCAACTCTGTTCTAAACCGCCTCCCCCTTTATCTTGAGGCTGTGCCCCCTAGTCCTACTGTCTTTTTTGAGCGGGAAGAGTCTCTCCACCTCTATCCTATCCATCCCATTCATCATCTTATACGTCTCAATGAGATCTCCCCTCATTCTTCTAAACTCTAACGAGTACAAGCCTAGTTTATTCAGCCTCTCCTCATAGCTCAATCCCCTCAACTCCGGTATCAGCCTAGTAAACCTCCTCTGCACTCCCTCCAGGGCCAAAATATCCTTGCGCAGGTGCGGCGCCCAAAACTGCACACAGTACTCCAGCTGCGGCCTCACCAATGCCCTATACAGCTGCAGCAAGACCTCCCTACTTTTATATTCAATCCCCCTCGCTATGAAGGCCAGCATCCCATTATCTCCACATATCCCTCTAACCCACACATCCCAGGACACTAAGGGGCAATTTATTAGCATGGCCAATGAACCTAACCCGCACATCTTTGGACTGTGGGAGGAAACCGGAGCACCCGGAGAAAACCCACGCAGACACGAGGAGAATGTGCAAACTCCACACAGGCAGTGACCCGAGCCGGGAATCGAATCCAGGACCCTGGAGCTGTGAAGCAGCAGTGCTAACCACTGTGCTACCGTGCCACCCGAAGTATCCACGTCCATAGGATTTGATTGGCAATTCTGCCCAGCTAGATAATATAGTCCTGCTGAAGTCAACGGGGATATAAAAGGCTGACAGATACACTGGCAATCGACAGCACGAAGAGCCATAAAATTTAGCCCTTTTCAAAGTCAAAATCAATGTCCCTACAGTGCTTCTGAGTCACACTCAGTGTCTCTGTGTGTTGTACGCAGTGGACAGAATTTTACCAACCATTTGAACAGGCAGGTACTGACCATAGAAAAGTCTATTGACATCGAGAGACGAGGGGTAAGGGGGAGGATTGTATGGTTTTGGGATGAGTGACACTAAAATTCTGCCCTGGGTCACTCGGTGTTTGTGTCATTCACTCAGTTTTTGCAATCCACTCAGGAGTCTCTGTGTTATTCACTGAACAGAGTCATAGGAACCCTTCTGTATGAATACCATACACACTGCACAGAGTCACAGTGCGAGTACTATACACACTGACCACACGCTGGGGAGAATACCACAGAAAACACACTGAACAGTTTCAGGAGAGTAATTCCACACAATGAATGCAATACACACTGAACAGAGTCAGGGTAGTAACTTCACAGTATGAATACAATACACACTGAACAGAGTCAGGATAGTAACTCCACAGAGTGAATACAATACACACTGAACAGAGTCAGGATAGTAACTCCACAGTATGAATACAATACACACTGAACAGAGTCAGGATAGTAACTCCACAGAGTGAATACAATACACACTGAACAGAGTCAGGGTAGTAACTCCACAGTATGAATACAATACACACTGAACAGAGTCAGGGTAGTAACTTCACCAGCATGATTACAAAACACACTGAACAGAGTGAGGGTGGTAACACTACATTATAAGAACATAAGAAATAAGAGCAGGAGTAGGCCATCTAGCCCCTCGAGCCTGCCCCGCCATTCAATAAGATCATGGCTGATCTGTCGTGGCTCAGTTCCACCTTCCCGCCCTCTCCCCATAACCCTTAATCCCCTCTCTTATCAAAAACCCATCAACCCGCTTCTTAAAAATATTTAGCGAGGCAGCCTCCACCACTTCAACCGGCAGAGAATTCCAGAGATTCACCACCCTTTGAGTGAAGAAGTTCCTCCTCAACTCTGTTCTAAACCGTCCCCCCTTTATCTTGAGGCTGTGCCCCCTAGTCCTACTGTCTTTTTTGAGCGGGAAGAGTCTCTCAATGCAATATACACTGAACAGTCACAGAAACTCCACAGAATGAATACAATACACAATGAATTGAGTCATAGTGACTTGCCAGATTGAATATAACGCACTCAAAACAGTGGCAGGCTAATATTTCCACAGTATGAATAGAAAAGGCACAGAATTGAATCAGGATAATCATTCCACAAAGCGAATAAACTACACACTGCATTCAGTCATCATATTGCATTCATAATGTGACTTTGTTATGACTCTGCTCAGTGTGTACTATATTCATACCATGGAGTTACTACCCTGAGTCTGCTGTGTTTATTACTATTATTATGGACTATTACTTATGTGGCGAAGGACTATTACTTACGTGGTGAAAAACTGCAGCAGGCGACAGTGCAGAGGGACCTCGGGGTCTTTGTGCATGAGTCGCAAAAACCCAGCTTGCAGGTGCAGCAGGTGGTCAGGAAGGCGAATGGGATGCTGGCCTTCATAGCGAAGGGGATTGAATATAAAAGTAGGGAGGTCTTGCTGCAGCTGTATAGGGCATTGGTGAGGCCGCAGCTGGAGTACTGTGTGCAGTTTTGGGCGCCGCACCTGCGCAAGGATATTTTGGCCCTGGACGGAGTGCAGAGGAGGTTTACTAGGCTGATACCAGAGTTGAGGGGATTGAGCTATGAGGAGAGGCTGAATAAACTAGGCTTGTACTCGTTAGAGTTTAGAAGAATGAGGGGAGATCTCATTGAGACGTATAAGATGATGAATGGGATGGATAGGATAGAGGTGGAGAGACTCTTCCCGCTCAAAAAAGACAGTAGGACTAGGGGGCACAGCCTCAAGATAAAGGGGGGGGGCGGTTTAGAACAGAGTTGAGGAGGAACTTCTTCACTCAAAGGGTGGTGAATCTCTGGAATTCTCTGCCCGTTGAAGTGGTGGAGGCTGCCTCACTAAATATTTTTAAGAAGCGGGTTGATGGGTTTTTGATAAGAGAGGGGATTAAGGGTTATGGGGAGAGGGCGGGAAGGTGGAACTGAGCCACGACAGATCAGCCATGATCTTATTGAATGGCGGGGCAGGCTCGAAGGGCCAGATGGCCTACTCCTGCTCCTATTTCTTATGTTCTTATGTATTCATACTATTTATTTAGTTACTATGACACTTGTACAGTGTGCAGTGTATTCACACATTAAAGATATTATCCAGAAACTGTGCAGTGTTTTCTATTATATTCATACAGTGGAGTTACTATGTCTACTGTTTTCAATTTGCATTGCATTAATGTCACGAGAGTCAGGATTGTAACTGCAGTAGGAATACAATACACACAACAGTAATATTAACTCCACAGCATGAATACAATATGCACTGAACAGAGTTAGGCTAGTAATTCAACAGTCTGAATAAAATAAACACTGAACAGAGTCAAGATAGTAACCCTACTTTTTGAATACAATATACATTGAACACACTCATCATAACACCACAGGACACAGAAAATGCACACTGATTGTAACTTCATAGCATGAATACAACCCACACAGAACAGGGAAAGATTAACAACTCCAAAGTATGGATACAATATACCTATATATTGCCTACCTGATAATCTGCATCCCAGAGCACTTAAAAAAGTGGCTCTAGAAATAGTGGATGCATTAGTGGTCATCTTCCAGGATTCTAGTCTCTGGAACAGTCCCCGCAGATTGGAGAGTAGGTAATGTCACTCCAACATTCAAAAAGGGAGCTAAGAGAGAAAACAGGGAATTACACACCGATAAGTCGATCATTGGAAGTGAGGAAAATTCTCAAAACAATTTTCAAGGACTTTAAAACACTGTGCTACCGTGGGCGGCACGGTAGCACAGTGGTTAGCACTGCTGCTTCACAGCTCCAGGGTCCTGGGTTCGATTCCCGGCTCGGGTCACTGCCTGTGTGGAGTTTGCACATTCTCCTCGTGTCTGCGTGGGTTTTCTCCGGGTGCTCCGGTTTCCTCCCACAGTCCAAAGATGTGCGGGTTAGGTTCATTGGCTATGCTAAAATTGCCCCTTAGTGTCCTGGGATGTGTAGGTTAGAGGGATTAGCAGGTAAAATGTGTAGGGATATGGGGATAGGGTCTGGGTGGGATTGTGTTCGGTGCAGACTCGATGGGCCGAAGGGCCTGTTTCTGCACTGTAGGGTTCTAGGGAATGAATTCAGTACAGAATCCAGAATTTAGAAAGCAGTGGCAGGATCTGAGTCAGCATGGATTTGTGAAGGGGATATCATGCTTAACAAATCTGTCGGAATTTCTTTGAAGATGTAACTAGGTTGACAAGGGGGAACCAGTCAATGTGGTATATTTAGATTTTTCAGAAAGTGTTTGACAAAGTCCCGTGAAAGAGATTATCGTGCAAGATTAAAGAACGTGGGATTGGAAGGGGGTATGTTGAGATGGATGGAATACTGTTTGGCAGAGGAGGAAAAGAAGAGTATGAATTAATGGGTGCTTTTCAAATTGGCAGGCAGTAACGAGTGGGATGCCACAAGGATCGGTGCTGGGACCCCAGCCATTCACAACATATATTAAGGATTTGGATGAGGGAACAAAATGTAACACCTCAAAGTTTGCAGATGGGAACAAGTTGGGTGGGAGGGTGGACTGTGATGAGGATGCAGAGATCCTTCCGAAAAGACAGTAGGACTAGGGGGCACAGCCTCAAGATAAAGGGGGGGGGGGCGGTTTAGGACGGAGTTGAGGAGGAACTTCTTCACTCAAAGGGTGGTGAATCTCTGGAATTCTCTACCCGTTGAAGTGGTGGAGGCTGCCTCGCTAAATATTTTTAAGAAGCGGGTTGATGGGTTTTTGATAAGAGAAGGGATTAAGGGTTATGGGGAGAGGGCGGGAAGGTGGAGCTGAGTCACGACAGATCAGCCATGATCTTATTGAATGGCGGGGCAGGCTCGAGGGGCTAGATGGCCTACTCCTGCTCCTATTTCTTATGTTCTTATGAAACAGGTTGGGTGAGTGGGCTAATTAATGGCAGATACTGTATCATTTGGATAAATGTGAGATTATTCACTTTGGAAGCAAAAACAAGAAGGCAGGTTACCATCTGAATGGCTGTAAATTGGGAGAGGGGAGTGTGTAGAGGGACCTGGTTTCCTTGTGCACCAGTCACTGAAGGTAAGTACACTGGTGCAGTAGTCGATAAAGAAGGCAAATGGCATGTTGGCCTTCATTGCGAGTGGATTCGAGAACAGTAGCAGGGCTGTGATGTTGCATCTGTACAGGGCCTTGGTGAGGTCAAGCCTAGGGTAGAGTATTGTGTGCAATTTTGGTTTCTTTTCCTGAGGATGCCCTTGCTCTCGAGGGAGTGCATCAAAAGTTTACTAGGCTGATTCCAGGGGATGGCAGGACTGATGTATGAAGAGCCATTGACGAGGTTAGGATTGTTTTCGCTGGAGCTGAGACAAACGAGTGGTGATCTCAGAGACTTATAAAATTCTAAAAGGGCTAGACAGGATAGATACAGGGAGGATGTTACTGATGTTACACTATCAAGGGCAGGAGTCTTAGTAGCGTTGAAGAGCAGAAGGATCTCGGGGTCCGGGTCCACAGGACTCTTAAATCGGCCTCGCAGGTGGAGGAGGTGGTCAAGAAGGCGTATGGTGTACTGGCCTTCATTAATCGAGGGATTGAGTTTAGGAGTCGGGAGGTAATGCTGCAACTTTACAGGACCCTTGTCAGGCCTCATTTGGAGTACTGTGCGCAGTTCTGGTCGCCTCACTATAGGAAAGACGTAGAAGCTATTGAAAGGGTGCAGAGGAGATTTACAAGGATGTTGCCTGGACTGGGAGGCATGCCTTATGAAGATAGGTTGAGGGAGCTGGGACTCTTTTCCCTAGAGAGGCGAAGGTTGAGAGGCGACCTGATAGAAGTTTATAAAATGTTGAGAGGAATAGATAGGGTGGACTCTCAGAGGCTATTTCCCCGGGTTGAAATGGTCGCTACGAGAGGACACAGATTTAAGGTGCGGGGAGGGAAGTACAGAGGTGATGTTAGGGGTAAGTTTTTCACTCAGAGGGTGGTGAGTGAATGGAATCGGCTGCCATCATCGGTGGTGGAGGCGAACTCGCTGGGGTCTTTTAAAAGACTTCTGGATGAGTATATGGGGTTTAATGGGATTGGGGGTTATAGATAGGTCTATAGATTGGTGGGGTTGATGCGATCGGCGCAACTCGAGGGCCGAAGGGCCTGTTTGTGCTGTAATGTTCTATGTTCTATGATGGTGGGGGGAGTCAGAACCAGGGATCACAGTCTAAGGATTGAGGGTAGCCCATTTAGGAAGGTGAGGAGACATTTCAAAGAATACACATTCAACAGATAATTGTAACTTAGAACCGTAGAACACTACAGCACAAAAAGAGGCCCTTTGGCCCTTCTTGATTATGCTGACCCATTATTCTGCCTAGTCCCACTGACCTGCATCTGGACCATATCCCCCCACACCCCTATGTACCTGCCCACGTTTTTCCCTTAAATGTTTAAAAGTGAGCCTGCATTCACCACTTCATCTGGCAGCTCATTCCACACTCCCACTACTCTGTGTGAAGAAGCCCACCCTAATATTCCTGTAAACTTTTCCCCCTTCACCCTTAACCCATGTCCTCTAGTTTTTTTTCTCCCCTAGCCTCAGTGGAAAAAATCTGCTTACATTTGTTCTATCAGCATAGAACCCTACAGTGCAGAAACAGGCCCTTCGGCCCATCGAGTCTGCACCGAACACAATCCCACCCAGACCCTATCCCCATATCCCTACACATTTACCTGCTAATCCCTCTAACCTACACATCCCAGGACACTATCTGCACCCATCGTAATTTTATGCACCTCTATCAAATCCGTCCTCATTCTTCCGCGCTCCAGGGAATAAAGTCCTAATGTATTCAACCTTTCTCTGTAACTCAGTTTCTCAAGTCCCAGCGACATCCTTGTAAAACTTCTCTGCACTTTTTCAACCTTGTTAGTATCCTTCCTATAATTAGGTGACCAAAATTGCACACAATACTCTAAATTTGGCCTCACCGATATCTTACACAACGTCATCATAACATTTCAACTCTTATGCTCAATACTTTGATTTATAAAGGCCAATGTTCCAAAAATCACTCTTTACAACCTTATCTACCTGTGATGCCACTTTTTTAAAGAATTATGTATCTGTATTCCCAAATCTCTGTGTTCTACTACACTCTTCAATGTCCTACCATTTACCATGTATGTTCTACATTGGTTTGTCCTTCCAAAGTGCAATAGCTCACACTTGTCTGTATTAAACTCCATCTGCCACTTTTCAGCCCATTTTTCTAGCTGGCCCAAATCACTCTGCAAGCTTTGAAAACCTTCCTCCCTGTCCACTACACCTCCAATCTTTGTATCATCGGCAAATTTGCTGATCCAATTTACCACATTATCATCCAGATCATTCATATAGATGACAGACAACAATGGACCCAGCACTGATCCCTGAGGCACTCCACTAGTCACAGGCCTCCACTCAGAGAAGCAATCCTCAACTGGAATTTTTTATCCACAGGCATTTAAGTCCAGCAAGGGGCATGCGTGCGGCAGGTTGTGGTGGGCTGCTCTTGGATGTTGCTTCGGGAGTTGCCTACTGCTTCATGTCGTTGGTGTGCGTAAACTGGACCATCTCGAGGGCAACATGACAGCTCAGAGGCTATCTCTGTTGCTGTGCGGACACATGGATTTGGGCCTGTGTCCGTGGGAGTTTGCGCGTTCTCCCCGTGGTTGCGTGGGTTTCCTCCGGGTGCTCCGGTTTCCTCCCACATCCCAAAAATGTGCTTTTAGGCTGATTGATTGGGTAACAAATTGTCCCTATATTGGACCTCCCTGATCCTCACACATTAGGCATAGACTAGAGTCATGAATAGGTCACTGACCATGGGACGGCGGCGCGGGCTCGTTGGGCCGAAGGGCCTGTTTCCCGTGCTGTGTTGTTCTTTGTTCTTTGTACCACTCACTGGCTTCTTCCATTGAGCCAATGTCTAATCCAATTTACTACCTTTCCATGTATACCTAGCGACTGAACCTTCCTAACTCGCCTCTCATGCGGGACATTGTCAAAGGCCTTACTGAAGTCTTACTTCCTTCTCTCATGTCTTCTTTTAGCCCTCTTCATTTCCTTCTTCAGTAGTTTCTTGCACTTTTTATACTCCTCAAGTCTCTTATTTGTTCCCTGTTGCCGATACATGTTATATATCTCTCTCTTCTTCTTTATCAGATGTGCAATATCCCTCGAGAACCAAGGTTCCTTATTCTTATTTACTTTGCCTTCAATCCTGACAGGAACATACAAACTCTGCACTCAAAATTTCTTCCTTGGAGGCTTCCCACTTACCAATCACATCCTTGCCAGAGAACTTCATAGAATGAATACAATACACAATGAATCGAGTGAGGGAAGCAATCCCACACTGCGAATATAATACACGCAAGTCAGAGTCAGGATCGTAACTTCACAATATGAATACTGCAGCAGGCGACGGTGCAGAGGGACCTCGGGGCCCTTGTGCATGAGTCGCAAAAACCCAGCTTGCAGGTGCAGCAGGTGGTCAGGAAGGCGAATGGGATGCTGGCCTTCATAGCGAAGGGGATTCAATATAAAAGTAGGGAGGTCTTGCTGCAGCTGTATAGGGCATTGGTGAGGCCGCAGCTGGAGTACTGTGTGCAGTTTTGGGTGCCGCACCTGCGCAAGGAAATTTTGGCCCTGGAGGGAGTGCAGAGGAGGTTTACTAGGCTGATGCCGGAGTTGAGGGGGTTGAGCTGTGAGGAGAGGCTGAATAAACTAGGCTGGTACTCGTTAGAGTTTAGAAGAATGAGGGGAGATCTCATTGAGACGTATAAGATGATGAATGGGATGGATAGGATAGAGGTGGAGAGACTCTTCCTGCTCAGAAAGGATAGTAGGACTAGGGGGCACAGCCTCAAGATAAAGGGGAGGCGGTTTAGAACAGAGTTGAGGAGGAACTTCTTCACTCAAAGGGTGGTGAATCTCTGGAATTCTCTGCCCGTTGAAGTGGTGGAGGCTGCCTCGCTAAATATTTTTAAGAAACGGGTTGATGGGTTTTTGATAAGAGAGGGGATTAAGGGTTATGGGGAGAGGGCGGGAAGGTGGAGCTGAGCCACGACAGATCAGCCATGATCTTATTGAATGGCAGGGCAGGCTCGAAGGGCCAGATGGCCTACTCCTGCTCCTATTTCTTATGTTCTTATGTTCTAAAATACACACTAAACAGAGCATATCTTCGCAGTAGGAATAAAATAAACAGAACAGAGTCAGGACAGTAACTTCACAGTATGAATACAATATACAATGAACAGAGTAAGAGTATTAACTCCACAGAATGAATACAATAAACACTGAACAGAGCATAGTAACTCCACAGTATGAATACAATACACACTGAACAGACTCAGGATAGTAACTCCACAGAGTGAATACAATACACACTGAACAGAGTCAGGATAGTAACTCCACTGTATGAATACAATATACATTGACGAGAGTTTGGTAGGTCCACAGTTTGAATATAATACACACAGAATAGTGTCAGGGTAGTAACTCCACAGAATGAATACAATACACACTGAACAGAGACAGGCTTGTAACTCCACAGTACGAATATAATACGTATTGACCAGAGCTCGGTAGATCCACAGAATGAAGACAATACACACTGAACAGAATTAGGGTAGAATCTCCACCATATAAGTACAATACACACTGAACAGAATCAGTGTAGTCACTTACAGTATCAATACAATAGACACTGAACTTGGCCAGGAGAGTAATATTGCAGTCTGGACACAATACACACTGAACGCATCATTGTGACTCTGCAGTATGAATATGCACTGAGCAGAGTCGGGGATGTTAGTTCACAATATGAAAACAGTATACAATGGACAGAATCAGGTAGTAACTCCAGTTTCTGGATACAGTATACAGAACTGAGTCAGGGAAGTAACTCCACAGAATAAAGACAATACACACAGGACAGAGTCAGAGTAATAATTCCCCAAAATGAATAAAATACACACTGAATAGAATCAGGAAAGTAACTTCACAGTTTGAATACAATAGACACCAGATAGAGTATCACAACTCCGCAGTATGAATACGATACACACTGAACAGAGTCAGGGTAGTCACTTCTCAGAGTGAATACAATACACACTGAGCAGAGCATCACAATCTCCACAGCACGAATACAATACATAGTGAATAGAGCATGGTAATTCCACCGTATATGACTACAATACACACTGAACAGTGTCAGGGTAGTCACTTCTCAGAGTGAATACAATACAGACTGAGCAGAGCATCACAATCTCCACAGCACGAATACAATACATAGTGAATAGAGCATGGTAATTCCACAGGATACGACTACAACAGTGTCAGGGCAATAACTTCACAGTATGAATACTATGCACATTGAACAAAGTCAGTTTGGGAACATCATAGTATCAATACAATACACTCTGAGCAGAGTCAGGATATTAACACCACAGAAGGAATACAATACACACTGAACAGAGTCAGGATAGTAACTCCACAGTATGAATACATACACACCGAACAGAATGTATTAACTCCACAGTATGAATACAATACACACTGAACAGAGCATATTAACTCCACAGTATGAATACAATACACACCGAACAGAGCATATTAACTCCACACTATGAATACAATACACACCGAACAGAGCATATTAACTCCACAGTATGAATACAATACACACCGAACAGAGCATATTAACTCCACAGTATGAATACAATACACACCGAACAGAGCATATTAACTCCACAGTATGAATACAATACACACCGAACAGAGCATATTAACTCCACAGTATGAATACAATACACACCGAACAGAGCATATTAACTCCACAGTATGAATACAATACACACCGAACAGAGCATATTAACTCCACAGTATGAATACAATACACACCGAACAGAGCATATTAACTCCACAGTATGAATACATACACACCGAACAGAATGTATTAACTCCACAGCATGAATACAATACACACCGAACAGAGCATATTAACTCCACAGTATGAATACAATACACACCGAACAGAGCATATTAACTCCCCAGTATGAATACAATACACACTGAACAGAGCATATTAACTCCACACTATGAATACAATACATACTGAACAGAGCATATTAAATCCACAGTATGAATACAATACACACCGAACAGAGCATATTAACTCCACAGTATGAATACAATACACACCGAACAGAGCATATTAACTCCACAGTATGAATACATACACACCGAACAGAATGTATTAACTCCACAGCATGAATACAATACACACCGAACAGAATGTATTAACTCCACAGTATGAATACATACACACCGAACAGAATGTATTAACTCCACAGCATGAATACAATACACACCGAACAGAATGTATTAACTCCACAGCATGAATACAATACAAACCGAACAGAATGTATTAACTCCACAGTATGAATACAATACACACCGAACAGAGCATATTAACTCCACAGTATGAATACAATACACACCGAACAGAGCATATTAAATCCACAGTATGAATACAATACACACCGAACAGAGCATATTAACTCCACAGTGTGAATACAATACACACCGAACAGAGCATATTAACTCCACAGCATGAATACAATACACACCGAACAGAATGTATTAACTCCACAGTATGAATACAATACACACCGAACAGAGCATATTAACTCCACAGTATGAATACATACACACCGAACAGAATGTATTAACTCCACAGCATGAATACAATACACACCGAACAGAATGTATTAACTCCACAGCATGAATACAATACACACCGAACAGAATGTATTAACTCCACAGTATGAATACAATACACACCGAACAGAGCATATTAACTCCACACTATGAATACAATACACACCGAACAGAATGTATTAACTCCACACTATGAATACAATACACACCGAACAGAGCATATTAACTCCACAGTATGAATACAATACACACCGAACAGAATGTATTAACTCCACAGCATGAATACAATACACACCGAACAGAATGTATTAACTCCACACTATGAATACAATACACACCGAACAGAGCATATTAACTCCACAGTATGAATACAATACACACCGAACAGAATGTATTAACTCCACACTATGAATACAATACACACTGAACAGAATGTATTAACTCCACACTATGAATACAATACACACTGAACAGAATGTATTAACTCCACAGTATGAATACAATACACACCGAACAGAGCATATTAACTCCACACTATGAATACAATACACACTGAACAGAGCATATTAACTCCACAGTATGAATACAATACACACTGAACAGAGCACATTAACTCCACAGTATGAATACAATACACACTGAACAGAGCATATTAACTCCACAGTATGAATACATACACACTGAACAGAGTCAGGATAGTAACTCCACAGTATGAATACAATACACACCGAACAGAGCATATTAACTCCACAGTATGAATACAATACACACTGAACAGAGCACATTAACTCCACAGTATGAATACAATACACACTGAACAGAGCACATTAACTCCACAGTATGAATACAATACACACTGAACAGAGCATATTAACTCCACAGTATGAATACAATACACACTGAACAGAATGTATTAACTCCACACTATGAATACAATACACACTGAACAGAATGTATTAACTCCACAGTATGAATACAATACACACCGAACAGAGCATATTAACTCCACACTATGAATACAATACACACTGAAAAGAATATATTAACTCCACAGTATGAATACAATACACACCGAACAGAGCATATTAACTCCACAGTATGAATACAATACACACTGAACAGAGTCAGGATAGTAACTCCAAAGTATGAATACAATACACACTGAACAGAGTCAGGATAGTAACTCCACAGAGTGAATACAATACACACTGAACAGAGTCAGGATAGTAACTCCACAGTATGAATAAAATAAACACTGAACAGAGTCAGGATAGTAACTCCACAGTATGAATACAATACACACTGAACAGAGTCAGGATAGTAACTCCACAGAGTGAATACAATACACACTGAACAGAGTCAGGATAGTAACTCCACAGTATGAATACAATACACAGTGAACAGAGTCAGGATAGTAACTCCACAGAGTGAATACAATACACACTGAACAGAGTCAGATTAGTAACTCCACAGTATGAATACAATACACACTGAACAGAGTCAGGATAGTAACTCCACAGAGTGAATACAATACACACTGAACAGAGTCAGGATAGTAACTCCACAGTATGAATACAATACACACTGAACAGAGTCAGGATAGTAACTCCACAGAGTGAATACAATACACACTGAACAGAGTCAGGATAGTAACTCCACAGTATGAATACAATACACACTGAACAGAGTCAGGATAGTAACTCCACAGCATGAATACAATACACAGTGAACAGAGTCAGGATAGTAACTCCACAGAGTGAATACAATACACACTGAACAGAGTCAGGATAGTAACTCCACAGTATGAATACAATACACACTGAACAGAGTCAGGATAGTAACTCCACAGAGTGAATACAATACACACTGAACAGAGTCAGGATAGTAACTCCACAGTATGAATACAATACACACTGAACAGAGTCAGGATAGTAACTCCACAGAGTGAATACAATACACACTGAACAGAGTCAGGATAGTAACTCCACAGTATGAATACAATACACACTGAACAGAGTCAGGATAGTAACTCCACAGAGTGAATACAATACACACTGAACAGAGTCAGGATAGTAACTCCACAGTATGAATACAATACACACTGAACAGAGTCAGGATAGTAACTCCACAGAGTGAATACAATACACACTGAACAGAGTCAGGATAGTAACTCCACAGTATGAATACAATACACACTGAACAGAGTCAGGATAGTAACTCCACAGCATGAATACAATACACACTGAACAGAGTCAGGATAGTAACTCCACAGAGTGAATACAACACACACTGAACAGAGTCAGGATAGTAACTCCACAGAGTGAATACAATACACACTGAACAGAGTCAGGATAGTAACTCCACAGAGTGAATACAATACACACTGAACAGAGTCAGGATAGTAACTCCACAGTATGAATACAACACACACTGAACAGAGTCAGGATAGTAACTCCACAGAGTTAATACAATACACACTGAACAGAGTCAGGATAGTAACTCCACAGTATGAATACAATACACACTGAACAGAGTCAGGGTAGTAACTCCACAGTATGAATACAATACACACTGAACAGAGTCAGGATAGTAACTCCACAGTATGAATACAACACACACTGAACAGAGTCAGGATAGTAACTCCACAGAGTGAATACAATACACACTGAACAGAGTCAGGATAGTAACTCCACAGTATGAATACAATACACAGTGAACAGAGTCAGGATAGTAACTCCACAGAGTGAATACAATACACACTGAACAGAGTCAGGATAGTAACTCCACAGAGTGAATACAATACACACTGAACAGAGTCAGGGTAGTAACTCCACAGTATGAATACAATACACACTGAACAGAGTCAGGATAGTAACTCCACAGTATGAATACAATACACACTGAACAGAGTCAGGGTAGTAACTCCACAGTATGAATACAATAAACACTGAACAGAGTCAGGATAGTAACTCCACAGAGTGAATACAATACAGACTGAACAGAGTCAGGATAGTAACTCCACAGTATGAATACAATACACACTGAACAGAGTCAGGATAGTAACTCCACAGTATGAATACAATACACACTGAACAGAGTCAGGATAGTAACTCCACAGAGTGAATACAATACAGACTGAACAGAGTCAGGTTAGTAACTCCACAGAGTGAATACAATACACACTGAACAGAGTCAGGGTAGTAACTCCACAGTATGAATACAATACACACTGAACAGAGTCAGGGTAGTAACTCCTCAGTATGAATACAATACACAGTGAACAGAGTCAGGATAGTAACTCCACAGAGTGAATACAATACACACTGAACAGAGTCAGGATAGTAACTCCACAGTATGAATACAATACACACTGAACAGAGTCAGGGTAGTAACTCCTCAGTATGAATACAATACACAGTGAACAGAGTCAGGATAGTAACTCCACAGTATGAATACAATACACACTGAACAGAGTCAGGATAGTAACTCCACAGTATGAATACAATACACACTGAACAGAGTCAGGATAGTAACTCCTCAGTATGAATACAATACACAGTGAACAGAGTCAGGATAGTAACTCCACAGTATGAATACAATACACACTGAACAGAGTCAGGATAGTAACTTCACAGAGTGAATACAATACACACTGAACAGAGTCAGGATAATAACTCCACAGAGTGAATACAATACACACTGAACAGAGTCAGGATAGTAACTCCACAGAGTGAATACAATACACACTGAACAGAGTCAGGATAGTAACTCCACAGAGTGAATACAATACACACTGAACAGAGTCAGGATAGTAACTCCACAGTATGAATACAATACACACTGAACAGAGTCAGGAGAGTAACTCAACAGAGTGAATACAATACACACTGAACAGAGTCAGGGTAGTAACTCCACAGTATGAATACAATACACACTGAACAGAGTCAGGATAGTAACTCCACAGTATGAATACAATACACACTGAACAGAGTCAGGATAGTAACTCCACAGAGTGAATACAATACACACTGAACAGAGTCAGGATAGTAACTCCACAGTATGAATACAATACACACTGAACAGAGTCAGGATAGTAACTCCACAGTATGAATACAATACACACTGAACAGAGTCAGGATAGTAACTCCACAGTATGAATACAATACACACTGAACAGAGTCAGGATAGTAACTCCACAGAGTGAATACAACACACACTGAACAGAGTCAGGATAGTAACTCCACAGTATGAATACAATACACACTGAACAGAGTCAGGGTAGTAACTCCACAGTATGAATACAATAAACACTGAACAGAGTCAGGATAGTAACTCCACAGAGTGAATACAATACACACTGAACAGAGTCAGGGTAGTAACTCCACAGAGTGAATACAATACACACTGAACAGAGTCAGGATAGTAACTCCACTGTATGAATACAATACACACTGAACAGAGTCAGGTTAGTAAATCCACAGTATGAATACAATACACACTGAACAGAGTCAGGGTAGTAACTCCACAGTATGAATACAATACACACTGAACAGAGTCAGGATAGTAACTCCACAGTATGAATACAATACACACTGAACAGAGTCAGGATAGTAACTCCACAGTATGAATACAATACACACTGAACAGAGTCAGGGTAGTAACTCCACAGTATGAATACAATAAACACTGAACAGAGTCAGGATAGTAACTCCACAGAGTGAATACAATACAGACTGAACAGAGTCAGGATAGTAACTCCACAGTATGAATACAATACACACTGAACAGAGTCAGGATAGTAACTCCACAGTATGAATACAATACACACTGAACAGAGTCAGGATAGTAACTCCACAGAGTGAATACAATACAGACTGAACAGAGTCAGGTTAGTAACTCCACAGAGTGAATACAATACACACTGAACAGAGTCAGGGTAGTAACTCCACAGTATGAATACAATACACACTGAACAGAGTCAGGGTAGTAACTCCTCAGTATGAATACAATACACACTGAACAGAGTCAGGGTAGTAACTCCTCAGTATGAATACAATACACAGTGAACAGAGTCAGGATAGTAACTCCACAGTATGAATACAATACACACTGAACAGAGTCAGGATAGTAACTCCACAGTATGAATACAATACACACTGAACAGAGTCAGGGTAGTAACTCCTCAGTATGAATACAATACACAGTGAACAGAGTCAGGATAGTAACTCCACAGTATGAATACAATACACACTGAACAGAGTCAGGATAGTAACTTCACAGAGTGAATACAATACACACTGAACAGAGTCAGGATAATAACTCCACAGAGTGAATACAATACACACTGAACAGAGTCAGGATAGTAACTCCACAGAGTGAATACAATACACACTGAACAGAGTCAGGATAGTAACTCCACAGAGTGAATACAATACACACTGAACAGAGTCAGGATAGTAACTCCACAGTATGAATACAATACACACTGAACAGAGTCAGGAGAGTAACTCAACAGAGTGAATACAATACACACTGAACAGAGTCAGGGTAGTAACTCCACAGTATGAATACAATACACACTGAACAGAGTCAGGATAGTAACTCCACAGTATGAATACAATACACACTGAACAGAGTCAGGATAGTAACTCCACAGAGTGAATACAATACACACTGAACAGAGTCAGGATAGTAACTCCACAGTATGAATACAATACACACTGAACAGAGTCAGGATAGTAACTCCACAGTATGAATACAATACACACTGAACAGAGTCAGGATAGTAACTCCACAGTATGAATACAATACACACTGAACAGAGTCAGGATAGTAACTCCAAAGTATGAATACAATACACACTGAACAGAGTCAGGATAGTAACTCCACAGAGTGAATACAATACACACTGAACAGAGTCAGGATAGTAACTCCACAGTATGAATACAATACACACTGAACAGAGTCAGGGTAGTAACTCCACAGTATGAATACAATAAACACTGAACAGAGTCAGGATAGTAACTTCACAGAGTGAATACAATACACACTGAACAGAGTCAGGATAATAACTCCACAGAGTGAATACAATACACACTGAACAGAGTCAGGATAGTAACTCCACAGAGTGAATACAATACACACTGAACAGAGTCAGGATAGTAACTCCACAGAGTGAATACAATACACACTGAACAGAGTCAGGATAGTAACTCCACAGTATGAATACAATACACACTGAACAGAGTCAGGATAGTAACTCCACAGTATGAATACAATACACACTGAACAGAGTCAGGGTAGTAACTCCACAGTATGAATACAATACACACTGAACAGAGTCAGGATAGTAACTTCACAGAGTGAATACAATACACACTGAACAGAGTCAGGATAATAACTCCACAGAGTGAATACAATACACACTGAACAGAGTCAGGATAGTAACTCCACAGAGTGAATACAATACACACTGAACAGAGTCAGGATAGTAACTCCACAGAGTGAATACAATACACACTGAACAGAGTCAGGATAGTAACTTCACAGTATGAATACAATACACACTGAACAGAGTCAGGAGAGTAACTCAACAGAGTGAATACAATACACACTGAACAGAGTCAGGGTAGTAACTCCACAGTATGAATACAATACACACTGAACAGAGTCAGGATAGTAACTCCACAGTATGAATACAATACACACTGAACAGAGTCAGGATAGTAACTCCACAGAGTGAATACAATACACACTGAACAGAGTCAGGATAGTAACTCCACAGTATGAATACAATACACACTGAACAGAGTCAGGATAGTAACTCCACAGTATGAATACAATACACACTGAACAGAGTCAGGATAGTAACTCCACAGTATGAATACAATACACACTGAACAGAGTCAGGATAGTAACTCCACAGTATGAATACAATACACACTGAACAGAGTCAGGATAGTAACTCCACAGAGTGAATACAACACACACTGAACAGAGTCAGGATAGTAACTCCACAGTATGAATACAATACACACTGAACAGAGTCAGGGTAGTAACTCCACAGTATGAATACAATAAACACTGAACAGAGTCAGGATAGTAACTCCACAGAGTGAATACAATACACACTGAACAGAGTCAGGGTAGTAACTCCACAGAGTGAATACAATACACACTGAACAGAGTCAGGATAGTAACTCCACTGTATGAATACAATACACACTGAACAGAGTCAGGTTAGTAAATCCACAGTATGAATACAATACACACTGAACAGAGTCAGGGTAGTAACTCCACAGTATGAATACAATACACACTGAACAGAGTCAGGATAGTAACTCCACAGTATGAATACAATACACACTGAACAGAGTCAGGATAGTAACTCCACAGTATGAATACAATACACACTGAACAGAGTCAGGGTAGTAACTCCACAGTATGAATACAATAAACACTGAACAGAGTCAGGATAGTAACTCCACAGAGTGAATACAATACAGACTGAACAGAGTCAGGATAGTAACTCCACAGTATGAATACAATACACACTGAACAGAGTCAGGATAGTAACTCCACAGTATGAATACAATACACACTGAACAGAGTCAGGATAGTAACTCCACAGAGTGAATACAATACAGACTGAACAGAGTCAGGATAGTAACTCCACAGTATGAATACAATACACACTGAACAGAGTCAGGATAGTAACTCCACAGTATGAATACAATACACACTGAACAGAGTCAGGATAGTAACTCCACAGAGTGAATACAATACAGACTGAACAGAGTCAGGATAGTAACTCCACAGAGTGAATACAATACACACTGAACAGAGTCAGGGTAGTAACTCCACAGTATGAATACAATACACACTGAACAGAGTCAGGGTAGTAACTCCTCAGTATGAATACAATACACACTGAACAGAGTCAGGATAGTAACTCCACAGTATGAATACAATACACACTGAACAGAGTCAGGATAGTAACTCCACAGTATGAATACAATACACACTGAACAGAGTCAGGGTAGTAACTCCTCAGTATGAATACAATACACAGTGAACAGAGTCAGGATAGTAACTCCACAGTATGAATACAATACACACTGAACAGAGTCAGGATAGTAACTTCACAGAGTGAATACAATACACACTGAACAGAGTCAGGATAATAACTCCACAGAGTGAATACAATACACACTGAACAGAGTCAGGATAGTAACTCCACAGAGTGAATACAATACACACTGAACAGAGTCAGGATAGTAACTCCACAGAGTGAATACAATACACACTGAACAGAGTCAGGATAGTAACTCCACAGTATGAATACAATACACACTGAACAGAGTCAGGAGAGTAACTCAACAGAGTGAATACAATACACACTGAACAGAGTCAGGGTAGTAACTCCACAGTATGAATACAATACACACTGAACAGAGTCAGGATAGTAACTCCACAGTATGAATACAATACACACTGAACAGAGTCAGGATAGTAACTCCACAGAGTGAATACAATACACACTGAACAGAGTCAGGATAGTAACTCCACAGTATGAATACAATACACACTGAACAGAGTCAGGATAGTAACTCCACAGTATGAATACAATACACACTGAACAGAGTCAGGATAGTAACTCCACAGTATGAATACAATACACACTGAACAGAGTCAGGATAGTAACTCCAAAGTATGAATACAATACACACTGAACAGAGTCAGGATAGTAACTCCACAGAGTGAATACAATACACACTGAACAGAGTCAGGATAGTAACTCCACAGTATGAATACAATACACACTGAACAGAGTCAGGGTAGTAACTCCACAGTATGAATACAATAAACACTGAACAGAGTCAGGATAGTAACTCCACAGAGTGAATACAATACAGACTGAACAGAGTCAGGATAGTAACTCCACAGTATGAATACAATACACACTGAACAGAGTCAGGATAGTAACTCCACAGTATGAATACAATACACACTGAACAGAGTCAGGATAGTAACTCCACAGAGTGAATACAATACACACTGAACAGAGTCAGGGTAGTAACTCCTCAGTATGAATACAATACACAGTGAACAGAGTCAGGATAGTAACTCCACAGTATGAATACAATACACACTGAACAGAGTCAGGATAGTAACTTCACAGTATGAATACAATACACACTGAACAGAGTCAGGGTAGTAACTCCACAGAGTGAATACAATACACACTGAACAGAGTCAGGATAGTAACTCCACAGAGTGAATACAATACACACTGAACAGAGTCAGGATAGTAACTCAACAGAGTGAATACAATACACACTGAACAGAGTCAGGGTAGTAACTCCACAGTATGAATACAATACACACTGAACAGAGTCAGGATAGTAACTCCACAGTATGAATACAATACACACTGAACAGAGTCAGGATAGTAACTCCACAGAGTGAATACAATACACACTGAACAGAGTCAGGATAGTAACTCCACAGTATGAATACAATACACACTGAACAGAGTCAGGATAGTAACTCCACAGAGTGAATACAATACACACTGAACAGAGTCAGGATAGTAACTCCACAGTATGAATACAATACACACTGAACAGAGTCAGGATAGTAACTCCACAGAGTGAATACAACACACACTGAACAGAGTCAGGATAGTAACTCCACAGTATGAATACAATACACACTGAACAGAGTCAGGGTAGTAACTCCACAGAGTGAATACAATACACACTGAACAGAGTCAGGATAGTAACTCCACAGTATGAATACAATACACACTGAACAGAGTCAGGATAGTAACTCCACAGAGTGAATACAATACACACTGAACAGAGTCAGGATAGTAACTCCACAGTATGAATACAATACACACTGAACAGAGTCAGGATAGTAACTCCACAGAGTGAATACAACACACACTGAACAGAGTCAGGATAGTAACTCCACAGTATGAATACAATACACACTGAACAGAGTCAGGGTAGTAACTCCACAGAGTGAATACAATACACAGTGAACAGAGTCAGGATAGTAACTCCACAGAGTGAATACAATACAGACTGAACAGAGTCAGGATAGTAACTCCACAGAGTGAATACAATACACACTGAACAGAGTCAGGATAGTAACTCCACAGCATGAATACAATACACACTGAACAGAGTCAGGGTAGTAACTCCACAGAATGAATACAATACACACGGAACAGAGTCAGGATAGTAACTCCACAGTATGAATACAATACACACTGAACAGAGTCAGGATAGTAACTCTACAGAGTGAATACAATACAGACTGGACAGAGTCAGGATAGTAACTCCACAGAGTGAATACAATACACACTGAACAGAGTCAGGATAGTAATTCCACAGTATGAATACAATAAACACTGAACAGAGTCAGGGTAGTAACTCCACAGTATGAACACAATACACAGTGAACAGAGTCAGGATAGTAACTCCACTGTATGAATACAATACACAGTGAACAGAGTCAGGATAGTAACTCCACAGTATGAATACAATACACACTGAACAGAGTCAGGATAGTAACTCCACAGTATGAATACAATACAGACTGAACAGAGTCAGGATAGTAACTCCACAGTATGAATACAATACACACTGAACAGAGTCAGGATAGTAACTCCACAGAGTGAATACAATATACACTGAACAGAGTCAGGATAGTAACTCCACAGTATGGATACAATACAGACTGAACAGAGTCAGGATAGTAACTCCACAGAGTGAATACAATACACAGTGAACAGAGTCAGGGTAGTAACTCCACAGTATGAATACAATACAGACTGAACAGAGTCAGGATAGTAACTCCACAGTATGAATACAATACACAGTGAACAGAGTCAGGATAGTAACTCCACAGAGTGAATACAATATACACTGAACAGAGTCAGGATAGTAACTCCACAGAGTGAATACAATACAGACTGAACAGAGTCAGGATAGTAACTCCACAGTATGAATACAATACACACTGAACAGAGTCAGGATAGTAACTCCACAGTATGAATACAATACACACTGAACAGAGTCAGGGTAGTAACTCCACTGAGTGAATACAATACACAGTGAACAGAGTCAGGATAGTAACTCCACAGTATGAATACAATACACACTGAACACAGTCAGGGTAGTAACTCCACAGTATGAATACAATACACAGTGAACAGAGTCAGGATAGTAACTCCACAGTATGAATACAATACACACTGAACACAGTCAGGGTAGTAACTCCACAGTATGAATACAATACACAGTGAACAGAGTCAGGATAGTAACTCCACAGTATGAATACAATACACACTGAACAGAGTCAGGATAGTAACTCCACAGAGTGAATACAATACACACTGAACAGAGTCAGGATAGTAACTCCACAGAGTGAATACAATACACACTGAACAGAGTCAGGGTAGTAACTCCACAGTATGAATACAATACACACTGAACAGAGTCAGGATAGTAACTCCACAGAGTGAATACAATACACACTGAACAGAGTCAGGATAGTAACTCCACAGTATGAATACAATACACACTGAACAGAGTCAGGATAGTAACTCCACAGAGTGAATACAATACACACTGAACAGAGTCAGTATAGTAACTCCACAGTATGAATACAATACACACTGAACAGAGTCAGGATAGTAACTCCACAGAGTGAATACAATACACACTGAACAGAGTCAGGATAGTAACTCCACAGTATGAATACAATACACACTGAACAGAGTCAGGATAGTAACTCCACAGAGTGAATACAATACACACTGAACAGAGTCAGGATAGTAACTCCACAGAGTGAATAGAATACACACTGAACAGAGTCAGGATAGTAACTCCACAGTATGAATACAATATACACTGAACAGAGTCAGGATAGTAACTCCACAGTATGAATACAATACACACTGAACAGAGTCAGGATAGTAACTCCACAGAGTGAATACAATACACACTGAACAGAGTCAGGGTAGTAACTCCACAGAGTGAATACAATACACACTGAACAGAGTCAGGATAGTAACTCCACAGTATGAATACAATACACACTGAACAGAGTCAGGATAGTAACTCCAGAGAGTGAATACAATACACACTGAACAGAGTCAGGGTAGTAACTCCACAGTATGAATACAATACAGACTGAACAGAGTCAGGATAGTAACTCCACAGAGTGAATACAATACACACTGAACAGAGTCAGGGTAGTAACTCCACAGAGTGAATACAATACACACTGAACAGAGTCAGGATAGTAACTCCACAGAGTGAATACAATACACACTGAACAGAGTCAGGATAGTAACTCCACAGTATGAATACAATACACACTGAACAGAGTCAGGGTAGTAACTCCACAGTATGAATACAATACACACTGAACAGAGTCAGGATAGTAACTCCACAGTATGAATACAATACACATGAACAGAGTCAGGATAGTAACTCCACAGAGTGAATACAATACACACTGAACAGAGTCAGGGTAGTAACTCCACAGAGTGAATACAATACACACTGAACAGAGTCAGGATAGTAACTCCACAGTATGAATACAATACACACTGAACAGAGTCAGGATAGTAACTCCACAGAGTGAATACAATACAGACTGAACAGAGTCAGGATAGTAACTCCACAGAGTGAATACAATACAGACTGAACAGAGTCAGGATAGTAACTCCACAGTATGAATACAATACACACTGAACAGAGTCAGGATAGTAACTCCACAGAGTGAATACAATACACACTGAACAGAGTCAGGATAGTAACTCCACAGAGTGAATACAATACACACTGAACAGAGTCAGGATAGTAACTCCACAGAGTGAATACAATACACACTGAACAGAGTCAGGATAGTAATTCCACAGTATGAATACAATACACACTGAACAGAGTCAGGATAGTAACTCCACAGTATGAATACAACACACACTGAACAGAGTCAGGATAGTAACTCCACAGTATGAATACAATACACACTGAACAGAGTCAGGATAGTAACTCCACAGAGTGAATACAATACACACTGAACAGAGTCAGGATAGTAATTCCACAGTATGAATACAATACACACTGAACAGAGTCAGGATAGTAACTCCACAGTATGAATACAATACACACTGAACAGAGTCAGGATAGTAACTCCACAGAGTGAATACAATACAGACTGAACAGAGTCAGGATAGTAACTCCACAGTATGAATACAATACACACTGAACAGAGTCAGGTTAGTAACTCCACAGTATGAATACAATACACACTGAACAGAGTCAGGATAGTAACTCCACAGAGTGAATACAATACAGACTGAACAGAGTCAGGATAGTAACTCCACAGTATGATTACAATACACACTGAACAGAGTCAGGGTAGTAACTCCACAGTATGAATGCAATAAACACTGAACAGAGTCAGGATAGTAACTCCACAGTATGAATACAATACACACTGAACAGAGTCAGGATAGTAACTCCACAGTATGAATACAATACACACTGAACAGAGTCAGGATAGTAACTCCACAGTATGAATACAATACACACTGAACAGAGTCAGGATAGTAACTCCACAGTATGAATACAATACACACTGAACAGAGTCAGGATAGTAACTCCACAGAGTGAATACAATACACACTGAACAGAGTCAGGGTAGTAACTCCACAGAGTGAATACAATACACACTGAACAGAGTCAGGGTAGTAACTCCACAGAGTGAATACAATACACACTGAACAGTGTCAGGGTAGTAACTCCACAGTATGAATACAATACACACTGAACAGAGTCAGGATAGTAACTCCACAGTATGAATACAATACACACTGAACAGAGTCAGGATAGTAACTCCACAGAGTGAATACAATACACACTGAACAGAGTCAGGGTAGTAACTCCACAGAGTGAATACAATACACACTGAACAGAGTCAGGGTAGTAACTCCACAGTATGAATACAATACACACTGAACAGAGTCAGGGTAGTAACTCCACAGTATGAATACAATAAACACTGAACAGAGTCAGGATAGTAACTCCACAGTATGAATACAATACACACTGAACAGAGTCAGGGTAGTAACTCCACAGTATGAATACAATACACACTGAACAGAGTCAGGGTAGTAACTCCACAGAGTGAATACAATACACACTGAACAGAGTCAGGATAGTAACTCCACAGAGTGAATACAATACACACTGAACAGAGTCAGGATAGTAACTCCACAGTATGAATACAATACACACTGAACAGAGTCAGGATAGTAACTCCACAGTATGAATACAATACACACTGAACAGAGTCAGGGTAGTAACTCCACAGTATGAATACAATACACACTGAACAGAGTCAGGGTAGTAACTCCACAGTATGAATACAATACACACTGAACAGAGTCAGGATAGTAACTCCACAGAGTGAATACAATACAGACTGAACAGAGTCAGGATAGTAACTTCACAGAGTGAATACAATACACACTGAACAGAGTCAGGATAGTAACTCCACAGAGTGAATACAATACACAGTGAACAGAGTCAGGATAGTAACTCCACAGTATGAACACAATACACACTGAACAGAGTCAGGATAGTAACTCCACAGAGTGAATACAATACACACTGAACAGAGTCAGGATAGTAACTCCACAGTATGAATACAATACACACTGAACAGAGTCAGGGTAGTAACTCCACAGAGTGAATACAATACACACTGAACAGAGTCAGGATAGTAACTCCACAGAGTGAATACAATACACACTGAACAGAGTCAGGATAGTACCTCCACAGTATGAATACAATACACACTGAACAGAGTCAGGATAGTAACTCCACAGTATGAATACAATACACACTGAACAGAGTCAGGGTAGTAACTCCACAGTATGAATACAATACACACTGAACAGAGTCAGGGTAGTAACTCCACAGTATGAATACAATACACACTGAACAGAGTCAGGATAGTAACTCCACAGAGTGAATACAATACAGACTGAACAGAGTCAGGATAGTAACTTCACAGAGTGAATACAATACACACTGAACAGAGTCAGGATAGTAACTCCACAGTATGAATACAATACACACTGAATAGAGTCAGGATAGTAACTCCACAGAGTGCATACAATACACACTGAACAGAGTCAGGATAGTAACTCCACAGTATGAATACAATACACACTGAATAGAGTCAGGATAGTAACTCCACAGTATGAATACAATACACACTGAACAGAGTCAGGATAGTAACTCCACAGAGTGAATACAATACACACTGAACAGAGTCAGGATAGTAACTCCACAGAGTGAATACAATACACACTGAACAGAGTCAGGATAGTAACTCCACAGAGTGAATACAATACACACTGAACAGAGTCAGGATAGTAACTCCACAGAGTGAATACAATACAGACTGAACAGAGTCAGGATAGTAACTCCACAGTGTGAATACAATACAGACTGAACAGAGTCAGGATAGTAACTCCACAGTATGAATACAATACACACTGAACAGAGTCAGGATAGTAACTCCACAGTATGAATACAATACAGACTGAACAGAGTCAGGATAGTAACTCCACAGTATGAATACAATAAACACTGAACAGAGTCAGGATAGTAACTCCACAGAGTGAATACAATACACACTGAACAGAGTCAGGATAGTAACTCCACAGTATGAATACAATACACACTGAACAGAGTCAGGATAGTAACTCCACAGAGTGAATACAATACACACTGAACAGAGTCAGGATAGTAACTCCACAGACTGAATACAATACACACTGAACAGAGTCAGGATAGTAACTCCACAGTATGAATACAATACACACTGAACAGAGTCAGGATAGTAACTCCACAGAGTGAATACAATACACACTGAACAGACTCAGGGTAGTAACTCCACAGTATGAATACAATACACACTGAACAGAGTCAGGATAGTAACTCCATAGTATGAATACAATACACACTGAACAGAGTCAGGGTAGTAACTCCACAGTATGAATACAATACACACTGAACAGAGTCAGGGTAGTAACTCCACAGTATGAATACAATACACACTGAACAGAGTCAGGGTAGTAACTCCACAGTATGAATACAATACACACTGAACAGAGTCAGGGTAGTAACTCCACAGTATGAATACAATACACACTGAACAGAGTCAGGATAGTAACTCCACAGTATGAATACAATACACACTGAACAGAGTCAGGGTAGTAACTCCACAGTATGAATACAATACACACTGAACAGAGTCAGGATAGTAACTCCACAGTATGAATACAATACACACTGAACAGAGTCAGGGTAGTAACTCCACAGTATGAATACAATACACACTGAACAGAGTCAGGGTAGTAACTCCACAGTATGAATACAATACACACTGAACAGAGTCAGGATCGTAACTCCACAGAGTGAATACAATACACACTGAACAGAGTCAGGGTAGTAACTCCACAGTATGAATACAATACACACTGAACAGAGTCAGGATAGTAACTCCACAGAGTGAATACAATACACACTGAACCGAGTCAGGATAGTAATTCCACAGTATGAATACAATACACACTGAACAGAGTCAGGATAGTAACTCCACAGAGTGAATACAATGCACACTGAACAGAGTCAGGATAGTAATTCCACAGTATGAATACAATACATATTGAACAGAGTCAGGATAGTAACTCCACAGTATGAATACAATAAACACTGAACAGAGTCAGGATAGTAACTTCACAGTATGAATACAATAAACACTGAACAGAGTCAGGATAGTAATTCCACAGTATGAATACAATAAACACTGAACAGAGTCAGGATAGTAACTCCACAGTATGAATACAATAAACACTGAACAGAGTCAGGATAGTAACTCCACAGAGTGAATACAATACACAGTGAACAGAGTCAGGATAGTAATTCCACAGAGTGAATACAATACACACTGAACCGAGTCAGGATAGTAACTCCACAGAGTGAATACAATACACACTGAACAGAGTCAGGATAGTAATTGCACAGCGTGAATACAATACACACTGAACAGGGTCAGGATAGTAACTCCACAGTATGAATACAATACACACTGAACAGAGTCAGGGTAGTAACTCCACAGTATGAATACAATAAACACTGAACAGAGTCAGGATAGTAATTCCACAGTATGAATAAAATAAACACTGAACAGAGTCAGGATAGTAACTCCACAGTATGAATACAATAAACACTGAACAGAGTCAGGATAGTAATTCCACAGTATGAATACAATACACACTGAACAGAGTCAGGATAGTAACTCCACAGTATGAATACAATACACACTGAACAGAGTCAGGGTAGTAACTCCACAGTATGAATACAATACACACTGAACAGAGTCAGGGTAGTAACTCCACAGTATGAATACAATACACACTGAACAGAGTCAGGGTAGTAACTCCACAGTATGAATACAATACACACTGAACAGAGTCAGGGTAGTAACTCCACAGTATGAATACAATACACACTGAACAGAGTCAGGGTAGTAACTCCACAGTATGAATACAATACACACTGAACAGAGTCAGGATAGTAACTCCACAGTATGAATACAATACACACTGAACAGAGTCAGGGTAGTAACTCCACAGTATGAATACAATACACACTGAACAGAGTCAGGATAGTAACTCCACAGTATGAATACAATACACACTGAACAGAGTCAGGATAGTAACTCCACAGTATGAATACAATACACACTGAACAGAGTCAGGGTAGTAACTCTACAGTATGAATACAATACACATTGAACAGAGTCAGGGTAGTAACTCCACAGTATGAATACAATACACACTGAACAGAGTCAGGATAGTAACTCCACAGAGTGAATACAATACACACTGAACAGAGTCAGGGTAGTAACTCCACAGTATGAATACAATACACACTGAACAGAGTCAGGATAGTAACTCCACAGAGTGAATACAATACACACTGAACCGAGTCAGGATAGTAATTCCACAGTATGAATACAATACACACTGAACAGAGTCAGGATAGTAACTCCACAGAGTGAATACAATGCACACTGAACAGAGTCAGGATAGTAATTCCACAGTATGAATACAATACATATTGAACAGAGTCAGGATAGTAACTCCACAGTATGAATACAATAAACACTGAACAGAGTCAGGATAGTAACTTCACAGTATGAATACAATAAACACTGAACAGAGTCAGGATAGTAATTCCACAGTATGAATACAATAAACACTGAACAGAGTCAGGATAGTAACCCAAAGAGTGAATACAATACACACTGAACAGAGTCAGGATAGTAACTCCACAGTATGAATACAATAAACACTGAACAGAGTCAGGATAGTAATTCCACAGTATGAATACAATAAACACTGAACAGAGTCAGGATAGTAACTCCACAGAGTGAATACAATAAACACTGAACAGAGTCAGGATAGTAATTCCACAGTATGAATACAATACACACTGAACAGAGTCAGGGTAGTAACTCGACAGTATGAATACAATACACACTGAACAGAGTCAGGATAGTAACTCCACAGAGTGAATACAATACACACTGAACAGAGTCAGGATAGTAACTCCACAGTATGAATACAATAAACACTGAACAGAGTCAGGATAGTAACTCCACAGAGTGAATACAATACACACTGAACAGAGTCAGGGTAGTAACTCCACAGTATGAATACAATAAACACTGAACAGAGTCAGGATAGTAATTCCACAGTATGAATACAATACACACTGAACAGAGTCAGGATAGTAATTCCACAGAGTGAATACAATACACACTGAACCGAGTCAGGATAGTAACTCCACAGAGTGAATACAATACACACTGAACAGAGTCAGGATAGTAATTGCACAGAGTGAATACAATACACACTGAACAGAGTCAGGATAGTAACTCCACAGTATGAATGCAATATACACTGAACAGAGTCAGGATAGTAACTCCACAGCATGAACACAATACACACTGGACAAAGTCACCCTGATAACTTTACAGTGTGGACACAGTGCACACTGAACATATTCAGGATAGTAGCTTCACAGTATGAATACAATGTACACTGAACAAGAGTCAGGATAGTAACTCCACAGAGTGAATACAATACACACTGAACAGAGTCAGGATAGTAATTCCACAGTATGAATACAATACACACTGAACAGAGTCAGGATAGTAACTCCACTGTATGAATACAATACACACTGAACAGAGTCAGGATAGTAACTCCACAGAGTGAATACAACACACACTGAACAGAGTCAGGGTAGTAACTCCACAGAGTGAATACAATACACACTGAACAGAGTCAGGATAGTAATTCCACAGTATGAATACAATAAACACTGAACAGAGTCAGGATAGTAACTCCACAGTATGAATACAATAAACACTGAACAGAGTCAGGATAGTAACTCCACAGAGTGAATACAATACACACTGAACAGAGTCAGGATAGTAACTCCACAGACTGAATACAATACACACTGAACAGAGTCAGGATAGTAACTCCACAGTATGAATACAATACACACTGAACAGAGTCAGGATAGTAACTCCACAGAGTGAATACAATACACACTGAACAGACTCAGGGTAGTAACTCCACAGTATGAATACAATACACACTGAACAGAGTCAGGATAGTAACTCCATAGTATGAATACAATACACACTGAACAGAGTCAGGGTAGTAACTCCACAGTATGAATACAATACACACTGAACAGAGTCAGGGTAGTAACTCCACAGTATGAATACAATACACACTGAACAGAGTCAGGGTAGTAACTCCACAGTATGAATACAATACACACTGAACAGAGTCAGGGTAGTAACTCCACAGTATGAATACAATACACACTGAACAGAGTCAGGATAGTAACTCCACAGTATGAATACAATACACACTGAACAGAGTCAGGGTAGTAACTCCACAGTATGAATACAATACACACTGAACAGAGTCAGGATAGTAACTCCACAGTATGAATACAATACACACTGAACAGAGTCAGGGTAGTAACTCCACAGTATGAATACAATACACACTGAACAGAGTCAGGGTAGTAACTCCACAGTATGAATACAATACACACTGAACAGAGTCAGGATCGTAACTCCACAGAGTGAATACAATACACACTGAACAGAGTCAGGGTAGTAACTCCACAGTATGAATACAATACACACTGAACAGAGTCAGGATAGTAACTCCACAGAGTGAATACAATACACACTGAACCGAGTCAGGATAGTAATTCCACAGTATGAATACAATACACACTGAACAGAGTCAGGATAGTAACTCCACAGAGTGAATACAATGCACACTGAACAGAGTCAGGATAGTAATTCCACAGTATGAATACAATACATATTGAACAGAGTCAGGATAGTAACTCCACAGTATGAATACAATAAACACTGAACAGAGTCAGGATAGTAACTTCACAGTATGAATACAATAAACACTGAACAGAGTCAGGATAGTAATTCCACAGTATGAATACAATAAACACTGAACAGAGTCAGGATAGTAACTCCACAGTATGAATACAATAAACACTGAACAGAGTCAGGATAGTAACTCCACAGAGTGAATACAATACACAGTGAACAGAGTCAGGATAGTAATTCCACAGAGTGAATACAATACACACTGAACCGAGTCAGGATAGTAACTCCACAGAGTGAATACAATACACACTGAACAGAGTCAGGATAGTAATTGCACAGCGTGAATACAATACACACTGAACAGGGTCAGGATAGTAACTCCACAGTATGAATACAATACACACTGAACAGAGTCAGGGTAGTAACTCCACAGTATGAATACAATAAACACTGAACAGAGTCAGGATAGTAATTCCACAGTATGAATAAAATAAACACTGAACAGAGTCAGGATAGTAACTCCACAGTATGAATACAATAAACACTGAACAGAGTCAGGATAGTAATTCCACAGTATGAATACAATACACACTGAACAGAGTCAGGATAGTAACTCCACAGTATGAATACAATACACACTGAACAGAGTCAGGGTAGTAACTCCACAGTATGAATACAATACACACTGAACAGAGTCAGGGTAGTAACTCCACAGTATGAATACAATACACACTGAACAGAGTCAGGGTAGTAACTCCACAGTATGAATACAATACACACTGAACAGAGTCAGGGTAGTAACTCCACAGTATGAATACAATACACACTGAACAGAGTCAGGGTAGTAACTCCACAGTATGAATACAATACACACTGAACAGAGTCAGGATAGTAACTCCACAGTATGAATACAATACACACTGAACAGAGTCAGGGTAGTAACTCCACAGTATGAATACAATACACACTGAACAGAGTCAGGATAGTAACTCCACAGTATGAATACAATACACACTGAACAGAGTCAGGATAGTAACTCCACAGTATGAATACAATACACACTGAACAGAGTCAGGGTAGTAACTCTACAGTATGAATACAATACACATTGAACAGAGTCAGGGTAGTAACTCCACAGTATGAATACAATACACACTGAACAGAGTCAGGATAGTAACTCCACAGAGTGAATACAATACACACTGAACAGAGTCAGGGTAGTAACTCCACAGTATGAATACAATACACACTGAACAGAGTCAGGATAGTAACTCCACAGAGTGAATACAATACACACTGAACCGAGTCAGGATAGTAATTCCACAGTATGAATACAATACACACTGAACAGAGTCAGGATAGTAACTCCACAGAGTGAATACAATGCACACTGAACAGAGTCAGGATAGTAATTCCACAGTATGAATACAATACATATTGAACAGAGTCAGGATAGTAACTCCACAGTATGAATACAATAAACACTGAACAGAGTCAGGATAGTAACTTCACAGTATGAATACAATAAACACTGAACAGAGTCAGGATAGTAATTCCACAGTATGAATACAATAAACACTGAACAGAGTCAGGATAGTAACCCAAAGAGTGAATACAATACACACTGAACAGAGTCAGGATAGTAACTCCACAGTATGAATACAATAAACACTGAACAGAGTCAGGATAGTAATTCCACAGTATGAATACAATAAACACTGAACAGAGTCAGGATAGTAACTCCACAGAGTGAATACAATAAACACTGAACAGAGTCAGGATAGTAATTCCACAGTATGAATACAATACACACTGAACAGAGTCAGGGTAGTAACTCGACAGTATGAATACAATACACACTGAACAGAGTCAGGATAGTAACTCCACAGAGTGAATACAATACACACTGAACAGAGTCAGGATAGTAACTCCACAGTATGAATACAATAAACACTGAACAGAGTCAGGATAGTAACTCCACAGAGTGAATACAATACACACTGAACAGAGTCAGGGTAGTAACTCCACAGTATGAATACAATAAACACTGAACAGAGTCAGGATAGTAATTCCACAGTATGAATACAATACACACTGAACAGAGTCAGGATAGTAATTCCACAGAGTGAATACAATACACACTGAACCGAGTCAGGATAGTAACTCCACAGAGTGAATACAATACACACTGAACAGAGTCAGGATAGTAATTGCACAGAGTGAATACAATACACACTGAACAGAGTCAGGATAGTAACTCCACAGTATGAATGCAATATACACTGAACAGAGTCAGGATAGTAACTCCACAGCATGAACACAATACACACTGGACAAAGTCACCCTGATAACTTTACAGTGTGGACACAGTGCACACTGAACATATTCAGGATAGTAGCTTCACAGTATGAATACAATGTACACTGAACAAGAGTCAGGATAGTAACTCCACAGAGTGAATACAATACACACTGAACAGAGTCAGGATAGTAATTCCACAGTATGAATACAATACACACTGAACAGAGTCAGGATAGTAACTCCACAGAGTGAATACAATACACACTGAACAGAGTCAGGATAGTAACTCCACAGAGTGAATACAACACACACTGAACAGAGTCAGGGTAGTAACTCCACAGAGTGAATACAATACACACTGAACAGAGTCAGGATAGTAATTCCACAGTATGAATACAATATACACTGAACAGAGTCAGGATAGTAACTCCACAGTATGAATACAATACACACTGAACAGAGTCAGGATAGTAACTCCACAGAGTGAATACAACACACACTGAACAGAGTCAGGGTAGTAACTCCACAGTATGAATACAATACACACTGAACAGAGTCAGGATAGTAACTCCACAGTATGAATACAATACACACAGAACAGGAGTCAGGATAGTAACTCCACAGAGTGAATACAATACACACTGAACAGAGTCAGGGTAGTAACTCCACAGAGTGAATACAATACACACTGAACAGAGTCAGGGTAGTAACTCCACAGAGTGAATACAATACACACTGAACAGAGTCAGGGTAGTAACTCCACAGAGTGAATACAATACACACTGAACAGAGTCAGGATAGTAACTTCACAGAGTGAATACAATACACACTGAACAGAGTCAGGATAGTAACTTCACAGAGTGAATACAATACACACTGAACAGAGTCAGGATAGTAACTCCACAGAGTGAATACAATAGACACTGAACAGGGTCAGGATAGTAACATCACAGAGTGAATACAATACACACTGAACAGAGTCAGGGTAGTAACTCCACAGAGTGAATACAATACACACTGAACAGAGTCAGGATAGTAACTCCACAGTATGAATACAATACACACTGAACAGAGTCAGGATAGTAACTTCACAGAGTGAATACAATACACACTGAACAGAGTCAGGATAGTAACTCCACAGAGTGAATACAATAGACACTGAACAGAGTCAGGATAGTAACATCACAGAGTGAATACAATACACACTGAACAGAGTCAGGGTAGTAACTCCACAGTATGAATACAATACACACTGAACAGAGTCAGGATAGTAACTTCACAGAGTGAATACAATACACACTGAACAGAGTCAGGGTAGTAACTCCACAGAGTGAATACAATACACACTGAACAGAGTCAGGGTAGTAACTCCACAGAGTGAATACAATACACACTGAACAGAGTCAGGGTAGTAACTCCACAGAGTGAATACAATACACACTGAACAGGGTCAGGGTAGTAACTCCACAGAGTGAATACAATACACACTGAACAGAGTCAGGATAGTAACTCCACAGTATGAATACAATACACACTGAACAGAGTCAGGATAGTAACTCCACAGTATGAATACAATACACACTGAACAGAGTCAGGATAGTAACTCCACAGTATGAATACAATACACACTGAACAGAGTCAGGATAGTAACTCCACAGTATGAATACAATAAACACTGAACAGAGTCAGGGTAGTAACTCCACAGAGTTTTTACAATACACACTGAACAGAGTCAGGATAGTAACTCCACAGAGTGAATACAATACACACTGAACAGAGTCAGGATAGTAACTCCACAGAGTGAATACAATACACACTGAACAGAGTCAGGATAGTAACTCCACAGAGTGAATACAATACACACTGAACAGAGTCAGGATAGTAACTCCACAGAGTGAATACAATACACACTGAACAGAGTCAGGATAGTAACTCCACAGTATGAATACAATAAACACTGAACAGAGTCAGGGTAGTAACTCCACAGAGTTTTTACAATACACACTGAACAGAGTCAGGATAGTAACTCCACAGAGTGAATACAATACACACTGAACAGAGTCAGGATAGTAACTCCACAGAGTGAATACAATACACACTGAACAGAGTCAGGATAGTAACTCCACAGAGTGAATACAATACACACTGAACAGAGTCAGGATAGTAACTCCACAGAGTGAATACAATACACACTGAACAGAGTCAGGATAGTAACTCCACAGCATGAATACAATACACACTGAACAGAGTCAGGATAGTAACTCCACAGAGTGAATACAATACACACTGAACAGAGTCACGAAAGTAACTCCACAGTATGAATACAATACACACTGAACAGAGTCAGGATAGTAACTCCACAGTATGGATACAATACACACTGAACAGAGTCAGGATAGTAACTCCACAGAGTGAATACAATACACACTGAACAGAGTTAGGATAGTAACTCCACAGAGTGAATACAATACACACTGAACAGAGTCAGGATAGTAACTCCACAGAGTGAATACAATACACACTGAACGGAGTCAGGGTAGTAACTCCACAGAGTGAATACAATACAGACTGAACAGAGTCAGGATAGTAACTCCACAGTATGAATACAATAGCCACTGAACAGAGTCAGGATAGTAACTCCACAGAGTGAATACAATACACACTGAACAGAGTCAGGATAGTAACTCCACAGAGTGAATACAATACACACTGAACAGAGTCAGGGTAGTAACTCCACAATATGAATACAATACACACTGAACAGAGTCAGGATAGTAACTCCACAGAGTGAATACAATACACACTGAACAGAGTCAGGATAGTAACTCCACAGAGTGAATACAACACACACTGAACAGAGTCAGGATAGTAACTCCACAGAGTGAATACAATACAGACTGAACAGAGTCAGGATAGTAACTCCACAGTATGAATACAATACACACTGAACAGAGTCAGGGTAGTAACTCCACAGAGTGAATACAATACACAGTGAACAGAGTCAGGGTAGTAACTCCACAGAGTGAATACAATACACAGTGAACAGAGTCAGGATAGTAACTCCACAGTATGAATACAATACACACTGAACAGAGTCAGGATAGTAACTCCACAGTATGAATACAATACACACTGAACAGAGTCAGGGTAGTAACTCCACAGAGTGAATACAATATACAGTGAACAGAGTCAGGATAGTAACTCCACAGAGTGAATACAATACACACTGAACAGAGTCAGGATAGTAACTCCACAGAGTGAATACAATATACAGTGAACAGAGTCAGGATAGTAACTCCACAGAGTGAATACAATACACACTGAACAGAGTCAGGGTAGTAACTTCACAGAGTGAATACAATACACACTGAACAGAGTCAGGATAGTAACTTCACAGAGTGAATACAATACAGACTGGCCGAACACCGCAAATCCACAGAGTGAATACAAAACACACTGAACAGAGCATCATAACACCGCAGCATGAATACGATATACACTGAATAGAGCACAGTAACTCCACAGTAGGAATACAATTGTCACTGAACAGAGACAGGGGAACAACTTCACAGCATGAAAACAATACACATGGGCCTGAGCCCAAGTAGTAACTGTGCAGAATGAAGACCATAGACACCGAACAGAGCATCAGAACATCGTAATACCACAGCATGAACAGAATGCACAACAAACAGAGTCACAGTGGTAACTTCACAAAATGAAGACAATAAGCGCTGAACAGAGTCCTGACAGTAACTTCACAGTGTGAATATAATAAGCACTAAATGGAGTCAGGGTAGTAACTCCACAGAATGAATACAATAAGCACTGAACAGAGCATCGTAAAATTGCAGCATTAAAATAATACACACTGAACAGAATCAGGGTAGTAAGTCCACAGTATGAATAAAATCCACACTGCACATAATCAGGGTAGTAACTCCACAGAGCGAGTACAATACAGACTGAACAGTGCTTCGTAACTCCACAGGTTGAATACAATAATACTGAACAGAGCATAGTAACTCCACAGAGTGAATACAATAATACTGAACAGAGCATAGTAACTCCACAGCATGAATACAACATGTGCAGAACAGAGTCAGGAGAGTAACTACACAGTATGATTGAAATACACACTGAACAGAGTCAGGTTAGTAACTCCACAATATGAATGCAATGTAAACTGAACTTGGTCAGGATAGTAATACTACAGTATGAATAAAATAGACACTGCACAGAGTTAGGGTAGGAACTCCACAGTATGAGTACAATTAATACAGATTCAGTGACGTAATTCCACAGTTTCAATACAATACACACTGAACAGAGTCAGGTAAGGAACTCCACAGTATGAACACAATACACAATACAATCAAACTGAACAGATTCAGTTTAATAACTCCACAGTATGAATACAATAGCCACCTGAACAGAATCAGGGTAGTAACTTCACAGAGTGAATACAATACACGCTGAACAGAGTCAGGATAGTAACTCCACAGAGTGAATACAATACACGCTGAACAGAGCCAGGATAGTAACTCCACAGAGTGAATACAATACACACTGAACAGAGTCAGGATAGTAACTCCACAGTATGAATACAATACACACTGAACTTCTTCAAGATAGTAACAGTACAAAATGAATAAAATACACACTGAACACAGTCAGGGTAATAACTCCACAGTTTGAATATAATACTCACTGAACAGAGTCAGGGTAGTAAATTCACAGTTTGAATACAATACACACTAACAGAGACATTGTAGTAACTCCACAGTATGAAGACAATATTCATTGACCAGAATGTGGTAGATCCACAGTTTGACTACAATATACATAGAACAGTGTCTGGGTAGTAACTCCGCAGTATGAAGACAATATACATTGTTCAGTGCGGTAGATCCACAGTTTGAATACAAAACACACAGAACATAGTCAGGGTATTAATTCCAAGAATGAATACAATATCCCTAAACAGATTTCAGGATAGTAACTCCCCAGAATGAATACAATACACACTGAATAGAGTCAAGGTAGTAACTCCACAATGTGAATACAGTACACAATAAAAGAGATTCAGGGTAGTAACTCCACAGTATGAATACAATATGCATTGACCAGAACTTGGTAAATCCAGTTTGAATACAACACACACAGAACAATGTCAGGGCAGTAACATCACAGTAACAGAATCAGGACAGTAACTCCACAATATGAACACAATACACACCGAACTTGGTCAGGATAGTAACTACAGTATTAATAAAATACACACTGCACAGAGTCAGGGTAATAAGACCACATTATGAATACAATATGCATTAACCAGAGCATGGTAGATCCACAGTTTGAATACAATACACACAATATGTACACACAATGTATAGGGCATTGGTGAGGCCGCAGCTGGAGTACTGTGTGCAGTTTTGGGCGCCGCACCTGTGCAAGGATATTTTGGCCCTGGAGGGAGTGCAGAGGAGGTTTACTAGGCTGATACCAGAGTTGAGGGGATTGAGCTATGAGGAGAGGCTGAATAAACTAGGCTTGTACTCGTTAGAGTTTAGAAGAATGAGGGGAGATCTCATTGAGACGTATAAGATGATGAATGGGATGGATAGGATAGAAGTGGAGAGACTCTTCCCGCTCAAAAAAGACAGTAGGACTAGGGAGCACAGCCTCAAGATAAAGGGGAGGCGGTTTAGAACAGAGTTGAGGAGGAACTTCTTCACTCAAAGGGTGGTGAATCTCTGGAATTCTCTGCCCGTTGAAGTGGTGGAGGTTGCCTCGCTAAATATTTTTAAGACGCGGGTTGATGGGTTCTTGATAAGAGAGGGGATTAAGGGTTATGGGGAGAGGGCGGGAAGGTGGAACTGAGCCACGACAGATCAGCCATGATCTTATTGAATGGCGGGGCAGGCTCGAAGGGCCAGATGGCCTACTCCTGCTCCTATTTCTTATGTTCTTATGTTCTTATAATAGTGTCAGAGTAGTAACTCAACAGAATGAATACAACAGCCACTGAACACAGTGAGTTTAGTAACTCCACAGAATGAACACAATACACACTAAACAGAGTCAGGGTAGTTACATCACAAAACAAATGCAATATACACTGAACAGAGTCACGATAGTAACTCCATAAAATGAATACAATCCACACTGAACTTGGTCAGGATAGTAACAGTATAGTATGAATAAAATAGACACTTACCTGGCTGATCCTTCCAGTAGCATATGCTTGATTCAAAAACTAAAATAGACACTGAACAGAGTCAGGGTAGTAACTCACAGTATGAATACAACACACACAGAGAAAAGCATCGTAACTCAGCCGCATGAATACAATACACAATGAACAGAGTCACGGTAATATCTTGACAGTATGAATACAATACACTCTGAACAGAGTCAGGGTAGTAACTCCACAGTATGAATACAATACACACTGAACAGAGTCAGGATAGTAACTCCACAGTATGAATACAATACACACTGGACGAAGCATCGCAACTCCACAACATGAATATAATACACACTGAACACAGCATAGTAACACCACAGTAGGAATACAATTGTCACTGAACAGAGACAGGGAAGCAACTTCATAATATGAATGCAATACACATGGGCCTCAGCCCAAATAGTAACTGTGCAGAATGAATACAATAGACCCATAACAGAGCATCAGAGCATCGTAACACCACAGCATGAGTACAATGCACAACAAACAGAGTTAAAGTAGTAACTTCACAAAATGAATACAATAAGCGCTGAACAGAGTCTGGATAGTAACTTCCCAGAATGAATATAATAAGCACTAAACAGAACATCATAAAACTGCAGCATTAATACAATACACACTGAACAGAATCAGGGTAGTAACTCCACAGTATGAATAAAATATACACTGTGCATAGTCAGAGTATTAACTCCACAGACAGAATACAATATAGACTTGTCAGAGCTTTGTAGCTCCACAGGTTGAACACAATGCACACTAAACAGAGCATGGTAACTCCACAGCATGAATACAATATATGCAGAACTGAGTCAGGAGTGTAACTACACAGTATAACTGAAGTACACACTGAACATAGTCAGAACAGTAACTCCACAGAATGAATGCAGTACACACTGAACAGAGTCAGAGCAGTAACTCCACAGAATGAATGCAGTACACACTGAATAGAGTCAGAGCAGTAACTCCACAGAATGAATGCAGTACACACTGAACAGAGTCAGAGCAGTAACTCCACAGAATGAATGCAGTACACACTGAACAGAGTCAGAGCAGTAACTCCACAGAATGAATGCAGTACACACTGAACAGAGTCAGAGCAGTAACTCCACAGAATGAATGCAGTACACACTGAACAGAGTCAGAGCAGTAACTCCACAGAATGAATGCAGTACACACTGAACAGAATCAGAGCAGTAACTCCACAGAATGAATGCAGTACACACTGAACAGAGTCAGGAGAGCAACTTTACTGTAAGAATACAATACTCAATGAACAGAAACAGATGATAAACTTCATAGCATGAATAGAATACATACTGAAGAGAGCCAGGGTAGTAACTCCATAGAATGAATACAATAAACAGTGAACATAGCATAGTAAAAATGCAGCATTAGTACAATACACACTGAACAGATTCAGGATAATAATTCCACAAAATGAATACAATATACACCTGAATAGAGAGTGGTAGCTCCACATTATGAATACAAAACACGGTGAACAGAGTCAGGGTAGTAACTCCACAATTTGAATACAATACTCACTTAAAGTCAGGATAGTAACAGTACAGTATGAATAAACTACACACTGAACAGAGTCAGGGTAGTAACTTCACAGAGTGAATACAATACACACTGAACCGAGTCAGCAGAATAACTCCACAGTATGAAGACAATATACATTGACCAGAGTGTAGTAACTTCACAGTTTGAATACAATGCACATAGAACTGAGTCAGGGTAGTAATTCTAAGAATTAATCCAATACCCAATGAACACATTCAGGGTAGTAACTCCACAGCATGAAGACAACACACACTGAACAGATTTAGTTTAGTAACTCCATAGCATGAAGACAATATACGATGAACAGAATCGGAGTAGTAACTCCACAGAATGAATACAATACACACTGAACACAGTCAGGTTGGCAACATCACACTAAGAATGCAATACACACTAACCAGAGTCAGAGCAGCAGCTCCACAATTATAGGCCGGTTAGTTTAACGTCTGTGGTAGGTAAAATGTTAGAAACCGTCATTAAGGAGGAAATAGCGACGCATCTTGAGGGGAATTGCTTGATAGAGCAGACGCAACACGGTTTCATTAAAGGGAAGTCGTGTCTGACAAATTTACTGGAGTTCTATGAGGATGTGTCTAGGGCAGTGGATAGAGGAGAGCTGGTGGATGTGGTCTTTCTGGATTTTCAGAAGGCGTTTGACAAGGTACCTCACAAGAGGTTATTGCAGAAGGTCAGGGGACATGGAGTTGGGGGTAGGGTGTTAACGTGGATAGAGGATTGGTTGTCAAATAGGAGGCAGAGAGTGGGGGTCAATGGATGCTATTCGGATTGGCGGTTGGTGACTAGTGGGGTGCCCCAGGGGTCGGTGCTGGGGCCTCAGCTATTTACCATTTATATAGATGATCTAGAGGAGGGAACCGAGTGCAGGGTGTCGAAATTTGCTGATGACACCAAGATTAGGGAAAGGCAAATTGTGCGGAGGGTGTGGAGAGTCTGCAGAATGGCAAATGGAATTTAATGTTGGCAAGTGTGAGGTGGTCCACTTTGGTAGGAGGAATGGTAGGAAGGACTATTACTTACGGGGCGAAAAACTGCAGCAGGCGACGGTGCAGAGGGACCTCGGGGTCCTTGTGCATGAGTCGCAAAAACCCAGCTTGCAGGTGCAGCAGGTGGTCAGGAAGGCGAATGGGATGCTGACCTTCATAGCGAAGGGGATTGAATATAAAAGTAGGGAGGTCTTGCTGCAGCTGTATAGGGCATTGGTGAGGCCGCAGCTGGAGTACTGTGTGCAGTTTTGGGCGCCGCACCTGCGCAAGGATGTTTTGGCCCTGGAGGGAGTGCAGAGGAGGTTTACTCGGCTGATACCGGAGTTGAGGGGATTGAGCTATGAGGAGAGGCTGAATAAACTAGGCTTGTACTCGTTAGAGTTTAGAAGAATGAGGGGAGATCTCATTGAGACGTATAAGATGATGAATGGGATGGATAGGATAGAGGTGGAGAGACTCTTCCCGCTCAAAAAAGACAGTAGGACTAGGGGGCACAGCCTCAAGATAAAGGGGGGGGCGGTTTAGAACAGAGTTGAGGAGGAACTTCTTCACTCAAAGGGTGGTGAATCTCTGGAATTCTCTGCCCGTTGAAGTGGTGGAGGCTGCCTCGCTAAATATTTTTAAGAAACGGGTTGATGGGTTTTTGATAAGAGAAGGGATTAAGGGTTATGGGGAGAGGGTGGGAAGGTGGAGCTGAGTCACGACAGATCAGCCATGATCTTATTGAATGGCGGGGCAGGCTCGAAGGGCCAGATGGCCTACTCCTGCTCCTATTTCTTATGTTCTTATGAATACAATACACACTGAACTTAGTCAGGATAGTAACAGTACGCTGAACAGATTCAGGGTAGTGAGTCCACAGTACGACTACAATATATATTGACCAGACCTTGCTAGATCCACAGTTTGAATACAATACACACTGAATGGAGTGAGGGTAGTAACTCCACAGTATGAATACAATATGCATTGACCAGAGCTTGATAGACCCACAGTTTGAATACAATACACACAGAACAGTGTCAGGTAGGGTGGTAACTCCACAGAATGAATACAATAGCCAGTGAATAGATTCATGGTTGTAACTTCACAGTATGAAGACAATATACACTGAACAGAGTCAGGGTAGTAACTTCACAGTATGAATGCAGTACACATTGAATAGAGTCATGGTAGTAGCTCCACCATATGAATATAATACACACTGAGCAGAGTCAGTGTAATAACTTCACAGTTTGAATACAGTACCCACTGAACAGATGATGGTAATTTCAAAGAATGAACACAATACACACTGAACACAGTCAGGGTAGTAACTTCACAGTATGAATGAAATACACACTGAACAGAGTCAAGGTAATCATTACACAATACGAGTACAGTGCTCAAGAACAGAGTCTGGGCAGTAACTCCACAATATGAATACAATACACATTGAACGTGGTCAGGAGAGTAACATGAATAAAATACACTTTGAACCGAGTCAGGATAGTAACTCCACATCATGAATACAATACACACAGAACAGAGTCAGGAGTAGTAACTTCAGAGTATAAATGCAATATACACTGGATGGAGTCTGGGTGGTAACTCCACAGTATGAAATCAAGAAAATTGACCAGAGCTTGATAGATTCACAGAATGAATACAATACACACAAAACAGTGCCAGGATTGTAACTCCACAGAGTGAATACAATACACACTGAACAGAGTCAGGGTAGTAACTCCACAGAGTGAATACAATACACACTGAACAGAGTCAGGGTAGTAACTCCACAGAGTGAATACAATACACACTGAACAGAGTCAGGATAGTAACTCCACAGAGTGAATACAATACACACTGAACAGAGTCAGGATAGTAACTCCACAGAGTGAATACAATACACACTGAACAGAGTCAGGGTAGTAACTCCACAGAGTGAATACAATACACACTGAACAGAGTCAGGGTAGTAACTCCACAGAGTGAATACAATACACACTGAACAGAGTCAGGATAGTAACTCCACAGAGTGAATACAATACACACTGAACAGAGTCAGGATAGTAACTCCACAGAGTGAATACAATACACACTGAACAGAGTCAGGATAGTAACTCCACAGAGTGAATACAATACACACTGAACAGAGTCAGGATAGTAACTCCACAGAGTGAATACAATACACACTGAACAGAGTCAGGATAGTAACTCCACAGAGTGAATACAATACACACTGAACAGAGTCAGGATAGTAACTCCACAGAGTGAATACAATACACACTGAACAGAGTCAGGATAGTAACTTCACAGAGTGAATACAATACACACTGAACAGAGTCAGGATAGTAACTCCACAGTATGAATACAATACACACTGAACAGAGTCAGGATAGTAACTCCAGAGAGTGAATACAATACACACTGAACAGAGTCAGGATAGTAACTTCACAGAGTGAATACAATACACACTGAACCGAGTCAGGATAGTAACTCCACAGAGTGAATACAATACACACTGAACAGAGTCAGGATAGTAACTCCACAGTATGAATACAATACACACTGAACAGAGTCAGGATAGTAACTCCAGAGAGTGAATACAATACACACTGAACAGAGTCAGGGTAGTAACTCCACAGTATGAATACAATACACACTGAACAGAGTCAGGATAGTAACTCCACAGAGTGAATACAATACACACTGAACAGAGTCAGGATAGTAACTCCACAGTATGAATACAATACACACTGAACAGAGTCAGGGTAGTAACTCCACAGAGTGAATACAATACACACTGAACAGAGTCAGGATAGTAACTTCACAGTATGAATACAATACACACTGAACAGAGTCAGGATAGTAACTCCACAGTATGAATACAATACACACTGAACAGAGTCAGGGTAGTAACTCCACAGAGTGAATACAATACACACTGAACAGAGTCAGGATAGTAACTTCACAGTATGAATACAATACACAGTGAACAGAGTCAGGATAGTAACTCCACAGTATGAATACAATAGCCACTGAACAGAGTCAGGGTAGTAACTCCACAGAGTGAATACAATACACACTGAACCGAGTCAGGATAGTAACTCCACAGAGTGAATACAATACACACTGAACAGAGTCAGGATAGTAACTCCACAATATGAATACAATAGCCACTGAACAGAGTCAGGGTAGTAACTCCACAGAGTGAATACAATACACACTGAACCGAGTCAGGATAGTAACTCCACAGAGTGAATACAATACACACTGAACAGAGTCAGGATAGTAACTCCACAGTATGAATACAATACACACTGAACAGAGTCAGGGTAGTAACTCCACAGAGTGAATACAATACACACTGAACCGAGTCAGGATAGTAACTCCACAGAGTGAATACAATACACACTGAACAGAGTCAGGATAGTAACTCCACAGAGTGAATACAATACACACTGAACAGAGTCAGGGTAGTAACTCCACAGTATGAATACAATACACACTGAACAGAGTCAGGATAGTAACTCCACAGTATGAATACAATACACACTGAACAGAGTCAGGATAGTAACTCCACAGAGTGAATACAATACACACTGAACAGAGTCAGGATAGTAACTCCACAGAGTGAATACAATACACACTGAACAGAGTCAGGGTAGTAACTCCACAGTATGAATACAATACACACTGAACAGAGTCAGGATAGTAACTTCACAGAGTGAATACAATACACACTGAACAGAGTCAGGGTAGTAACTCCACAGTATGAATACAATACACACTGAACAGAGTCAGGATAGTAACTCCACAGAGTGAATACAATACACACTGAACAGAGTCAGGATAGTAACTCCACAGTATGAATACAATACACACTGAACAGAGTCAGGATAGTAACTCCACAGAGTGAATACAATACAGACTGACAGAGTCAGGATATTAACTCCACAGAGTGAATACAATACACACTGAACAGAGTCAGGATAGTAACTCCACAGAGTGAATACAATACACACTGAACAGAGTCAGGGTAGTAACTCCACAGTATGAATACAATACACACTGAACAGAGTCAGGATAGTAACTTCACAGAGTGAATACAATACACACTGAACAGAGTCAGGGTAGTAACTCCACAGTATGAATACAATACACACTGAACAGAGTCAGGATAGTAACTCCACAGAGTGAATACAATACACACCGAACAGAGTCAGGATAGTAACTTCACAGAGTGAATACAATACACACTGAACAGAGTCAGGGTAGTAACTCCACAGAGTGAATACAATACACACCGAACAGAGTCAGGATAGTAACTTCACAGAGTGAATACAATACACACTGAACAGAGTCAGGGTAGTAACTCCACAGTATGAATACAATACACACTGAACAGAGTCAGGATAGTAACTCCACAGTACGAATACAATACACACTGAACAGAGTCAGGATAGTAACTCCACAGAGTGAATACAATACACACCGAACAGAGTCAGGATAGTAACTTCACAGAGTGAATACAATACACACTGAACAGAGTCAGGGTAGTAACTCCACAGAGTGAATACAATACACACCGAACAGAGTCAGGATAGTAACTTCACAGAGTGAATACAATACACACTGAACAGAGTCAGGGTAGTAACTCCACAGAGTGAATACAACACACACTGAACAGAGTCAGGATAGTAACTCCACAGTATGAATACAATACACACTGAACAGAGTCAGGATAGTAACTCCACAGAGTGAATACAATACACACTGAACAGAGTCAGGATAGTAACTCCACAGAGTGAATACAATACACACTGAACAGAGTCAGGATAGTAACTCCACAGAGTGAATACAACACACACTGAACAGAGTCAGGATAGTAACTCCACAGTATGAATACAATACACACTGAACAGAGTCAGGATAGTAACTCCACAGAGTGAATACAATACACACTGAACAGAGTCAGGATAGTAACTCCACAGAGTGAATACAATACACAGTGAACAGAGTCAGGATAGTAACTCCACAGTATGAATACAATATACACTGAACAGAGTCAGGGTAGTAACTCCACAGTATGAATACAATATACACTGAACAGAGTCAGGATAGTAACTCCACAGAGTGAATACAATACATACTGAACAGAGTCAGGATAGTAACTCCACAGACTGAATACAATACACACTGAACAGAGTCAGGATAGTAACTCCACAGTATGAATACAATACACACTGAACAGAGTCAGGATAGTAACTCCACAGAGTGAATACAATACACACTGAACAGAGTCAGGATAGTAACTCCACAGAGTGAATACAATACACACTGAACAGAGTCAGGATAGTAACTCCACAGTATGAATACAATATACACTGAACAGAGTCAGGGTAGTAACTCCACAGAGTGAATACAATACACACTGAACAGAGTCAGGATAGTAACTCCACAGTATGAATACAATATACACTGAACAGAGTCAGGATAGTAACTCCACAGAGTGAATACAATACACACTGAACAGAGTCAGGATAGTAACTCCACAGAGTGAATACAATACACACTGAACAGAGTCAGGATAGTAACTCCACAGTATGAATACAATACACACTGAACAGAGTCAGGATAGTAACTCCACAGAGTGAATACAATACACACTGAACAGAGTCAGGATAGTAACTCCACAGAGTGAATACAATACACACTGAACAGAGTCAGGATAGTAACTCCACAGAGTGAATACAATACACACTGAACAGAGTCAGGATAGTAACTCCACAGAGTGAATACAATACACACTGAACAGAGTCAGGATAGTAACTCCACAGAGTGAATACAATACACACTGAACAGAGTCAGGATAGTAACTCCACAGAGTGAATACAATACACACTGAACAGAGTCAGGGTAGTAACTCCACAGTATGAATACAATACACACTGAACAGAGTCAGGATAGTAACTCCACAGAGTGAATACAATACACACTGAACAGAGTCAGGGTAGTAACTCCACAGAGTGAATACAATACACACTGAACAGAGTCAGGATAGTAACTCCACAGAGTGAATACAATACACACTGAACAGAGTCAGGGTAGTAACTCCACAGAGTGAATACAATACACACTGAACAGAGGCAGGATAGTAACTCCACAGAGTGAATACAATACACACTGAACAGAGTCAGGATAGTAACTCCACAGTATGAATACAATACACACTGAACAGAGTCAGGATAGTAACTCCACAGTATGAATACAATACACACTGAACAGAGTCAGGGTAGTAACTCCACAGTATGAATACAATACACACTGAACAGAGTCAGGATAGTAACTCCACAGTATGAATACAATACACACTGAACAGAGTCAGGATAGTAACTCCACAGTATGAATACAATACACACTGAACAGAGTCAGGATAGTAACTCCACAGTATGAATACAATATACACTGAACAGAGTCAGGATAGTAACTCCACAGAGTGAATACAATACACACTGAACAGAGTCAGGATAGTAACTCCACAGAGTGAATACAATACACACTGAACAGAGTCAGGATAGTAACTCCACAGAGTGAATACAATACACACTGAACAGAGTCAGGATAGTAACTCCACAGAGTGAATACAATACACACTGAACAGAGTCAGGATAGTAACTCCACAGAGTGAATACAATACACACTGAACAGAGTCAGGATAGTAACTCCACAGAGTGAATACAATACACACTGAACAGAGTCAGGATAGTAACTCCACAGAGTGAATACAATACACACTGAACAGAGTCAGGATAGTAACTCCACAGAGTGAATACAATACACACTGAACAGAGTCAGGATAGTAACTCCACAGTATGAATACAATACACACTGAACAGGGTCAGGATAGTAACTCCACAGAGTGAATACAATACACAGTGAACAGACTCAGGGTAGTAACTCCACAGAGTGAATACAATACACACTGAACAGAGTCAGGATAGTAACTCCACAGTATGACTACAATATACACTGAACAGGGTCAGGGTAGTAACTCCACAGAGTGAATACAATACACACTGAACAGAGTCAGGATAGTAACTCCACAGAGTGAATACAATACACACTGAACAGGGTCAGGGTAGTAACTCCACAGAGTGAATACAATACACACTGAACAGGGTCAGGGTAGTAACTCCACAGAGTGAATACAATACACACTGAACAGACTCAGGATAATAACACTACAGAATGAATACTGTACACACTTCATACAGTGGGATTAGTAACTTCACAGTTTGAATACAATACAGATCGAACAGAGTCACAATAGTAACTCGACAATATGAATACAATGCACACTGAACAGAGTCAGGGTAGTAACTCCAAAGTTTGAATATAATACCCACTGAACAGATGATGGTATCTTCACAGAATGAGTACAATAAAGGCAGAACAGAGTCAGGATTGTAACTCCACAGAATGAATACACACTGAAACAACTTCACAGTGCAAATGAAATACACTCTAAACAGAGTCAAGGTGTTTATTACACAATATGAATGCGATGCACAATAATAGAATCAGGGTAGTAACTCCACAATGTGAATACAATACACACTGAACTTGGTCAGGACCGTGACAGAATAGTATGAATAAAATACACACTGAACAGAGTCAGGCTAGTAACAACACAGTATGAATACAACACACACTGAACAGAGTCAGGATAGTAACTCCACAGAATGAATACAATACACACTGAACAGAGTCAGGATAGTAACTCCACAGAGTGAATACAATACACACTGAACAGAGTCAGGATAGTAACTCCACAGAGTGAATACAATATACACTGAACAGAGTCAGGATAGTAACTCCACAGTATGAATACAATACACACTGAACAGAGTCAGGGTAGTAACAACACAGTATGAATACAACACACACTGAACAGAGTCAGGATAGTAACTCCACAGAATGAATACAATACACACTGAACAGAGTCAGGATAGTAACTCCACAGAGTGAATACAATACACACTGAACAGAGTCAGGATAGTAACTCCACAGAGTGAATACAATACACACTGAACAGAGTCAGGATAGTAACTCCACAGAGTGAATACAATATACACTGAACAGAGTCAGGCTAGTAACAACACAGTATGAATACAACACACACTGAACAGAGTCAGGATAGTAACTCCACAGAATGAATACACACTGAAACAACTTCACAGTGCAAATGAAATACACTCTAAACAGAGTCAAGGTGTTTATTACACAATATGAATGCGATGCACAATAATAGAATCAGGGTAGTAACTCCACAATGTGAATACAATACACACTGAACTTGGTCAGGACTGTGACAGAATAGTATGAATAAAGTACACAGTGAACAGAGTCAGGCTAGTAACAACACAGTATGAATACAACACACACTGAACACGGAGTCAAGGTTGTAACTCCACATTATGAAGACAACGCACACTGAATAGTGTCAGAGTAGTAACTCGAAAGCATGTATGCAATATACACTGAATAGAGTTAGGGTCGGAACTTCACAGTTTGAATACAATACACACTGAATGGAGTCAGGGTAGTACCTCCACAGTATGAATATAGTATACATTGACCAGAGCTTGGTACATCCACAGTTTGAATACAATACACACTGAACAGAGTCAAAGTAGTAACTCCACAACATGAATATTATGCACACTTAACTCAGTGAGGTTAGTAGCTTCACATATTGAATACAATACACACAGGACATAGTCAGTATAGTAACTCCACAGTATGAAGAAAATGAACAGAATCAGGATAGTACCTCCACAATATGAATACAATACACACTGAATTTGGTCAGGAGAGTAACCGTAAAGAGTAACAATAAAGAGAGTAACAGTAATAGTGTCAGGGTAGTAACTGCACAGTATGAATATAATCCACACTGAACCAGCACTGGATAGTAACTCCACAGTATGAATACAATATACACTGTACAGAGTCAGGGTATTAACTTGACAGCATGAATACTATGCATATTTAACAGAGTCAGGCTAGAAAGTTCACAGTTAGAATACAATACACACTGAACAGAGTCGGGGTAGTAACTCCACAGAGTGAATACAATACACACTAAATAGATTCAGGGTAATAACTCCACAATATTAATACAATACACAATAACACATTCAGGGCAGTAACTCCACAATATGAATACAATATACACTGAACTTGTTCGGGATCGTGACAAAAAAGTATGATTAAAATACACTCTGAACAGAGTTAGGGTAGTAACACCACAGTTTGAATACAATACACACTGAACAGAGTCAGGGTATTAACTCCACAATATGAATACAATACACACTGAAATTGGTCAGGGTAGTAACAGTAAAGGATGAATAAAATACACACTGTACAGAGTCAGGGTAAAAACTCCACAGTCTGAACACAATACACACTGAACAGAGTCAGGATAGTAACTCCACAGAGTGGATACAATACACACTGAACAGAGTCAGGATAGTAACTCCACAGTATGAATACAATACACACTGAACAGAGTCAGGATAGTAACTCCACAGAGTGAATACAATACAGACTGAACAGATTCAGGGTAGTAACTCCACAGTCTGAACACAATACACACTGAACAGAGTCAGGGTAGTAACTCCACAGAGTGAATACAATACACACTGAACAGAGTCAGGATAGTAACTCCACAGAGTGAATACAATACACACTGAACAGAGTCAGGATAGTAACTCCACAGTATGAATACAATACACACTGAACAGAGTCAGGATAGTAACTCCACAGAGTGAATACAATACACACTGAACAGAGTCAGGGTAGTAACTCCACAGTATGAATACAATACACACTGAACAGAGTCAGGATAGTAACTCCACAGAGTGAATACAATACACACTGAACAGAGTCAGGGTAGTAACTCCACAGTATGAATACAATACACACTGAACAGAGTCAGGATAGTAACTCCACAGAGTGAATACAATACACACTGAACAGAGTCAGGATAGTAACTCCACAGAGTGAATACAATACACACTGAACAGAGTCAGGATAGTAACTCCACAGAGTGAATACAATACACACTGAACAGAGTCAGGGTATTAACTCCACAATATGAATACAATACACACTGAAATTGGTCAGGGTAGTAACAGTAAAGGATGAATAAAATACACACTGTACAGAGTCAGGGTAAAAACTCCACAGTCTGAACACAATACACACTGAACAGAGTCAGGATAGTAACTCCACAGAGTGGATACAATACACACTGAACAGAGTCAGGATAGTAACTCCACAGAGTGAATACAATACAGACTGAACAGATTCAGGGTAGTAACTCCACAGTCTGAACACAATACACACTGAACAGAGTCAGGATAGTAACTCCACAGAGTGAATACAATACACACTGAACAGAGTCAGGATAGTAACTCCACAGAGTGAATACAATACACACTGAACAGAGTCAGGATAGTAACTCCACAGTATGAATACAATACACACTGAACAGAGTCAGGATAGTAACTCCACAGAGTGAATACAATACACACTGAACAGAGTCAGGGTAGTAACTCCACAGTATGAATACAATACACACTGAACAGAGTCAGGATAGTAACTCCACAGAGTGAATACAATACACACTGAACAGAGTCAGGGTAGTAACTCCACAGTATGAATACAATACACACTGAACAGAGTCAGGATAGTAACTCCACAGAGTGAATACAATACACACTGAACAGAGTCAGGATAGTAACTCCACAGTATGAATACAATACACACTGAACAGAGTCAGGATAGTAACTCCACAGAGTGAATACAATACACACTGAACAGAGTCAGGATAGTAACTCCACAGAGTGAATACAATACACACTGAACAGAGTCAGGATAGTAACTCCACAGTATGAATACAATACACACTGAACAGAGTCAGGATAGTAACTCCACAGAGTGAATACAATACACACTGAACAGAGTCAGGATAGTAACTCCACAGTATGAATACAATACACACTGAACAGAGTCAGGGTATTAACGCAACAGCATAAATATAAAACCCACTGAACAGAGTCAGGGTAGTAACTCCACAGTATGAATACAATATACATTGACCAGAGCTTGGTAGATCCACAGTTTGAATACAATACACATAGAACTGTGCTAGGCTAGTAACTCAACAGAATTAATTCAATACACACTGAACAGAGTCAAGGTAGTAATTCCACAGAGTGAATACAATACACACTGAACAGAGTCAGAGTAGTAGCTCCATAATAAGAATACTATACATACTTAACACAGTGAGGGTAGTAACTTTACAGTTCGAATACAATACACATTGAACAGAGTCATGGTAGTAGCTTCACAGAATGAAGAAAATACACACTGAACAGAATCAGGATAGTAACTCCACAGAATGAATACAATACTCACGGAACTTGGTCAGGAGAGTAACCATATAGAGTAACAGCAAACAGAGTAAGAGTAACAGCAAACAGAGTAAGAGTAACAGCAAACAGAGTAAGACTAACAGCAAACAGAGTAAAAGTAACAGCAAACAGAGTAAGAGTAACAGCAAACAGAGTAAGAGTAACAGCAAACAGAGTAGTAACTGCACAGTATGCATATATGAATGTAATCAACACTGAACCAGTTCCGGGTAGTAACACCACAGTATGAATACAATATTGCCCTGAACAGAGACAGGGTAATAACTCCACAATATTAATACAATACACAATCACACATTCAGGGTAGTAACTTCACAGTATGGATACAATACACACTCTGAACTTGGTCAGGATAGTAGCAGTACAGTACAAATAAAATACACACTGAACAGAGTCAGAGTAGTAACTCCATCGTATGAATAATATACACACTTAACAATGCAAATTCAGTGTCACGGTAGTAGCTCCACAATAAGAATACAATACACACAGAACAGAGTCAGGGTAGTAACTTTACAGTTTGAATACAATACCCACTGAACAGATGAAGGTAACTTCATAGAGTGAATGCAATACACACAGAACAGAGTCAGGGTAGTAACTTCACAGTATGAATGAAATGCACACTGAACAGAGTCAGCGTAGTTATTACACAATATGAATACAATGCACAATAACAGAGTCAGGGAGTAACTCCACAATATGAATACAATACACACTGAAATTGGTCAGGAGAGTAACAGTAAAGGATGAATAAAATACACACTGTACAGAGTCAGGGTAGTAACTCAACAGCATGAATACTATGCATATTTAACAGAGTCAGGCAAAGTTCACAGTATGAATACAATACATCATGAACAGAGTCAGGGTAGTAACTCCACAGTATGAATACAATATACATTGACCAGAGCTTGGTAGATCCACAGCTTGAATACAATACACATAGAACTGTGCCAGGCTAGATACTCAACAGAATTAATTCAATACACGCTGAAGACAGTCAGGGTAGTATCTCCACAGTATGAATACTATACACACTTAACAGAGTGAGGGTAATAACAGAGTCACGGTAATAGCTCCACAGAATGAATACAATGCACACTTAACAGAGTCAGGGTAGTTACTCTACAATGTGAATACAGTACGCACTGAACTTGGTCAGAATAGTAACAGTAAAGAATGAATAAAATACACACTGAACAGAGTCATACTTCACAGTATGAATACAGTTCACACAGAACAGAGTTGGGATAGAACTCCACATTATGAGTACAATATACAATGCACAGAGTCTGGATAGTAACTCCACAGCATGAACACAATACACACTGAACAGTCATAGTAAACTACACCATATGAATACCGTACACTCTGAAGATTCAGGATAGTAACTCCAAAGTATGAATACAATGCACGCTGATAAGTGCCACGATTGTAACTCCAGTTTGAATACCAAACACATCGAAAATGTGGATGTGTGCAGGCAATAGATTCATTTGGAAATGACACAGCATTTTGAGTGATATTTGGATAGTTAATTTGGTTTTGTCTTGTTACAGGAATATGGGGAAAATCTTGGAATGGATAATATAGCTTTCAGATTGATACATGTTCTTTGGGAGTTAGTGCAGTCTCTTTTGGATTCATATGGAGCAAAGGAAAAGCGAAATGGCATAGCTTACGACCAATACCGCATTATAGAAGTATAACTGCACACTGGGTCTAGTTTAGGGATTGATACAGGGCTATGGGGAGATGCAAGCAGTACAGTGCGATTAGTTTGGGATTGATAATGACCTATGGAGATTTTAGGAAAATACAATTAGTTTGGGATTGATATAGAGGTGTGTCAGATCCAGAGTAAAGTAGAACATAGAACATTACAGCGCAGAACAGGCCCTTCGGCCCACGATGTTGCGCCGACCAGTTACAAAACAATGACCCACTAGACTAAACCAATCCCTTTTTGTCCATAAACCTATCCACGGATCTCTTAAACGCCCCCAAACTAGGCGCATTTACAACTGCAGCAGGCAGGGCATTCCAATCCCTCACCACCCTCTGGGTAAAGAACCTACCCCTGACATCCGTCCTATAACTACCCCCTCTTAATTTAAAGCCATGCCCCCTCGTGCTAGATTTCTCCATCAGAGGAAAAGGGCTATTACTATCCACCCTATCTAAACCTCTAATCATCTTATATGTTTCAATAAGGTCCCCTCGCAGCCTCCTTCTTTCCAGCGAAAACAACCCCAAATCCCTCAGCCTCTCCTCATAGGACCTCCCCTCCATACCAGGCAACATCCTGGTAAAATACATTTAGTTAGGGATTAATGGAGGTGTATCAGTGAACGGTGACTAACCTTGCCGTGATACAAGATTATGTGGAGAGAGCAAGGCAATGGGATTTGTATTGGATAATACAGAGCTATGGGAAGAATTTGTCTGGAGATTAGTTTGGAATTGATACAGGGCTATAGGGTTGAAGCAGAGCATAGCTTTGGTTTATAACAGGGCAATGAGGAGAGAATGGTTTAGTGGGAATCATTTGACATTGATACTGGGCTTTGAGGAGAGTAGGAGAGTGGGATTAATATCAAGCTATGAGATTTCAATACAATAGGCTTGGTTTGCGATTGAGCTATGAGGAGAGGCTGAATAAACTAGGCTTGTACTCGTTAGAGTTTAGAAGAATGAGGGGAGATCTCATTGAGACGTATAAGATGATGAATGGGATGGATAGGATAGAGGTGGAGAGACTCTTCCCGCTCAAAAAAGACAGTAGGACTAGGGGGCACAGCCTCAAGGTAAAGGGGAGGCGGTTTAGAACGGAGTTGAGGAGGAACTTCTTCACTCAAAGGGTGGTGAATCTCTGGAATTCTCTGCCCGTTGAAGTGGTGGAGGCTGCCTCGCTAAATATTTTTAAGAAACGGGTTGATGGGTTTTTGATAAGAGAAGGGATTAAGGGTTATGGAGAGAGGGCGGGAAGGTGGAGCTGAGCCACGACAGATCAGCCATGATCTTATTGAATGGCGGGGCAGGCTCGAAGGGCCAGATGGCCTACTCCTGCTCCTATTTCTTATGTTCTTATGTTCTTATGTATGAGGACAGAGAGAGACAGTGGGGTTAGATTGGGATTGATACTGGTTTATGAGAAAAGAATGAGCAAAAGGGTTAGATTGGGATTGATACAGGTACGTGAGGAGAGAGAGGGGAACAGTGAGATTAGTTTATGACTGTTTATGTGGATACAGTGGGATAGCAGGGTTAGTTTGGTATTGATACTGGTTTAATCAGGAGAGAATGGGACAGTGGGGTTAGTTTGGGATGATACTGGTTTATGTGGAGAGAATGGGACTGTGGGATGAACGAGAGATTTATTCAGGTCTAAAGGAAAAAGTGGGGCAGTTGATAGGGTCTGAAAATGGATTATTGGGAGGAAGTTAGGCAATGGGATTTATTATTTCCCACTGTGGGAGGGAGTGAGACAGTCAGTTACCTTTGTTCCACTCCTTGTTTCTTTACATTGATAGGTACATCATTTATTCGCTGGACACAAAGCCAGGGGTCTACTTGACTCTCATCTGAAGTGCAAACCAGAGCTTGCGAGTCCAGATCCTGTTTTATTGTGGTGAGTTACTGAATTTTAATCTATCGGGCCATTGTGTTAGCGGGTATCTGTAATGGGGAGCAATGTGCATCCGTCAGTTCGCCAAAAGTATTGGCTATCCCTCAGAAAATGGGTTTCTGCCCAGTACAATTCCTGACTGGGCCTACAAGCTTGTAAAGGTGTGGTTATCTCTTGTACATCATCTTCAGTGACCCAGCCAGGGACCTATTTATACAGTCAACAACTCAAGAATGAGGTGTGGGCAACATGAGTGTTCAGGCAACTCATGGTCACTAAATTGGCCTTCAAATACAAAGAATAAAGAGTAAATAGTAGTGTTTTAGATCATCTATTTTGTTGTAATGTATTTCAATGCAGTTTTGTTCCTTGTTTGTCATTCAGAGAATGATCCCCCCCCCGGGGCCCAGTCTCATTAGGCTGCTTGAAGACGTCATTCTCGCTTGCCAGCTGAGGCTTTGTTTACCAGCTCACACTTGTTTTTGCAGGCAGAGAACAGCGTCTCCTGTTAACTCACTGGCTGCCAGCAAACGGCACAAGACTGCGTCTAACCACTGCTGACCTTCTGGTGGTAGGGACAGAAGAAGAGGAGTAGACCATTGAGGCCTCCTCTGCTCAATGGGAACATCTCTGTCCTAACTGCTTATCCCCACCTTTTTCCTCACAATTTCTTGGTACATTTAAGAACATAACATAAGAACATAAGAAATAGGAGCAGGAGTAGGCCATCTGGCCCTTCGAGCCTGCCCCGCCATTCAATAAGATCATGGCTGATCTGTCGTGGCTCAGTTCCACCTTCCCGCCCTCTCCCCATAACCCTTAATCTCCTCTCTTTTCAAAAACCCATCAACCTGCTTCTTAAAAATATTTAGCGAGGCAGCCTCCACCACTTCAACGGGCAGAGAATTCCAGAGATTCACCACCCTTTGAGTGAAGAAGTTCCTCCTCAACTCTGTTCTAAACCACCCCCCCTTTATCTTGAGGCTGTGCCCCCGAGTCCTACTGTCTTTTTTGAGCGGGAAGAGTCTCTCCACCTCTATCCTATCCATCCCATTCATCATCTTATACGTCTCAATGAGATCTCCCCTCATTCTTCTAAACTCTAATAAGTACAAGCCTAGTTTATTCAGCCTCTCCTCACAGCTCAATCCCCTCAACTCCGGTATCAGCCTAGTAAACCTCCTCTGCACTCCCTCCAGGGCCAAAACATCCTTGCGCAGGTGCGGCGCCCAAAACTGCACACAGTACTCCAGCTGCAGCCTCACCAATGCCCTATACAGCTGCAGCAAGACCTCCCTACTTTTATATTCAATCCCCCTCGCTATGAAGGCCAGCATCCCATTCGCCTTCCTGACCACCTGCTGCACCTGCAAGCAACATTTGCAAATCTATAAATCTGAGGTTCAAAAGGAGCAACTGACCCGGCCTCGGGCAAGAAAATCCATCAAGTTTTTTTTAAAAAACTATTTCCATTCTGCTATTTGATGGAAAACTTATTACGGGAGTGTTTTCTAAACATCCAACACTGGTTGCATAGAGAAATGTGCCTTCACTCCTCCTTTTTTTGTTTAGGCTAAGCCTTGATATTCCAATCAGCGTGTCCCTTATTTTCACAGAATTATTACGGTGCAGAAGGAGGCATTTCAACCCAGTGTCTGCGCACTGCACGTGGCTACTCTTGGGGTCCTTGTGCATGAGTCGCAAAAACCCAGCTTGCAGGTGCAGCAGGTGGTCAGGAAGGCGAATGGGATGCTGGCCTTCATCGCGAGGGGGATTGAATATAAAAGTAGGGAGGTCTTGCTGCAGCTGTATAGGGCATTGGTGAGGCCGCAGCTGGAGCACTGTGTGCAGTTTTGGGCGCCGCACCTGCGCAAGGATATTTTGGCCTTGGAGGGAGTGCAGAGGAGGTTTACTAGGCTGATACCGGAGTTGAGGGGATTGAGCTATGAGGAGAGGCTGAATAAACTGGGCTTGTACTCGTTAGAGTTTAGAAGAATGAGGGGAGATCTCATTGAGACGTATAAGATGATGAATGGGATGGATAGGATAGAGGTGGAGAGATTCTTCCCGCTCAAAAAAGACAGTAGGACTAGGGGGCACAGCCTCAAGATAAAGGGGGGCGGTTTAGAACAGAGTTGAGGAGGAACTTCTTCACTCAAAGGGTGGTGAATCTCTGGAATTCTCTGCCCGTTGAAGTGGTGGAGGCTGCCTCGCTAAATATTTTTAAGAAACGGGTTGATGGGTTTTTGATAAGAGAAGGGATTAAGGATTATGGGGAGAGGGCGGGAAGGTGGAACTGAGCCACGACAGATCAGCCATGATCTTATTGAATGGCGGGGCAGGCTCGAAGGGCCAGATGGCCTACTCCTGCTCCTATTTCTTATGTTCTTATGTTCTTATATGTCATGCCCTCTTGAATACCTTGACTGAACCTGTCCCACCACACTTCCAGCTAGTACATTCCAGACCCCAACCATTCGCTGTCAGTAAATTTTTTTGTTTCACATCACATTTTCAACTCACTGAAGTGTCTGTGCCCTCTCGCTGATGAAAGTTTTACGAGGGTAAACAGTTTCTCCCGAACTGCTCTGTCCAATTCTCTCAATTTTGAATATTTTCCCCTAAATGTTTTGAGAACTTCAATCCCTACCCTTTGAATTGGTGTGCGTAAACTGGACCATCTCGAGGGCAACATGACCAGCTCAGAGACTATCTCTGTTGCTGTGCGGACACATGGATTTGGGCCTGTGTCCGTGGGAGTTTGCACATTCTCCTCGTGTCTGCGTGGGTTTTCTCCGGGTGCTCCGTGCGACACAGTAGCACAGTGGGTTAGCACTGCTGCTTCACAGCTCCAGGGTCCTGGGTTCGATTCCCGGCTCGGGTCACTGCCTGTGTTTGGAGTTTGCACATTCTCCTCGTGTCTGCGTGGGTTTTCTCCGGGTGCTCCGGTTTCCTCCCACAGTCCAAAGATGTGCGGGTTAGGTTCATTGGCTATGCTAAAATTGCCCCTTAGTGTCCTGGGATGTGTAGGTTAGAGGGATTAGCAGGTAAAATGTGTAGGGATATGGGGATAGGGTCTGGGTGGGATTGTGTTCGGTGCAGACTCGATGGGCCGAAGGGCCTGTTTCTACACTGTAGGGTTCTATGCTGGTTCTATTCTATGCTCCGGTTTCCTCCCACATCCCAAAGATGTGCTTTTAGGCTGATTGATTGGGTAACAAATTGTCCCTATATTGGACCTCCCTGATCCTCACACATTAGGCATAGACTAGAATCATGATTAGGTCACTGACCATGGGACGGCGGCGCGGGCTCGTTGGGCCGAAGGGCCTGTTTCCCGTGCTGTGTTGTTCTTTGTTCTTTGAATTGCAATGGATCCAACTCTTTGTTTGTCTAATATGTCCTTGCTATTCATCTCTTGGAGAAGAGGGGTCATTTTGGTGAACCTCAGCAGCACTAGTTCGGGAAGTGACCCGGAAACTTAACACGGTTCCCTAAAACGGAGTGTTTCCACCTGAGGGGAACTCAAGCTGCCCCTGTCACTAGCTCTCAGCTGTACGTGAACAAGGCCATAGAGTACCGATCTTCAATGCTAGGGACAGAAAACCACAAGAACAATTAGTACCCGGTCAAAATATTAGGACGGCTGATCAGAATCTTGGATAGAAAGCCAGTTTTCTAAGAGTGTCAGAAAGCAGGAGAGCGAAGCAGGGAGTTTTAGTGCGGGAATTTAGCACCCAGCAGATGATTCAAGTCAATGCGGAGAAGCCAGTGGTAAATGGGGGTAAGGTAGATGAGAGTAAGATTGACACAGGGCTATGTGGAGAGGGTGGGGTATGGATTAAATTGAGGGATATATGGGAGAAACATACCTAATTTCATCCCAAAACTGCCCACCATGGACACAGGCTTCATAAGAACATAAGAAATAGGAGCAGGAGTAGGCCATCTAGCCCTTCGAGCCTGCCCCGCCATTCAATAAGATCATGGCTGATCTGTCGTGACTCAGTTCCACCTTCCCGCCCTCTCTCCATAACCCTTAATCCCCTCTCTTATCTAAAACCCATCAACCCGCTTCTTAAAAATATTTAGCGAGGCAGCCTCCACCACTTCAACGGGCAGAGAATTCCAGAGATTCACCACCCTTTGAGTGAAGAAGTTCCTCCTCAACTCCGTTCTAAACCACCCTCCCCTTTATCTTGAGGCTGTGCCCCCTAGTCCTACTGTCTTTTTTGAGCGGGAAGAGTCTCTCCACCTCTATCCTATCCATCCCATTCATCATCTTATACGTTTCAATGAGATCTCCCCTCATTCTTCTAAACTCCAACGAGTGCAAGCCTAGTTTATTCAGCCTCTCCTCATAGCTCAATCCCCTCAACTCCGGTATCAGCCGAGTAAACCTCCTCTGCACTCCCTCCAGGGCCAAAATATCCTTGCGCAGGTGCGGCGCCCAAAACTGCACACAGTACTCCAGCTGCGGCCTCACCAATGCCCTATACAGCTGCAGCAAGACCTCCCTACTTTTATATTCCATCCCCCTCGCTATGAAGGCCAGCATCCCATTCGCCTTCCTGACCACCTGCTGCACCTGCAAGCTGGGTTTTTGCGACTCATGCACAAGGACCCCCAGGTCCCTCTGCACCGGTAGGAGCGGAGACAAAATTCCACATTGAGGATACCCTCCATCAACATTGTGCAGGGTTACCATCATGTTAAATGGGATTGATTTCAAATACATCTAGCAAGTCAAGACCGGGGCAACCACGAGGCACTGTGGGCCATCACAGTAACAGGAGAATTGTATTCCAGCACACTTTGGGGATAGTAAACCTTATCCCCACGTACGTACTCTAATCCACCATTACCACCAAACCAAGGGAATCAACCACACATGAAACAGGCCAAAACATCCAGACTTTCGGTTCTAGAGACAGTAAACACAAAAACAACTCGCACCATGACAAAATATAGAACATAGAACATAGAACATAGAACATTACAGCGCAGAACAGGCCCTTCGGCCCACGATGTTGCGCCGACCAGTTACAAAACAATGACCCACTAGCCTAAACCAATCCCTTTTCATCCATAAACCTATCCACAGATCTCTTAAACGCCCCCAAACTAGGCGCATTTACAACTGCAGCTGGCAGGGCATTCCAGTCCCTCACCACCCTCTGGGTAAAGAACCTACCCCTGACATCAGTCCTATAACTACCACCCCTTAATTTAAAATCATGCCCCCTCGTGCTAGCTTTCTCCATCCGAGGAAAAAGGCTATCACTATCTACCCTGTCTAAACCTCTAATCATCTTATATGTTTCAATGAGATCCCCTCTTAGCCGCCTTCTTTCCAGCGAAAACAACCCCAAATCTCTCAATCTCTCCTCATAGGATCTCCCCTCCATACCAGGCAACATCCTGGTAAACCTCCTCTGCACCCTCTCCAAAGCCTCCACATCCTTCCTGTAATGTGGGGACCAGAACTGCACACAAAACTCCAAGTGTGGCCGCACCAGAGATGTGTACAGTTGCATCATGACGCTGCGACTCCTAAATTCAATCCCCCTACCAATAAACGCCAAAACTCCGTATGCCTTCTTAACAACCTTATCCACTTGATTCCCAACTTTCAGGGATCTATGTACACATACACCTAGATCCCTCTGCTCCTCCACACTATTCAAAGTCCTCCCGTTAGCCCTATACTCAACACATCTGTTATTCCTACCGAAATAAATTACCTCACACTTCTCCGCATTAAACTCCATCCGCCACCTCTCAGCCCAGCTCTGCAACCTTTCTAAGTCATCCTGCAAACTATGACACCCTTCCTCACAATCTAAGAACAGAATCTTGGATAGAGAGCCAACTTACAAAGAGTATCGGAAAGCAGAGAGTTTTAGTGAGGGAATTCCAGCGTTTAGGACCCAGATGATTCAAGTCAATGAGAAGAAGGCAGGGGTAATGTAGATGAGAGTAAGATTGACACACGGCTACGTGGAGAGGGAGAGACAGTGGATTAGATTCAGGGTTATTTGGGAGATGTGCGAGTTCATGACGGTAAAGGTAGGAGTGAAGTCAAAGTCCCATGTTCATACTGAGGAGACTCTCCATCAACGTTGCACAGTATTACCACTGTTAAATGAGATTGATTTCAAATACCTCCAGCAAGTTAAGACTGGGCAGCCGTGTGGGTCATCATCAGCAGCTGGAGAATAGTATTCCAGCACAGTTTGTAACCTCATGGTCCAATATGTGTAGTCGTCCATTTCGGCAGAACCAACGGGATGAACGAGTACACTATCAAGGGCAGGAGTCTGAGTAGCGTTGAAGAGCAGAAGGATCTCGGGGTCCGGGTCCACAGGACTCTTAAATCGGCCTCGCAGGTGGAGGAGGTGGTCAAGAAGGCATATGGTGTACTGACCTTCATTAATCGAGGGATTGAGTTTAGGAGTCGGGAGGTAATGCTGCAACTTTACAGGACCCTCGTCAGGCCTCATTTGGAGTACTGTGCGCAGTTCTGGTCGCCTCACTATAGGAAAGACGTAGAAGCTATTGAAAGGGTGCAGAGGAGATTTACAAGGATGTTGCCTGGACTGGGAGGCATGCCTTATGAAGATAGGTTGAGGGAGCTGGGACTCTTTTCCCTGGAGAGACGAAGGTTGAGAGGCGACCTGATAGAAGTTTATAAAATGTTGAGAGGAATAGATAGGGTGGACACTCAGAGGCTATTTCCCCGGGTTGAAATGGTCGCCACGAGAGGACACAGATTTAAGGTGCGGGGAGGGAAGTACAGAAGTGATGTTAGGGGTAAGTTTTTCACTCAGAGGGTGGTGAGTGAATGGAATCGTCTGCCGTCAGTGGTGGTGGAGGCGAACTCGCTGGGGTCTTTTAAAAGACTTCTGGATGAGTATATGGGGTTTAATGGGATTGGGGGTTATAGATAGGTCTATAGATTGGTGGGGTTGATGTGATCGGCGCAACTCGAGGGCCGAAGGGCCTGTTTGTGCTGTAATGTTCTATGTTCCTTCATTTTGTTGGCATTGGCAGAGAAATTATTGTTGCCACAGCAGTTCATCAGATTCTCTGTTTTATTCCAGTACTCTATCTCATCATTGTCTGAGATCCAACACCAACGGTGATGTCTTCAGCGAACTTGAAAATTGAATGGGAGGGGTATTTAGCCACACAGCATTAAGTGTATAAGGAGTATGGTCGGTACGAAGAATATAGTTGTGAATGGTGGTGGGTAATTAAATGATTTACTGGAGGAGAAGTCTCCACAAATATCCCCATCCTCAACGATGGAGGAGCCCAGTAGATCACCTTACTACCGGAAGGACGTGGAGTCTCTGGAAAGGGTGCAGAGGAGGTCTACCAGGATGTTGCCTGGCATGGGGGGGGACTGGGTTACGAGGAGAGGTTGAAGAAACTGGGACTATTCTCCTTGGAAAGGCGGAGATTGAGAGGGGACATGATAGAAGTATATAAGATAATGAAGGGAATGGATAGAGTTAATAGTGAGAGACTGCTCCCTAGACTGGGTACGAACACGAGAGGTCATCATTTAAGGGTGAGGGGGGAGAGGTATAATTTGGAGGTGAGAAGAAGGTTCTTTACACAGAGAGTTGTAGGGGTCTGGAACGCGCTACCGAGTAGGGTGGTGGAGGCAGGAACATTGGACTCGTTTAAGATGCAGTTAGATAGGCACATGAGTGAAACGAGAATGGAGGGATATGGTAGGGGATATTAAATAGGGTTAAACCTCGGGAGACACCGGAAAGGCAGGCTGTAAGATTAATATTTTTGTCTTTATTCCACAGGTGGAGGTCCACCTCGTGTCAAACGAGGGGCATTCACATGGCGGGTCGTGCCTGGGCTGCTCTTGGAAGTTCCAGGAGTGGCCTAGAACTTCATGTCGGTGTGTGTGCTTGATCCTGGACCGGTAGATGGGCGCCGCAACAGCTCAGTGACTCACACTGCTGGCTGTGCAGGCACATGGATTTGGGCCTGTGTCTGTGGGAGTTTGCGCATTCTCCCTGTGGTTGCGTGGGTTTCCTCCGGGCGCTCCGGTTTCCTCCCACACCCCAAAAATGTGCTCTCAGGCTAATCGGTTTTTACCAAATTGACACTATTTCTTCCCTGAATCTGACTGAGTAGGGTTCCATTCATAGATACGCAGGGTAGAATAGGTGTAGGGTGATGTGGCGGCGCGGGCTCGTTGGGCTGAAGGGCCTGTTTCCCGTGCTGGGTTGTTCTTTGTTCTTTTATCAGTGCAAAAGGTAAGGCTGAAACATTCACAATAATCCTCAGTGCTGAATGAATGTTCCATCTCAGCTTCCACCAGGAGGCTGAACATCCACTATCACATATATCAATCTTCAGCGAACTTGAATCATTCCACGTGACATAAGAAACATTTGGAAGCACTGGACACTGCAAATGGAATGGATCCTGACAAAGTGTCAGCATTAATAACAGCAGGAATAATAGATCTGTCGAGTATAGGGCTAACGGGAGGACTTTGAATAGTGTGGAGGAGCCGAGGGATCTAGGTGTATGTGTACATAGATCCCTGAAAGTTGGGAATCAAGTAGATAAGGTTGTTAAGAAGGCATACGGAGTCTTGGCGTTTATTGGTAGGGGGATTGAATTTAGGAGTCGCAGCGTCATGATGCAACTGTACACAACTCTGGTGCGGCCGCACTTGGAGTTTTGTGTGCAGTTCTGGTCCCCACATTACAGGAAGGATGTGGAGGCTTTGGAGAGGGTGCAGAGGAGGTTTACCAGGATGTTGCCTGGTATGGAGGGGAGATCCTATGAGGAGAGACTGAGAGATTTGAGGTTGTTTTCGCTGGAAAGAAGGCGGCTAAGAGGGGATCTCATTGAAACATATAAGATGATTAGAGGTTTAGACAGGGTAGATAGTGATAGCCTTTTTCCTAGGATGGAGAAAGCTAGCACGAGGGGGCACGACTTTAAATTAAGGGGGGGTAGTTATAGGACAGATGTCAGGGGTAGGTTCTTTACCCAGAGGGTGGTGAGGGACTGGAATGCCCTGCCAGCTGCAGTTGTAAATGCGCCTAGTTTGGGGGCGTTTAAGAGATCTGTGGATAGGTTTATGGATGAAAAGGGATTGGTTTAGGCTAGTGGGTCATTGTTTTGTAACTGGTCGGTGCAACATCGTGGGCCGAAGGGCCTGTTCTGCGCTGTAATGTTCTATGTTCTATAAGAACATAAGAACATAAGAACTTAAGAACATAAGAACTTAAGAACATAAGAACATAAGAACATAAGAATATAAGAACATAAGAACATAAGAACATAAGAACATAAGAACTTAAGAACATAAGAACATAAGAACATAAGAACAGAAGAACAGAAGAACAGAAGAACATAAGAACATAAGAACATAAGAACATAAGAACATAAGAACATAAGAACATAAGAACTTAAGAACATAAGAACATAAGAACATAAGAACATAAGAACATAAGAACTTAAGAACATAAGAACATAAGAACATAAGAACATAAGAACAGAAGAACAGAAGAACAGAAGAACATAAGAACAGAAGAACTTAAGAACATAAGAACTTAAGAACATAAGAACTTAAGAACATAAGAACAGAAGAACAGAAGCACATAAGAACAGAAGAACATAAGAACATAAGAACATAAGAACAGAAGAACAGAAGAACATAAGAACATAAGAACATAAGAACAGAAGAACAGAAGAACATAAGAAAAGAAGAACATAAGAACATAAGAACATAAGAACAGAAGAACATAAGAACATAAGAACAGAAGAACATAAGAACATAAGAACAGAAGAACAGAAGAACAGAAGAACATAAGAACAGAAGAACAGAAGAACAGAAGAACAGAAGAACATAAGAACAGAAGAACATAAGAACAGAAGAACAGAAGAACAGAAGAACATAAGAACATAAGAACAGAAGAACATAAGAACATAAGAACATAAGAACATAAGAACAGAAGAACAGAAGAACAGAAGAACATAACAGAAGAACAGAATAACATAAGAACATAAGAACAGAAGAACATAAGAACATAAGAACATAAGAACAGAAGAACATAAGAACAGAAGAACATAAGAACATAAGAACAGAAGAACAGAAGAACAGAAGAACATAACAGAAGAACAGAAGAACAGAAGAACAGAATAACATAAGAACATAAGTACATAAGAACAGAAGAACATAAGAACATAAGAACAGAAGAACAGAAGAACTTAAGAACAGAAGAACATAAGAACATAAGAACAGAAGAACATAAGAACAGAAGAACAGAAGAACATAAGAACATAAGAACATAAGAACAGAAGAACATAAGAACATAAGAACATAAGAACAGAAGAACATAAGAACAGAATAACATAAGAACATAAGAACAGAAGAACATAAGAACAGAAGAACATAAGAACAGAAGAACATAAGAACAGAAGAACATAAGAACAGAATAACATAATAACATAAGAACAGAAGAACATAAGAACAGAAGAACATAAGAACATAAGAACAGAAGAACATAAGAACATAAGAATATAAGAACAGAAGAACATAAGAACAGAAGAACATAAGAACATAAGAACATAAGAACAGAAGAACATAAGAACAGAAGAACATAAGAACATAAGAACATAAGAACATAAGAACATAAGAACAGAAGAACATAAGAACAGAAGAACAGAAGAACAGAAGAACATAACAGAAGAACAGAAGAACAGAATAACATAAGAACATAAGAACATAAGAACAGAAGAACATAAGAACAGAAGAACAGAAGAACTTAAGAACATAAGAACATAAGAACATAAGAACATAAGAACAGAAGAACATAAGAACAGAAGAACAGAAGAACAGAAGAACATAACAGAAGAACAGAAGAACAGAATAACATAAGAACATAAGAACATAAGAACATAAGAACATAAGAACATAAGAACAGAAGAACATAAGAACATAAGAACATAAGAACATAAGAACAGAAGAACATAAGAACATAAGAACAGAAGAACAGAAGAACATAAGAACATAAGAACAGAAGAACATAAGAACATAAGAACATAAGAACAGAAGAACATAAGAACAGAAGAACAGAAGAACAGAAGAACAGAAGAAAATAAGAACATAAGAACATAAGAACAGAAGAACATAAGAACATAAGAACATAAGAACAGAAGAACTTAAGAACATAAGAACAGAAGAACATAAGAACAGAAGAACAGAAGAACATAAGAACATAAGAACATAAGAACAGAAGAACAGAAGAACATAAGAACATAAGAACATAAGAAATAGGAGCAGGGGTAGGCCATCTGGCCCTTCGAGCGTACCCCGCCATTCAATAAGATCATGGCTGATCTGTCGTGGCTCAGTTCCACCTTCCCGCCCTCTCCCCATAACCCTTAATCCCTTCTCTTATCAAAAACCCATCAACCCGCGTCTTAAAATATTTAGCGAAGCAGCCTCCACCACTTCAACGGGTTCCGGGAGTGGCCTAGTACTTCATGTCGGTGTGTGTGCTTGATCCTGGACCGGTAGACGGGCGCCGTAACAGCTCAGTGACTAGCACTGCTGGCTGTGCAGGCACATGGATTTGGGCCTGTGTCTGTGGGAGTTTGCGCATTCTCCCTGTGGTTGCGTGGGTTTGCTCCGGGCGCTCCGGTTTCCTCCCACACCCCAAAGATGTGCTCTCAGGCTAATCGGTTTTTACCAAATTGACACTATTCTCCCCTGAATCTGACTGAGTAGGGTTCCATTCATAGATATGCAGGGTAGAATAGGTGTAGGGTGATGTGGCGACGCGGGCTCGTTGGGCCGAAGGGCCTGTTTCCCGTGCTGGGTTGTTCTTTGTTCTTTGTATAACAGTAACTTAGCCCATTTTAGTCCCTGACTTACATCCCAACCTTCTTTCCCTTTAACACATTCATGACAAAGCATCAACAGTTTTCCTACCACATGTATAATTTTTAAATTAAATGGCTGCAGCGATAGACTCCATCAACACAGTCTGGCATTTTTAGACTACATTTCTCCAAAAATGGATTATGATCAGTGTGCATCAGTGTCTCTAACAAATTGCTGGCAATATAAATGTTAAAATGTTCCAAAGCCAGCTCTAGGCTCAAGTTCTCTTTTTCAATCATTGAAGACACTTCTGGCGATCCTCCAATTTGTTGGAAAATTACCCAATAGGCTGTCAATTTGGTTGTCAAATAGGAGGCAGAGAGTGGGGGTCAATGGGTGCTATTCGGATTGGCGGTTGGTGACTAGTGGGGTGCCCCAGGGGTCGGTGCTGGGGCCTCAGCTATTTACCATTTATATAGATGATCTGGAGGAGGGAACCGAGTGCAGGGTGTCGAAATTTGCTGATGACACCAAGATTGGGGGAACGGCAAATTGCGCGGAGGGTGTGGAGAGTCTGCAGAAGGATCTAGATAGGCTGGGCGAATGGGCCAGGAAATGGCAAATGGAATTTAATGTTGGCAAGTGTGAGGTGGTCCACTTTGGTAGGAGGAATGGTAGGAAGGACTATTACTTACGGGGAGAAAAACTGCAGCAGGCGACGGTGCAGAGGGACCTCGGGGTCCTTGTGCATGAGTCACAAAAACCCAGCTTGCAGGTGCAGCAGGTGGTCAGGAAGGCGAATGGGATAGAACATAGAACATAGAACATTACAGCACAAACAGGCCCTTCGGCCCTCGAGTTGTGCCGATCACATCAACCCCACCAATCTATAGACCTATATTTAACTCCCAATCCCATTAAACCCCATATACTCATCCAGAAGTCTTTTAAAAGACCCCAGCGAGTTCGCCTCCACCACCGATGACGGCAGCCGATTCCATTCACTCACCACCCTCTGAGTGAAAAACTTACCCCTAACATCACCTCTGTACTTCCCTCCCCGCACCTTAAATCTGTAAGGGGATGCTGGCCTTCATAGCAAAGGGGATTGAATATAAAATTAGGGAGGTCTTGCTGCAGCTGTATAGGGCATTGGTGAGGCCGCAGCTGGAGTACTGTGTGCAGTTTTGGGCGCCGTACTTACGCAAGGATATTTTGGCCTTGGAGGGAGTGCAGAGGAGGTTTACTAGGCTGATACCGGAGTTGAGGGGGTTGAGCTATGAGGAGAGGCTGAATGAACTAGGCTTGTACTCATTAGAGTTTAGAAGAATGAGGGGAGATCTCATTCAGATATATAAGATGATGAATGGGATGGATAGGATAGAGCTGGAGAGACTCTTCCCGCTCAAAAAAGACAGTAGGACTAGGGGGCACAGCCTCAAGATAAAGGGGGGGGCGGTTTAGAACAGAGTTGAGGAGGAACTTCTTCACTCAAAGGGTGGTGAATCTCTGGAATTCTCTGCCCGTTGAAGTGGTGGAGGCTGCCTCGCTAAATATTTTTAAGACGCGGGTTGATGGGTTTTTGATAAGAGAGGGGATTAAGGGTTATGGGGAGAGGGCGGGAATGTGGAACTGAGCCACGACAGATCAGCCATGATCTTATTGAATGGCGGGGCAGGCTCGAAGGGCCAGATGGCCTACTCCTGCTCCTATTTCTTATGTTCTTATGTTCTTATGAAACTCTTGCCGTTTTCAACAATTCTGACTGTGCTGGCAATTTCAAATACTGTACCATCGCCACAATTATCTCTCCTTTCCATATTCTGTCAGGCAATGTCAACATCAATGTGTTTGCCAACTCCAAAAGCTTTGCTTTCGGGAGGATTTTTGCTTTGAGACAATACATGTCTGGGATATTATTAAAAAAAGGGTTTAAGATGGAAGAGAAAGGTTATGATCTCACACTGAATTCAACGATCAATGATTGAACCTGCCCACTTCACACTTTCGTGTGAAAGAGGTTTTTTTCCTTTCACATTTGTTTCTTTTACAAATCACTTTAATTCTGTGCCCTCCCTCTCAAAGTAATTTATTTATTAAACATCAGTCGGCTTACATTCACGCTGCAATGAAGTTACTGTGAAATTCTTCTCGTCGCCACACTGCAGTGCCTATTCAGGTATACTGAGGGAGAATTTAGAATGGTCAATGCACCTAAATGGTACAAGGCTCTGGACCACGTACTAAATCATGGGGACAAACACAATAGGCGAAAGGGTCATTTGATGATGTGTAACTCTTTGACTCTACAACTATTTATGATTTCACGGTCCTCATTACTGAGACTAGTTGCATCATTCCAGCTTTATAATCTTAGTCATGCTGGGAGTTGAACTCATATTTCCAGAACGTTATCCTGAGCTTCTGGATTACAAGTCCAATGACATTACCGCTGTGCCATCTTCTTCCTACGCCAATGCTCTGTCCAGTGTACCCGAACCGGAGATGCAACTGTACACAACTCTGGTGCGGCCACACTTGGAGTTTTGTGTGCAGTTCTGGTCCCCACATTACAGGAAGGATGTAGAGGCTTTGGAGAGGGTGCAGAGGAGGTTTACCAGGATGTTGCCTGGTATGGAGGGGAGATCCTATGAGGAGAGACTGAAGGATTTGGGGTTGTTTTCGCTGGAAAGAAGGCGGCTAAGAGGGGATCTCATTGAAACATATAAGATGATTAGAGGTTTAGACAGGGTAGATAGTGATAGCCTTTTTCCTCGGATGGAGAAAGCTAGCACGAGGGGGCACGACTTTAAATTAAGGGGGGGTAGTTATAGGACAGATGTCAGGGGTAGGTTCTTTACCCAGAGGGTGGTGAGGGACTGGAATGCCCTGCCAGCTGCAGTTGTAAATGCGCCTAGTTTGGGGGCGTTTAAGAGATCTGTGGATAGGTTTATGGATGAAAAGGGATTGGTTTAGGTTAGTGGGTCATTGTTTTGTAACTGGTCGGCGCAACATCGTGGGCCGAAGGGCCTGTTCTGCGCTGTAATGTTTTATGTTCTATGGCGAAAAACTGCAGCAGGCGACGGTGCAGAGGGACCTCGGGGTCCTTGTGCATGAGTCGCAAAAACCCAGCTTGCAGGTGCAGCAGGTGGTCAGGAAGGCGAATGGGATGCTGGCCTTCATAGCGAAGGGGATTGAATATAAAAGTAGGGAGGTCTTGCTGCAGCTGTATAGGGCATTGGTGAGGCCGCAGCTGGAGTACTGTGTGCAGTTTTGGGCGCCGCACCTGCGCAAGGATGTTTTGGCCCTGGAGGGAGTGCAGAGGAGGTTTACTCGGCTGATACCGGAGTTGAGGGGATTGAGCTATGAGGAGAGGCTGAATAAACTAGGCTTGTACTCGTTAGAGTTTAGAAGAATGAGGGGAGATCTCATTGAGACGTATAAGATGATGAATGGGATAGATAGGATAGAGGTGGAGAGACTGTTCCCGCTCAAAAAAGACAGTAGGACTAGGGGGCACAGCCTCAAGATAAAGGGGGGGCGGTTTAGAACAGAGTTGAGGAGGAACTTCTTCACTCAAAGGGTGGTGAATCTCTGGAATTCTCTGCCCGTTGAAGTGGTGGAGGCTGCCTCGCTAAATATTTTTAAGAAGCGGGTTGATGGGTTTTTGATAAGAGAAGAGATTAAGGGTTATGGGGAGAGGGCGGGAAGGTGGAACTGAGCCACGACAGATCAGACATGATCTTATTGAATGGCGGGGCAGGCTCGAAGGGCCAGATGGCCTACTCTTGATCCTATTTCTTATGTTCTTATGTTCTTATGAATATAAGCCTACTTGTGACTCTAATTAGCTTTAAATCATTTAATATCATGTCCATTATTAACTTATTGTTTTGGGGTTTTTTTTTTGCTCAGTAAGTCGTTCCTTCTCTACATCAGTTTCTTTTTGTTTGAAACTCATGTTTAATCGTGTGCAAGGCTTAACTTTCCGAAACTTACTCATCAGCAGGAGTGTGGGGAAAATTGAAAGATGGCTCCCCCATGTGGAAAAGTTGGATAAGTCTTGTGTTCGCACTGCTGTTCTGGTGCATGTGAAGCGAATGCCCAAAGTCCATTGCCTGAGCTCGGATTGAAGCTCGCAGCTGCTCCCAGAAATGAGCGCGTGAGTGAATTTTCAGTGCTCTTGTGATCTTCTCCGGGACTGGGAGATCAGCTCTTGCTACTGACGCAAGTGACACTGGCTAAACTAAAAAGGCCTTTCCCATCCACTCGATCCGGGCCTCTCACAACATTGAAAATCTCAATCAATTTATATCAGTTGGAGTGTGGAAGAGTGACAGGAGTTTGCTTAGAAACTTGTACAATTCTAACAGAGTTAGACAGGATAGATTCAGAAAGAATGTTCCTGATGGTGGGGGAGGTCCAGAACTAGGAGCCATAGTTTGAGGGTAAGGGGTAAACCTTTTAGAACTGAGACGAGGGGAAATTTCTTCACCCAGAGGATGGTGAATGTGTGAAATTTACCTCCACAGAAAATAGTTCAGGCCAAAATAGTTCAGACCCTTCTCAGGCCTCATTTGGAGTACTGTGCTCAGTTCTGGTCGCCTCGCTATAGGAAAGACGTAGAAGCTATTGAAAGGGTGCAGAGGAGATTTACAAGGATGTTGCCTGGACTGGGAGGCATGCCTTATGAAGATAGGTTGAGGGAGCTGGGACTCTTTTCCCTAGAGAGGCGAAGGTTGAGAGGTGACCTGATAGAGGTTTATAAAACGTTGAGAGGAATAGATAGGGTGGACTCTCAGAGGCTATTTCCCCGGGTTGAAATGGTCGCCACGAGAGGACACAGATTTAAGGTGCGGGGAGGGAAGTACAGAGGTGATGTTAGGGGTAAGTTTTTCACTCAGAGGGTGGTGAGTGAATGGAATCGGCTGCCGTCATCGGTGGTGGAGGCGAACTCGCTGGGGTCTTTTAAGAGACTTCTGGATGAGTATATGGGGTTTAATGGGATTGGGGGTTATAGATAGGTCTATAGATTGGTGGGGTTGATGTGATCGGCGCAACTCGAGGGCCGAAGGGCCTGTTTGTGCTGTAATGTTCTATGTTCTATGTTCTAAAATACTGTATGATTTTACGAAGAAATTGGATAAAGCTCTTAGGGCTAGAAGGCTCAAGGGAAGCTGGGATCAGAATATTGAAATTGATGATCAGCATCGTCAAAATGAATGGTGTAGCAGACCCAAAAGGTGGAATGGCCTATTGTGCTTCTATGTTTCTAAGACTGCATCTGCATACATGTGGGAAATGTACACCACTAAGTGCTGTGGCATCACTGAGTGCAACCTTGCATCGAGCCACAAGAGGAGGAGGAGGAGGGGGAAGATAAGATCCAGAGAACATGCTGAACGAGCAGGATCCGGACTCACCACCATCCAACTGAAAGATTAAATGTGTCTGGTTAGGAACCCTGAAGCGTTGTAACCTGCAAGACTTTTCTCTATCCATTTACTGTATGTGGGTGTCATTGCCCAGGTCAGAATTTATTGCTCATCCTGAATTGCCTCTTGAGAACATAGAACATTACAACGCAGAACAGGCCCTTCGGCCCACGATGTTGCGCCGACCAGTTACAAAAACAATGACCCACTAGCCTAAACCAATCCCTTTTCATCCATAAACCTATCCACAGATCTCTTAAACGCCCCCAAACTAGGTGCATTTACAACTGCAGCTGGCAGGGCATTCCAGTCCCTCACCACCCTCTGGGTAAAGAACCTACCCCTGACATCCGTCCTATAACTACCCCCCCTTAATTTAAAGCCATGGCCCCTCGTGCTAGCTTTCTCCATCCTAGGAAAAAGGCTATCACTATCTATTCTGTCTAAACCTCTAATCATCTTATATGTTTCAATAAGATCCCCTCTTAGCCGCCTTCTTTACCCAGAGGGTGGTGAGGGACTGGAATGCCCTCCCAGCTGCAGTTGTAAATGCGCCTAGTTTGGGGGCATTTAAGAGATCCGTGGATAGGTTCCTTAGAATCCTGCCATTGACCCTATAGGATGTGTCTAGGGCGGTGGATAGAGGAGAGCCGGTGGATGTGGTCTTTCTGGGTTTTCAGAAGGCGTTTGACAAAGTACCTCACAAGAGGTTATTGCAGAAGGTCAGGGGACTTGGACCATAGACCATAGAACCCTACAGTGCAGAAACAGGCCCTTCGGCCCATCGAGTCTGCACCGAACACAATCCCACCCAGACCCTATCCCCATATCCCTACATAGAGGTGGAGAGACTCTTCCTGCTCAGAAAGGACAGTAGGACTAGGGGGCACAGCCTCAAGATAAAGGGGAGGCGGTTTAGAACAGAGTTGAGGAGGAACTTCTTCACTCAAAGGGTGGTGAATCTCTGGAATTCTCTGCCCGTTGAAGTGCTGGAGGCTGCCTCGCTAAATATTTTCAAGAAGCGGGTTGATGGGTTTTTGATAAGAGAAGGGATTAAGGGTTATGGGGAGAGGGCGGGAAGGTGGAACTGAGCCACGACAGATCAGCCATGATCTTATTGAATGGCGGGGCAGGCTCGAAGGGCCAGATGGCCTACTCCTGCTCCTATTTCTTATGTTCTTATGAATCATCTCACACTTATCAGGGTTAAACTCCATCTGCCACTTTTTGGCCCAGCTCTGCATCCAATCAATGTTGCGTTGCAGCCTGCAGGAGCTCTCCACCTCATCTACTATTCCACCAATCTTGATGTCATCAGCAAATTTACTAACCTACCCTCCAGCCCCTTCTTCCAAGTCATTGGTGAAAATCACAAAAAGCAGAGGACTCAGCACTGACCCCTTTGGTACCCCACTGGTAATTGGCCTCCATAAGAACATAAGAAATAAGAGCAGCAGTAGGCCATCTAGCCCTTCGAGCCTGCCCCACCATTCAATAAGATCATGGCTGATCTGTCGTGGCTCAGTTCCACCTTCTCGCCCTCTCCCCATAACCCTTAATCCCCTCTCTTATCAAAAACCCATCAACCCGTTTCTTAAAAATATTTAGCGAGGCAGCCTCCACCACTTCAACGGGCAGAGAATTCCAGAGATTCACCACCCTTTGAGTGAAGAAGTTCCTCCTCAACTCCGTTCTAAAAAGTTCTTCCTCAACTCCATTCTAAACCACCCCTCCTTTATCTTGAGGCTGTGCCCCCTAGTCCTACTGTCCTTTCTGTGTGGGAAGAGTCTCTCCACCTCTATCCTATCTATCCCATTCATCATCTTATACGTCTCAATGAGATCTCCCCTCATTCTTCTAAACTCTAACGAGTACAAGCCTAGTTTATTCAGCCTCTCCTCATAGCTCAACCCCCTCAACTCCAGTATCAGCCTAGTAAACCTCCTCTGCACTCCCTCCAAGGCCAAAATATCCTTGCGTAAGTACGGCGCCCAAAACTGCACACAGTACTCCAGCTGCGGCCTCACCAATGCCCTATACAGCCGCAGCAAGACCTCCCTACTTTTATATTCAATCCCCCTCGCTATGAAGGCCAGCATCCCATTCGCCTTCCTGACCACCTGCTGCACCTGCAAGCTGGGTTTTTGTGACTCAAGTCCGAAAATTATCCCTTCACCACCACCCTCTGTCTTCTACAAGATAGCCAATTACTTATCCAATCGGCCAAATTTCCTTCTTTCCCACACCTCCTTACTTTCTTCGTGACCCTACCATGGGGAAACTTATCAAACGCCTTACTAAAATCCATGTATATAACATCAACAGCGCTACCTTCATCCACACACTTCGTTACCTCCTCAAAAGAATTCAATCAAATTTGTGAGGCAGGATTTACCCCTCACGAAGCCATGCTGACTATCCTGCATTAAACTCTATCTTTCCAAATGGTCATAAATCCTATCTCTCAGGACCATTCATGATGCAACTGTACACATCTCTGGTGCGGCCGCACTTGGAGTACTGTGTGCAGTTCTGGTCCCCACATTACAGGAAGGATGTGGAGGCTTTGGAGAGGGTGCAGAGGAGGTTTACCAGGATGTTGCCTGGTATGGAGGGGAGATCCTATGAGGAGAGATTGAGAGATTTGGGGTTGTTTTCGCTGGAAAGAAGGCGGCTAAGAGGGGATCTCATTGAAACATATAAGATGATTAGAGGTTTAGACAGGGTGGACAGTGATAGCCTTTTTCCTCGGATGGAGAAAGCTAGCACGAGGGGGCATGGCTTTAAATTAAGGGGGGGTAGCTACAAGACGGATGTCAGGAGTAGGTTCTTTACCCAGCGGGTGGTGAGGGATTGGAATGCCCTGCCAGCTGCAGTTGTAAATGCGCCTAGTTTGGGGACGTTTAAGAGATCCGTGGATAGGTTTATGGATGAAAAGGGATTGGTATAGGCTAGTGGGTCATTGTTTTGTAACTGGTCGGCGCAACATCGTGGGCCGAAGGGCCTGTTCTGCACTGTAATGTTCTATGTTCTATGTTCTATTTCCATTAACTTACCGACCACTGAAATAAGACTAAATGCCTATAATTACCAGGGTCATTCCTATTTCCTTTCATGAAAAGAGGAACAAGATTTGCCACTCTCCAGTCCTCTGGGACTATCCCTGTGGACAGAGAAGACCCAAAGATCAAAGCTAAAGGCTCCGCAATCTCATCCCCTGCCTCCCAAAGTATCCTAGGATGTATCCCATCTGGCCCAGGGGACTTATCCACCCTCAGGTTTTTCAAAATTGCTAATACATCTTCCCTCAGAACATCTACCTCCTCCATCCTATCAGCCTGTATCACACTCTCATCCTCAAAAACATGGCCCCTCTCCTTAGTGAACACTGAAGAAAAGTATTCATTCAATGCCTCACCTATCTCTTCCTACTCCATGCACAAGTTCCCACTACTATCCTTGACTGGCCCTAACCTCATCCTGGTCATTCTTTCATTTCTCACAAAACAGTAAAAAGCCTTGGGGCTTTCTTTTACCTGACCCGCCAAGGATTTAATGCCCCCTCCTAGCACTCCTAAGCCCTTTCTTTAACTCATTCCTAGCTACCTTGTAACACTCAAGCAACCCATCTGAACCTTGCTTTTTCATCCTTACAAAGGCTTCCTTTTCCCTCTTGACAAACATTCAACCCCCTTTGTGAACCTCATCGAACATAGAACATAGAACATTACAGCGCAGAACAGGCCCTTCGGCCCACGATGTTGCACCGACCAGTTACAAAACAATGACCCACTAGCCTAAACCAATCCCTTTTCATCCATAAACCTATCCACAGATCTCTTAAACGCCCCCAAACTAGGTGCATTTACAACTGCAGCTGGCAGGGCATTCCAGTCCCTCACCACCCTCTGGGTAAAGAACCCACCCCTGACATCAGTTCTATAACTACCCCCCCTTAATTTAAAATCGTGCCCCCTCGTGCTATCTTTCTCCATCCTAGGAAAAAGGCTATCACTATCTACCCTGTCTAAACCTCTAATCATCTTATATGTTTCAATGAGGTCCCCTCTTAGCCGCCTTCTTTCCAGCGAAAACAACCCCAAATCTCTCAGCCTCTCCTCATAGGACCTCCCCACCATACCAGGCAACATCCTGGTAAACCTCTTCTGCACCCTCTCCAAAGCCTCCACATCCTTCCTGTAATTCCCTCCCCGCCTGCCAGGGACATACCTATCAAGGACACGCTGTGTTTGTTCCTTGAAGAAGCTCCACTTTTTATATTTCAGGATGTTCTATTTAAGTCAGGATGGTGTATGGCACAGAAGGGAGTTTGCAGGTGGTGGTGCTCCCAGGTATCTGTCGCTCTTGTCCTTCCAGATGGAAGTGGTTGTAAAATGTTTAGAAAATGTTGCCTAAAGATCTTTGATGAGTTACTGCAATGCATTTTGCAGATGGTACACTCGGCTGCCTTTGTTCGTTGGTGGTGAGGAGAGTGAATATTTGTTGATGGGATGGGGAGAGGGCGGGAATGTGGAACTGAGCCACGACAGATCAGCCATGATCTTATTGAATGGCGGGGCAGGCTCGAAGGGCTAGATGGCCTACTCCTGCTCCTATTTCTTATGTTCTTATGTTCTTATGATTCCAATCAAGTGGGTTGCTTCGTCCTGAATGGTGTCAAGTTTCTGAAGCATTGTTTGAGCTGCACTCGTAGACACAAGTGGAAAGTATTCGATCACACCTCTGACTTGTGCCTTGTAGATGGTGGACAGACTTTGGCGGAGTTGGAACTAAGTGCGAGAAAGTGGGATTCGTCTGTGAAGCTTTAGTATTCATGATGTGGGTATGCCGGCGTTGGACTGGCGTAAACACAGTAAAAAGTCTGACAACACCAGGTTTTAGTCCAACCGATTTATTTGGTAATATCCTCACAAGCTTTCGAGGGGACTGCCTCTTCGTCAGGTGAATGGAGAGTTCTGGCCTCAGACAGAGCATATAAAGCACAGACGGTTTAGAGATTACTGATTAGAATGCGAATCCTTACACCTAACCTGCTGTTCAAGTCTTAAAGTGGCTGATAATGTGAGTGGAAGGAGCACTGATCACAGTTTAAAGAGATGTGTATTGTCTCCAGACAGTACAATAAGCGAGGTTTTGCAAACCCAGGCAAGTCACGGGGGTTACAGATAGTGTGACATGAACCCAAGATCCCTGTTGAGACCGTCCTCATGTGTGCGGAACTTGGCTATCAGTCTCTGTTCAGCGACTCTGCGCTGTCGTGTGTCATGAAGGCCGCCTTGGAGAATGCTTACCCGAAGGTCAGAGGCTGAATGCCCGTGACCGCTGAAGTGTTCGCCAACCAGGAAGGGAACAGTCTTGCCTGGTGACTGTCGAGCGATGTTCATTCATCCGTTGTCGTAGCTTTAGTATCCCAGGGTGCTAAAAGAGATGGTGGGAGAATAGCAAATGCATTAGTGTAATTTACTAAAATTCACTGGGCTTCTGGAATGGTTCCCGCAGATTGGAAAATAGCAAATGTGATGCCACTGTTTAAAAAAGGAGGTAGACAAAATATGGGTTAGCTTAGGCCGGTTAGCTTAACTTCTGCAGTAGGGAAAATGCTTGAATCTATCATCAGAGAAGAAATAGCTGAACGTCTGGATACAAATTGTCCCATTAGGAAGATGCAGCATAGGGCAGGACATGTTTGAGTAATTTGGTAGAATACTTTGAGAACATTACACGTGCAGTGGACATGTGGCTCTGATGTATATGGATTCCCAGAAGGCATTTGATAAGGTGCCGTAACAAAGACTGCTACATAAGATAAAGGTGTGCAGTGTTGCAGGTAATGTATTGACATGAGTAGACAATTGGTAAACTACAGAAAGCAAGGTGTAGGGGCAAATGGATGTTTTTCTGGTTGGCGATCAAAGACTAGTGGGATCAGCATAGAACCCTACAGTGCAGAAACAGGCCCTTCGGCCCATCGAGTCTGCACCGAACACAATCCCACCCAGACCCTATCCCCCTATCCCTGCTAATCCCTCTAACCTACACATCCCAGGACACTAAGGGGCAATTTTAGCATAGCCAATGAACCTAACCCGCACATCTTTGGACTGTGGGAGGAAACCGGAGCACCCGGAGAAAACCCACGCAGACACGAGGAGAATGTGCAAACTCCACACAGGCAGTGACCCGAGCCGGGAATCGAACCCAGGACCCTGGAGCTGTGAAGCAGCAGTGCTAACCACTGTGCTACCGTGTTGCCCAGTATTGATTGTTAATGATTTAACAATTGATTGTTGATGTTATTGATTGTTAATGATCAGTATTGATTGTTAATGATTTAAATGGATGATTTGGAGTTGGGGACCAAGCGTAATGCGTTAAGATTCGTCGATGACGCTGAGATGAGAGGCAAATAAAAGTGTGCAGAAGACGCTGAAAGCCTGCAAAGGAATACAGATGGTCTAAGTGAAAGGGCAAGAGTGTGGCACAATGTTGATAAATGTGAGGTCATCCGTTTTGGTAGGAATAACAACAAAGATGCACTATTATTTAGAACATAGAACATTACAGCACAAACAGGCCCTTCGGCCCTCGAGTTGCGCCGATCACATCAACCCCACCAATCTATAGACCTATCTATAACCCCCAATCCCATTAAACCCCATATACTCATCCAGAAGTCTTTTAAAAGACCCCAGCGAGTTCGCCTCCACCACCGATGACGGCAGCCGATTCCATTCACTCACCACCCTCTGAGTGAAAAACTTACCCCTAACATCACCTCTGTACTTCCCTCCCCGCACCTTAAATCTGTGTCCTCTCGTAGCGACCATTTCAACCCGGGGAAATAGCCTCTGAGAGTCCACCCTATCTATTCCTCTCAACATTTTATAAACTTCTATCAGGTCGCCTCTCAACCTTCGCCTCTCCAGGGAAAAGAGTCCCAGCTCCCTCAACCTATCTTCATAAGGCATGCCTCCCAGTCCAGGCAACATCCTTGTAAATCTCCTCTGTACCCTCTCAATAGCTTCATTTAAATGGTAAAAAATTGCAGCATGTTGCAGTGTGGTGGGGCATGGGTGGGTATGGGGGTGGGGGTGGGGGTGGGGGGGGGGAATACAGATGAGATTCAACAGGCTGATTCCAGAGTTGAGAGAGTTGGCTTATGAGGAGAGACTGAGTAGACTGGGGCTGTACTCATTGGAATTAGAGTCACAGAGGTTTACAGCATGGAAACAGGCCCTTCGGCCCAACTTGTCTGAGTAGACTTGGGGCGGCACGGTAGCACAGTGGGTTAGCACTGCTGCTTCACAGCTCCAGGGTCCTGGGTTCGATTCCCGGCTCGGGTCACTGACTGTGTGGAGTTTGCACATTCTCCTCGTGTCTGCGTGGGTTTTCTCCGGGTGCTCCGGTTTCCTCCCACAGTCCAAAGATGTGCGGGTTAGGTTCATTGGCTGTGCTAAAATTGCCCCTTAGTGTCCTGGGATGTGTAGGTTAGAGGGATTAGCAGGTAAATGTGTAGGGATATGGGGATAGGGTCTGGGTGGGATTGTGTTCGGTGCAGACTCGATGGGCCGAAGGGCCTGTTTCTGCACTGTAGGGTTCTAGGGTTCTATGGTTCTATGGTTGTCCATGCTGCCCTTTCTTTTAAACCCCTAAGCTAATCCAAATTGCCCACATTTGGTCCATATCTGTCCAAACCCATTTACCCATGTAACTGTCTAAATGCTTTTTAAAGGACAAAATTGCACCCACCTCTCCGACTACCTCTGGCAGTTTATTCCAGATACTCACCACCCTCTGTGTGAAAAAGTTGCCCCTCCGAATACTTTAATCAGATAAGAGGCCAAGAGTTGAATTTGCTGCCACCCTAACTCCACTTGTAATCTTAGAAATCATAGAACCCCTACAATGCAGAAGGAGGCCATTCGGCCCATCAAGTCTGCACCGATCACAAACCAACCAGGCCCTACGCAACCCCCCCCCCCATATCCCCACACATTTACCCACTAATCCCTCTAATCTACGCATCTCAGGACCCTAAGGGGCAATTTATAGCACGGCCAATCAACCTAACCTCACATCTTTGGAATGTGGGAGGAACATAGAACATAGAACATTACAGCACAAACAGGCCCTTCGGCCCTCGAGTTGCGCCGATCACATCAACCCCACCAATCTATAGACCTATCTATAACCCCCAATCCCATTAAACCCCATATACTCATCCAGAAGTCTTTTAAAAGACCCCAGCGAGTTCGCCTCCACCACCGACGACGGCAGCCGATTCCAATCACTCACCACCCTCTGAGTGAAAAACTTACCCCTAACATCACCTCTGTACTTCCCTCCCCGCACCTTAAATCTGTGTCCTCTCGTAGCGACCATTTCAACCCGGGGAAATAGCCTCTGAGAGTCCACCCTATCTATTCCTCTCAACATTTTATAAACTTCTATCAGGTCGCCTCTCAACCTTCGTCTCTCCAGGGAAAAGAGTCCCAGCTCCCTCAACCTATCTTCATAAGGCATGCCTCCCAGTCCAGGCAACATCCTTGTAAATCTCCTCTGCACCCTTTCAATAGCTTCTACGTCTTTCCTATAGTGAGGCGACCAGAATTGCGCACAGTACTCCAAATGAGGCCTGACGAGGGTCCTGTAAAGTTGCAGCATTACCTCCCGACTCCTAAACTCAATCCCTCGATTAATGAAGGCCAGTACACCATACGCCTTCTTGACCACCTCCTCCACCTGCGAGGCCGATTTAAGAGTCCTGTGGACCCGGACCCCGAGATCCTTCTGCTCTTGTGCTGATGGCTGAACAATGCTCAGGACCATTTGCAAACTCTTCAGATACTGAAGAAATCCATGTCCATATGCAGCACAATCTGGGAAATATTTAAGTTTCGGCTGAAAAGTGGTGAGTAATATTCAAGCCACACAACGCCAAGCAATGACCATCTCCAACAAGAATGGATCTAACTACCGCCACTTGACATTCAATAGTATTACCACCACTGAATCTCCCACTATCAACATCCTGAAACTGAACTGGACTAGCCTTATAAATACTGTGGCTTCAAGAGTAGGTCAGAGGCTAATCCTGGAGTGAGTAACTTACCAGCTGACACCCCAAAGTCTGTCCAGCATGTACAAGGCATCAGTCAGAAGTGTATTGGAATACTCTCCACTTGTCTGGATGAGTGCAGCTCCATCAAAACTCAAGAAGCAAAATCCAACCCATGCCAAAGCAACTCACCTGATTGGTACTGTATCCACCATTTTAAACCAGGCCCCAATCACATACAAACCTAATCTGGAATCGGCCTCGCAGGTGGAGGAGGTGGTCAAGAAGGCGTATGGTGTACTGGCCTTCATTAATCGAGGGATTGAGTTTAGGAGTCGGGAGGTAAATGCTGCAACTTTACAGGACCCTCGTCAGGCCTCATTTGGAGTACTGTGCGCAGTTCTGGTCGCCTCACTATAGGAAAGACGTAGAAGCTATTGAAAGGGTGCAGAGGAGATTTACAAGGATGTTGCCTGGACTGGGAGGCATGCCTTATGAAGATAGGTTGAGGGAGCTGGGACTCTTTTCCCTAGAGAGGCGAAGGTTGAGAGGCGACCTGATAGAAGTTTATAAAATGTTGAGAGGAATAGATAGGGTGGACTCTCAGAGGCTATTTCCCCGGGTTGAAATGGTCGCTACGAGAGGACACAGATTTAAGGTGCGGGGAGGGAAGTACAGAGGTGATGTTAGGGGTAAGTTTTTCACTCAGAGGGTGGTGAGTGAATGGAATCGGCTGCTGTCGTCGGTGGTGGAGGCGAACTCGCTGGGGTCTTTTAAGAGACTTCTGGATGAGTATATGGGGTTTAATGGGATTGGGGGTTATAGATAGGTCTATAGATTGGTGGGGTTGATGTGATTGGCGCAACTCGAGGGCCGAAGGGCCTGTTTGTGCTGTAATGTTCTATGTTCTATGTTCTATGAATCAAATTATCATTCCTTCACTATTGCTGGGTCACCTACACCTGCAGCAGTTCAGGAAGGCAGCTCACAAATACATTCTCAAGGGCAGTTAGGGTCAGGCAAGAAATGGTGACATATCTATTGATTTTCCACATTGCTTCAAAGGCCAAAAGGAACAGAATCCTTCATTCTTGGTAATCTGGTAAAGCTCCTCTCTAGGAACTTTTAAGATTATTCCTGAAGTGTGGTGTACAGAAATGTCCGCAGTATTCTAATAAGGCCCAAACAGCAATTTATGAGCTTGAAATTGAGACGTATAAGATGATGAATGGGATGGATAGGATAGAGGAGGAGAGACTCTTCCCGCTCAAAAAGGACAGTAGGACTAGGGGGCACAGCCTCAAGATAAAGGGGAGGCGGTTTAGAACGGAGTTGAGGAGGAACTTCTTCACTCAAAGGGTGGTGAATCTCTGGAATTCTCTGCCCGTTGAAGTGGTGGAGGCTGCCTCGCTAAATATTTTTAAGAAGCGGGTTGATGGGTTTTTGATAAGAGAGGGGATTAAGGGTTATGGGGAGAGGGCGGGAAGGTGGAACTGAGCCACGACAGATCAGCCATGATCTTATTGAATGGCGGGGCAGGCTCGAAGGGCTAGATGGCCTACTCCTGCTCCTATTTCTTATGTTCTTATGTTCTTATGAAATATGATCTGTTTGCTTTTTGTTTTTGTGTAGTCTTTCACAGGGTATGGGCATCACATGCCAGACTTCATTGTCCAAGATTGTCTTTGCTGACCTCTTTCAGAAGGGAAATTAAGAAGCAATCACATTGTGAGTCTGGAGTCACATTTAGACCAGACCAAGTAATGGGGGAAGATTTCCTTCCCCAAAGGATGTTAATAAGTTAAATAATAACAGTCAATCAGTGAGGAGGTGATAATCTCGTGGTATTATCACCAGATTATTAATCCAGAAACTCAACTAATATTCTGGGGACCATTCAGGGTTTGACTCCCCCCATAGCAGATGGTGGAATTTGAATTCAATAATAAGTATTTGGAATTAAGAGTCTACTGATGGCCATGAAACCATTGTCAATTGTCAGAGAAAAAAGCCCATCTAGTTCACAAATGTCCTTTAGGGAAGGAAATCTGCTGTCCTTACCTGATCTAGGTAAATGTGACTCCAGATCACAGCAATGTGATTGACTCTCAACTGCCCTCAGGAAACTAAGGATGGGCAATAAATGCTGGCCAGCCAGTGACACTCATGTCCCATGAATGAATTTTTAAAAATCAACACGGTTTCATTAAAGGGAAGTCGTGTCTGACAAATTTACTGGAGTTCTATGAGGATGTGTCTAGGGCGGTGGATAGAGGAGAGCCGGTGGATGTGGTCTTTCTGGATTTTCAGAAGGCGTTTGACAAGGTACCTCACAAGAGGTTATTGCAGAAGGTCAGGGGACATGGAGTTGGGGGTAGGGTGTTAGCGTGGATAGAGGATTGGTTGTCAAATAGGAGGCAGAGAGTGGGGGTCAATGGGTGCTATTCGGATTGGCGGTTGGTGACTAGTGGGGTGCCCCAGGGGTCGGTGCTGGGGCCTCAGCTATTTACCATTTATATAGATGATCTGGAGGAGGGAACCGAGTGCAGGGTGTCGAAATTTGCTGATGACACCAAGATTGGGGGAAAGGCAGATTGTGCGGAGGGTGTGGAGAGTCTGCAGAAGGATCTAGATAGGCTGGGCGAATGGGCCAGGAAATGGCAAATGGAATTTAATGTTGGCAAGTGTGAGGTGGTCCACTTTGGTAGGAAGAATGGTAGGAAGGACTATTACTTACGGGGCGAAAAACTGCAGCAGGCGACGGTGCAGAGGGACCTCGGGGTCCTTGTGCATGAGTCGCAAAAACCCAGCTTGCAGGTGCAGCAGGTGGTCAGGAAGGCGAATGGGATGCTGGCCTTCATAGCGAGGGGGATTGAATATAAAAGTAGGGAGGTCTTGCTGCAGCTGTATAGGGCATTGGTGAGGCTGCAGCTGGAGTACTGTGTGCAGTTTTGGGCGCCGCACCTACGCAAGGATATTTTGGCCTTGGAGGGAGTGCAGAGGAGGTTTACTAGGCTGATACCGGAGTTGAGGGGGTTGAGCTATGAGGAGAGGCTGAATAAACTAGGCTTGTACTCGTTAGAGTTTAGAAGAATGAGGGGAGATCTCATTGAGACGTATAAGATGATGAATGGGATGGATAGGATAGAGGTGGAGAGACTCTTCCCGCTCAAAAAAGACAGTAGGACTAGGGGGCACAGCCTCAAGATAAAGGGTTGATCATTATCGCCATGACAAGTTTTTAATTGCAGTTTTTATTAATTATATTTAATTTGCAACTGCATTCCCAGAACATTAGCCTGGTCTCTGGGTTACAAGTATAAAATTACCACAGCACGACCATCTTCTGACTGCAGTTATACATGACCCTGGTGAGACCACATCTGGAGTATTGCATGCAGTTTTGGTCTCTCTACCTAAATAAGGATGGACTTGCTACAGGAGAAGGCCCACAGTGGAGTTTCATAAGAACATAAGAAATAGGAGCAGGAGTAGGCCATCTGGCCCTTCGAGCCTGCCCCGCCATTCAATAAGATCATGGCTGATCTATGATTGAGCTATGAGGAGAGGCTGAATAAACTAGGCTTGTACTCGTTAGAGTTTAGAAGAATGAGGGGAGATCTCATTGAGACGTATAAGATGATGAATGAGATGGATAGGATAGAGGTGGAGAGACTCTTCCCGCTCAGAAAGGACAGTAGGACTAGGGGGCACAGCCTCAAGATAAAGGGGGGGCGGTTTAGAACAGAGTTGAGGAGGAACTTCTTCACTCAAAGGGTGGTGAATCTCTGGAATTCTCTGCCCGTTGAAGTGGTGGAGGCTGCCTCACTAAATATTTTTAAGAAACGGGTTGATGGGTTTTTGATAAGAGAAGGGATTAAGGGTTATGGGGAGAGGGCGGGAAGGTGGAGCTGAGTCACGACAGATCAGCCATGATCTTATTGAATGGCGGGGCAGGCTCGAAGGGCCAGATGGCCTACTCCTGCTCCTATTTCTTATGTTCTTATGTTCTTATCTGTTGTGGCTCAGTTCCACATTCCCACCCTCTCTCCATAACCCTTAATCCCCTCTCTTATCAAAAACCCATCAACCCGTTTCTTAAAAATATTTAGCGAGGCAGCCTCCACCACTTCAACGGGCAGAGAATTCCAGAGATTCGCCACCCTTTGAGTGAAGAAGTTCCTCCTCAACTCCGTTCTAAACCGCCCCCCCTTTATCTTGAGGCTGTGCCCCCTAGTCCTACTGTCCTTTCTGAGCGGGAAGAGTCTCTCCACCTCTATCCTATCCATCCCATTCATCATCTTATACGTCTCAATGAGATCTCCCCTCATTCTTCTAAACTCTAACGAGTACAAGCCTAGTTTATTCAGCCTCTCCTCATAGCTCAATCCCCTCAACTCCGGTATCAGCCGAGTAAACCTCCTCTGCACTCCCTCCAGGGCCAAAACATCCTTGCGCAGGTGCGGCGCCCAAAACTGCACACAGTACTCCAGCTGCGGCCTCACCAATGCCCTATACAGTTTCACCAGGCTGATACGAGGGTTGGTGCGACTGTCCTAGAAGGAGAGGTCAGTTTGACTGGGTCTGTACCCACTAGAGTTTCGCTGGATGAGAGGAGATTTGATTAAAATGTAAACAATTCTAATAGCTCTGGACAGACTAGGTGAAAGGAGGATGTTCTCCCTAGTTAGGGATTCTAGATCTCGGGGCACAGTCCCACAATATGGGATAGAGTATTTAGGATTGAGATGAAGAAACATTTCTTCACTCAAGGAGTAGTGAACGAAGGGAATACCTTACAGCAGATGCTTTGGAGGCCAGGTCAATTAATATTGCCAAGAGATAGCAACTCTTTTAGACTTTAGTGTCATCAAGGGGAATTGCATTGAGATAGGGATAGAGGATAGAGGATAGAATTGCATTGAGATAGAGGATCAGCCATGACCATGCTGAATAACAGAACAGATTCATAGAACATAGAACATTACAGCACAAACAGGCCCTTCGGCCCTCGAGTTGCGCCGATCACATCAACCCCACCAATCTATAGACCTATCTATAACCCCCAATCCCATTAAACCCCATATACTCATCCAGAAGTCTTGTAATTCGAAGAGACAAATGACTTACTTCTGCTCCTACTTTCTATGATTCCTTTTCATGCTTTTGCTCTCCAATAATTAAAAGCAAGTAACAATATATTTATTTTGAAACCACTTGCCCTGCTTTCCTTCAAGATTTGTGTTCATGGATGCCAGTAGCTCTCTGCTCATCGGTATTTTCTGAAACAACGCCCCAGATAGTAAATCATCTTTCCATGTCAGTTCTCCCAGAGCACCTCACTGCGCACTTCCTCATGTTAAACTCCATCTGACATGTTGCTGTCCGCTTCACCTTCCTCGCTTTGACCTTCTGAAGTCTACACATCTGTCTTGATCAAGATGCACGTACTGCCAAGTACAGTATCACCTGCAAATTGAATAATACTACTTCTTGCATAGGAATAGGGGCAGCTGGTGGGTGTAATAGAACATAGAACATTACAGCGCAGAACAGGCCCTTCGGCCCACGATGTTGCGCCGACCAGTTACAAAAACAATGACCCACTAACTTAAACCAATCCCTTTTCGTCCATAGATCCACAGATCTCTTAAACGCCCCCAAACTAGGCGCATTTACAACTGCAGCAGGCAGGGCATTCCAGTCCCTCACCACCCTCTGGGTAAAGAACCTACCCCTGACATCCGTCCAATAACTACCCCCACTTAATTTAAAGCCATGCCCCCTCGTGCTAGCTTTCTCCATCCTAGGAAAAAGGCTATCACTATCCACCCTGTCTAAACCTCTAATCATCTTATATGTTTCAATGAGATCCCCTCTTAGCCGCCTTCTTTCCAGCGAAAACAACCCCAAATCTCTCAATCTCTCCTCATAGGATCTCCCCTCCATACCAGGCAACATCCTGGTAAACCTCCTCTGCACCCTCTCCAAAGCCTCCACATCCTTCCTGTAATGTGGGGACCAGAACTGCACACAAAACTCCAAGTGCGGCCGCACCAGAGTTGTGTACAGTTGCATCATGACGCTGCGACTCCTAAATTCAATCCCCCTACCAATAAACGCCAAGACACCGTATGCCTTCTTAACAACCTTATCTACTTGACTCCCAACTTTCAGGGATCTATGTACACATACACCTAGAACCCTCTGCTCATCCACAAGATCCCTCTGTTCATCCACAATGGTAATGAGACTGGACTCGTCATCCCAGTCTATTAGTCTAAGGTTGTGGGTTCAAATTATAGAATCATAGAATCCCTGCAGTGCAGATGGAGGCCATTCGGCCCATCAAGTCTGCACTGACCATGGTCCCACCACCCAGACCCTATCCCTGTAACCCAACATATTTACCCTGCTAATTCCCCCTAACAGTAGGCGATTTAGCATGGCCAATCAACCTAACCCGCACATTTTTGGACAGTGGGAGGAAACTCGATTACCCGGTGGAAACCCACGCAGACACATGCAAACTTCACGTAGTCACCCAAGGCCAGAATTGAACCTGGGTTGCAGTCGCTGTGAGGGAACCGTGCCACTCAATGGTGGTAATCTGGGGTAAGTCTATAAGTGTAAACTAATCTCAGTCATGGTGGCAATGAAATCAGTGTTGATTGTTGTAAAAAACCCTTCCGTTTCACTAACGTCCTTGAAGGAAGGAAATCCTTATGCATTCCAGCCCACACACAAGACTCCAGACGTACAGTACTGCAATTAATTCTTAAATTGAGTCATACAGTGTAGCAACAGGCTCTGCGGGTCATCATATCGGTGTCAATCCTCACATCTTTGGACTGTGGGAGGAAACCGGAGCACCCAGAGGAAACCCATGCAGACATGAGGAGAATGTGCAAACTCCACACAGAGCCTGGAATTGAACCTGGGCCCCTGGCCCCGAGCAGCAGTGCTACCCACTGTACCATCACGTTGGCACAGTCCTCCTGCGATTCGGCTTAGAAAACCAATGAGGGGTGGATAACAGTCACAGGCCTTGTCAGTGTTGTGTGAAAGTGTACATAGAACATAGAACATTACAGCACAAACAGGCCCTTCGGCCCTCGAGTTGCACCGATCACATCAACCCCACCAATCTATAGACCTATCTATAACCCCCAATCCCATTAAACCCCATATACTCATCCAGAAGCCTTTTAAAAGACCCCAGCGAGTTCGCCTCCACCACCGATGACGGCAGCCGATTCCATTCACTCACCACCCTCTGAGTGAAAAACTTACCCCTAACATCACCTCTGTACTTCCCTCCCCGCACCTTAAATCTGTGTCCTCTCGTAGCGACCATTTCAACCCGGGGAAATAGCCTCTGAGAGTCCACCCTATCTATTCCTCTCAACATTTTATAAACTTCTATCAGGTCGCCTCTCAACCTTCGCCTCTCTAGGGAAAAGAGTCCCAGCTCCCTCAACCTATCTTCATAAGGCATGCCTCCCAGTCCAGGCAACATCCTTGTAAATCTCCTCTGTACCCTCTCAATAGCTTCTACGTCTTTCCTATAGTGAGGCGACCAGAACTGCGCACAGTACTCCAAATGAGGCCTGACAAGGGTCCTGTAAAGTTGCAGCATTACCTCCCGACTCCTAAAATCAATCCCTCGATTAATGAAGGAGAAAATAGTTCAATTTATATATAAAAATATGTATCGGCTTAAATGGGACAAAGGTTTAGGCAGGAAACAAGAGAAAATAGTGCTGGGTAAAAGCCAAGAGTAGAGTGTTAGGCGGGGTGGGGGGGGTGGGAAACTGATAGGGGCAGGGATACACAGTGAGCAGGACAAGGGGACAATGATAGGGACAGGGACAGGGGTAGGGAGAGAGAGAGAGTAAGGCAAGGGACTATGATAGGGGCAGGGATAGAGAGAGAGTAGGACAAGGGACTGTGATAAGAACATAAGAACATAAGAAATAAGAGCAGGAGTAGGCCATCTGGCCCTTCGAGCCTGCCCCGCCATTCAATAAGATCATGGCTGATCTGTCGTGGCTCAGTTCCACCTTCCCGCCCTCTCCCCATAACCCTTAATCCCTTCTCTTATCAAAAACCCATCAACCCGTTTCTTAAAAATATTTAGCGAGGCAGCCTCCACCACTTCAACGGGCAGAGAATTCCAGAGATTCACCACCCTTTGAGTGAAGAAGTTCCTCCTCAACTCTGTTCTAAACCGCCCCCCCTTTATCTTGAGGCTGTGCCCCCTAGTCCTACTGTCCTTTCTGAGCGGGAAGAGTCTCTCCACCTCTATCCTATCCATCCCATTCATCATCTTATACATCTCAATGAGATCTCCCCTCATTCTTCTAAACTCTAACGAGTACAAGCCTAGTTTATTCAGCCTCTCCTCATAGCTCAACCCCCTCAACTCCGGTATCAGCCTAGTAAACCTCCTCTGCACTCCCTCCAAGGCCAAAATATCCTTACGCAGGTGCGGCGCCCAAAACTGCACACAGTACTCCAGCTGCGGTCTCACCAATGCCCTATACAGCTGCAGCAAAACCTCCCTACTTTTACATTCAATCCCCTTCGCTATGAAGGCCAGCATCCCATTCGCCTTCCTGACCACCTGCTGCACCTGCAAGCTGGGTTTTTGCGACTCATGCACAAGGACCCCGAGGTCCCTCTGCACCGTCGCCTGCTGCAGTTTTTCGCCACGTAAGTAATAGTCCTTCCTACCATTCCTCCTACCAAAGTGGACCACCTCACACTTGCCAACATTAAATTCCATTTGCCGTATAGGAGGAGAGAGAGAGAGAGCAGAACAGGGGAACAATGATAGGGACAGAGATAGAGAGAGAGAGGGTGGGACAAGGAACTGTGATAGGGACAGGGATAAGGAAAGAGAGACAATAGGGCAAGAGACTATGATAAGGGCAGGGGTAGAAAGAGAGTAGGATAAGGGACTGTAATAGGGACAGGTATAGGGGGAGAGAAAGAGAGAGAGAGCAGGACAGGGGGACAGGGATAGGGATAGAGAGAGAGAAAGGAGGACAAGGGACTGTGATAGGGACAGGAACAGGGATCGAGAAAGAGAGAGAGCAGGGCAGAGGGATAGTGATAGGGAGAGGGATAGAGAGAGAAACAGCAGAAATAGGGACTGTGATAAGGACAGGGGTAGACAGAGACAGCAGGACAGGGGACACTGATAGGGACAGGGATAGAGAGAGACAGTAGGCAGGGAGACAGTGATAGGGACAGGGATAGAGAGAGACAGTACGACAGGGGGACAGTGATAGGGACAGGGATAGAGAGAGACAGTACGACAGGGGGACAGTGATAGGGACAGGGATAGAGAGAGATAGTATGACAGGGGGGCAGTGATAGGGACAGGGATAGAGAGAGACAGTACGACAGGGAGACAGTGATAGGGACAGGGATAGAGAGAGACAGTATGACAGGGAGACAGTGATAGGGACAGGGATAGAGAGAGACAGTACGACAGGGGGACAGTGATAGGGACAGGGATAGAGAGAGACATTATGACAGGGAGACAATGATAGGGACAGGGATAGAGAGAGACAGTATGACAGGGGGACAGTGATAGGGACAGGGATAGAGAGAGACAGTACGACAGGGAGACAGTGATAAGGACAGGGATAGAGAGAGACAGTATGACAGGGGGACAATGATAGGGACAGGGATAGAGAGAGACAGTACGACAGGGAGACAGTGATAGGGACAGGGATAGAGAGAGACAGTACGACAGGGAGACAGTGATAGGGACAGGGATAGAGAGAGACAGTACGACAGGGAGACAGTGATAGGGACAGGGATAGAGAGAGACAGTATGACAGGGAGACAGTGATAGGGACAGGGATAGAGAGAGACAGTACGACAGGGGGACAGTGATAGGGACAGGGATAGAGAGAGACAGTACGACAGGGAGACAGTGATAGGGACAGTATTTGTAGAGAGAGCATGGGCAGTGAGGGGCGTTTAAACATTATTGGACAGAGGATGAGCCCAGAGGAGGATAACAGACGAGAGGGGCAGGAACAGGCCTTATCATTTGGCCTTCACATTTGCCTACAAGTGACCGTAGCCCATTCTCTGTCAATGAGAATTTCTGTTTGCCTGTGTACTGCTAACCTTTCCATGTTCCCTGTGGAACGCCCCAGTGGGAGATGGATGCTGTCATTTGTTTTTTATCTGAGAGCAGCTATTTTCAACGCGAGCAGCAATTCTTAACCGCCAATCGGAGGTCTTGCGCAAGAGCCAATCAGCAGCGGCAGAGGCCGTGAGAAAGAAATGTGAGGGTCCTGAGGGAGAGGGAGAGGATCCTGCTGATAGGCTGAGCTTTGCAGCGTCTCGCAGCTGTGTCCCTTTCAGATCCCAAATATTCTCAAGTAAAATTTGACCACAGAACACACAAGGCCACCCTGCAAAAAAAAACATATGTGGACCCTTCAGTGTCCTGAACACTGTCTCAAGCTCAGTCTGTCCAACACACTGACTCACCATCAATCTCTCTGACAACACATCTCCCTATAACGCAGTCAAAAATCAAACAGTAGAAGCACGAGGGATAGAGAGAGACAGTACGACAGGGGGACAGTGATAGGGACAGGGATAGAGAGAGACAGTATGACAGGGAGACAGTGATAGGGACAGGGATAGAGAGAGACAGTACGACAGGGAGACAGTGATAGGGACAGGGATAGAGAGAGACAGTATGACAGGGGGACAGTGATAGGGACAGGGATAGAGAGAGACAGTACGACAGGGAGACAGTGATAGGGACAGGGATAGAGAGAGACAGTATGATAGGGGGACAGTGATAGGGACAGGGATAGAGAGAGACAGTATGACAGGGGGACAGTGATAGGGACAGGGATAGAGAGAGACAGTATGACAGGGGGACAGTGATAGGGACAGGGATAGAGAGAGACAGTATGACAGGGAGACAGTGATAGGGACAGGGATAGAGAGAGACAGTACGACAGGGAGACAGTGATAGGGACAGGGATAGAGAGAGACAGTATGACAGGGGGACAGTGATAGGGACAGGGATAGAGAGAGACAGTACGACAGGGAGACAGTGATAGGGACAGGGATAGAGAGAGACAGTATGATAGGGGGACAGTGATAGGGACAGGGATAGAGAGAGACAGTATGACAGGGGGACAGTGATAGGGACAGGGATAGAGAGAGACAGTATGACAGGGGGACAGTGATAGGGACAGGGATAGAGAGAGACAGTATGACAGGGGGACAGTGATAGGGACAGGGATAGAGAGAGACAGTATGACAGGGAGACAGTGATAGGGACAGGGATAGAGAGAGACAGTACGACAGAGAGACAGTGATAGGGACAGGGATAGAGAGAGACAGTATGACAGGGAGACAGTGATAGGGACAGGGATAGAGAGAGACAGTACGACAGGGGGACAGTGATAGGGACAGGGATAGAGAGAGACACAGTACGACAGGGAGACAGTGATAGGGACAGGGATAGAGAGAGACAGTACGACAGGGAGACAGTGATAGGGACAGGGATAGAGAGAGACAGTACGACAGGGGGACAGTGATAGGGACAGGGATAGAGAGAGACAGTACGACAGGGAGACAGTGATAGGGACAGGGATAGATAGAGACAGTACGACAGGGGGACAGTGATAGGGACAGGGATAGAGAGAGACAGTACGACAGGGAGACAGTGATAGGGACAGGGATAGATAGAGACAGTATGACAGGGAGACAATGATAGGGACAGGGATAGAGAGAGACAGTATGACAGGGGGACAGTGATAGGGACAGGGATAGAGAGAGACAGTACGACAGGGAGACAGTGATAGGGACAGGGATAGATAGAGACAGTATGACAGGGAGACAGTGATAGGGACAGGGATAGAGAGAGACAGTATGACAGGGAGACAGTGATAGGGACAGGGATAGATAGAGACAGTATGACAGGGAGACAGTGATAGGGACAGGGATAGATAGAGACAGTATGACAGGGAGACAGTGATAGGGACAGGGATAGAGAGAGACAATATGACAGGGGGACAGTGATAGGGACAGGGTTAGAGAGAGACAGTATGACAGGGGGACAGTGATAGGGACAGGGATAGAGAGAGACAGTACGACAGGGGGACAGTGATAGGGACAGGGATAGAGAGAGACAGTACGATAGGAGGACAGTGATAGGGACAGGGATAGAGAGAGACAGTACGACAGGGAGATAGTGATAGGGACAGGGATAGAGAGAGACAGTACGACAGGGGGACAGTGATAGGGACAGGGATAGAGAGAGACAGTATGACAGGGGGACAGTGATAGGGACAGGGATAGAGAGAGACAGTACGACAGGGAGACAGTGATAGGGACAGGGATAGAGAGAGACAGTATGACAGGGAGACAGTGATAGGGACAGGGATAGAGAGAGACAGTATGACAGGGAGACAGTGATAGGGACAGGGATAGAGAGAGACAGTATGACAGGGAGACAGTGATAGGGACAGGGATAGAGAGAGACAGTATGACAGGGAGACAGTGATAGGGACAGGGATAGAGAGAGACAGTATGACAGGGGGACAGTGATAGGGACAGGGATAGAGAGAGACAGTATGACAGGGAGACAGTGATAGGGACAGGGATAGAGAGAGACAGTATGACAGGGAGACAGTGATAGGGACAGGGATAGAGAGAGACAGTATGACAGGGGGACAGTGATAGGGACAGGGATAGAGAGAGACAGTACGACAGGGGGACAGTGATAGGGACAGGGATAGAGAGACAGTACGACAGGGAGACAGTGATAGGGACAGGGATAGAGAGAGACAGTACGACAGGGAGACAGTGATAGGGACAGGGATAGAGAGAGACAGTACGACAGGGGGACAGTGATAGGGACAGGGATAGAGAGAGACAGTACGACAGGGAGACAGTGATAGGGACAGGGATAGAGAGAGACAGTATGACAGGGAGACAGTGATAGGGACAGGGATAGAGAGAGACAGTACGACAGGGGGACAGTGATAGGGACAGGGATAGAGAGAGACAGTATGACAGGGAGACAGTGATAGGGACAGGGATAGAGAGAGACAGTGTGACAGGGGGACAGTGATAGGGACAGGGATAGAGAGAGACAGTATGACAGGGAGACAGTGATAGGGACAGGGATAGAGAGAGACAGTATGACAGGGAGACAGTGATAGGGACAGGGATAGAGAGAGAGAGTACGACAGGGGGACAGTGATAGGGACAGGGATAGAGAGAGACAGTATGATAGGGGGACAGTGATAGGGACAGGGATAGAGAGAGACAGTACGACAGGGGGACAGTGATAGGGACAGGGATAGAGAGAGACAGTACGACAGTGAGACAGTGATAGGGACAGGGATAGAGAGAGACAGTACGACAGGGACAGTGATAGGGACAGGGATAGAGAGAGACAGTATGACAGGGGGACAGTGATAGGGACAGGGATAGAGAGAGACAGTACGACAGGGAGACAGTGATAGGGACAGGGATAGAGAGAGACAGTATGACAGGGGGACAGTGATAGGGACAGGGATAGAAGGAGACAGTACGACAGGGGGACAGTGATAGGGACAGGGATAGAGAGAGACAGTATGACAGGGGGACAGTGATAGGGACAGGGATAGAGAGAGACAGTACGACAGGGGGACAGTGATAGGGACAGGGATAGAGAGAGACAGTATGATAGGGGGACAGTGATAGGGACAGGGATAGAGAGAGACAGTACGACAGTGAGACAGTGATAGGGACAGGGATAGAGAGAGACAGTACGACAGGGACAGTGATAGGGACAGGGATAGAGAGAGACAGTATGACAGGGGGACAGTGATAGGGACAGGGATAGAGAGAGACAGTATGACAGGGAGACAGTGATAGGGATAGAGAGAGACAGTACGACAGGGGGACAGTGATAGGGACAGGGATAGAGAGAGACAGTATGAGAGGGGGACAGTGATAGGGACAGGGATAGAGAGAGACAGTATGACAGGGAGACAGTGATAGGGACAGGGATAGAGAGAGACAGTATGACAGGGAGACAGTGATAGGGACAGGGATAGAGAGAGACAGTATGACAGGGAGACAGTGATATGGACAGGGATAGAGAGAGACAGTACGACAGGGGGACAGTGATAGGGACAGGGATAGAGAGAGACAGTATGAGAGGGGGACAGTGATAGGGACAGGGATAGAGAGAGACAGTATGACAGGGAGACAGTGATAGGGACAGGGATAGAGAGAGACAGTATGACAGGGGGACAGTGATAGGGACAGGGATAGAGAGACAGTACGACAGGGAGACAGTGATAGGGACAGGGATAGAGAGAGACAGTATGAGAGGGGGACAGTGATAGGGACAGGGATAGAGAGAGACAGTATGACAGGGAGACAGTGATAGGGACAGGGATAGAGAGAGACAGTATGACAGGGGGACAGGGATAGGGACAGGGATAGAGAGACAGTAGGACAGGGAGACAGTGATAGGGACAGGGATAGAGAGACAGTACGACAGGGAGACAGTGATAGGGACAGGGATAGAGAGAGACAGTACGACAGGGGGACAGTTATAGGGACAGGGATAGAGAGAGACAGTACGATAGGGGGACAGTGATAGGGACAGGGATAGAGAGACACAGTATGACAGGGAGACAGTGATAGGGACAGGGATAGAGAGAGACAGTACGATAGGGGGACAGTAATAGGGACAGGGATAGAGAGACACAGTACGACAGGGAGACAGTGATAGGGACAGGGATAGAGAGGGACAGTACGACAGGGGGACAGTGATAGGGACAGGGATAGAGAGAGACAGTACGATAGGGTGACAGTGATAGGGACAGGGATAGAGAGACACAGTATGACAGGGAGACAGTGATAGGGACAGGGATAGAGAGAGACAGTATGACAGGGGGACAGTGATAGGGACAGGGATAGAGAGAGACAGTACGACAGTGAGACAGTGATAGGGACAGGGATAGAGAGAGACAGTACGACAGGGACAGTGATAGGGACAGGGATAGAGAGAGACAGTATGACAGGGGGACAGTGATAGGGACAGGGATAGAGAGAGACAGTACGACAGGGAGACAGTGATAGGGACAGGGATAGAGAGAGACAGTATGACAGGGGGACAGTGATAGGGACAGGGATAGAAGGAGACAGTACGACAGGGGGACAGTGATAGGGACAGGGATAGAGAGAGACAGTATGACAGGGGGACAGTGATAGGGACAGGGATAGAGAGAGAGAGTACGACAGGGGGACAGTGATAGGGACAGGGATAGAGAGAGACAGTATGATAGGGGGACAGTGATAGGGACAGGGATAGAGAGAGACAGTACGACAGGGGGACAGTGATAGGGACAGGGATAGAGAGAGACAGTACGACAGTGAGACAGTGATAGGGACAGGGATAGAGAGAGACAGTACGACAGGGACAGTGATAGGGACAGGGATAGAGAGAGACAGTATGACAGGGGGACAGTGATAGGGACAGGGATAGAGAGAGACAGTACGACAGGGAGACAGTGATAGGGACAGGGATAGAGAGAGACAGTATGACAGGGGGACAGTGATAGGGACAGGGATAGAAGGAGACAGTACGACAGGGGGACAGTGATAGGGACAGGGATAGAGAGAGACAGTATGACAGGGGGACAGTGATAGGGACAGGGATAGAGAGAGACAGTACGACAGGGGGACAGTGATAGGGACAGGGATAGAGAGAGACAGTATGATAGGGGGACAGTGATAGGGACAGGGATAGAGAGAGACAGTACGACAGTGAGACAGTGATAGGGACAGGGATAGAGAGAGACAGTACGACAGGGACAGTGATAGGGACAGGGATAGAGAGAGACAGTATGACAGGGGGACAGTGATAGGGACAGGGATAGAGAGAGACAGTATGACAGGGAGACAGTGATAGGGATAGAGAGAGACAGTACGACAGGGGGACAGTGATAGGGACAGGGATAGAGAGAGACAGTATGAGAGGGGGACAGTGATAGGGACAGGGATAGAGAGAGACAGTATGACAGGGAGACAGTGATAGGGACAGGGATAGAGAGAGACAGTATGACAGGGAGACAGTGATAGGGACAGGGATAGAGAGAGACAGTATGACAGGGAGACAGTGATATGGACAGGGATAGAGAGAGACAGTACGACAGGGGGACAGTGATAGGGACAGGGATAGAGAGAGACAGTATGAGAGGGGGACAGTGATAGGGACAGGGATAGAGAGAGACAGTATGACAGGGAGACAGTGATAGGGACAGGGATAGAGAGAGACAGTATGACAGGGGGACAGTGATAGGGACAGGGATAGAGAGACAGTACGACAGGGAGACAGTGATAGGGACAGGGATAGAGAGAGACAGTATGAGAGGGGGACAGTGATAGGGACAGGGATAGAGAGAGACAGTATGACAGGGAGACAGTGATAGGGACAGGGATAGAGAGAGACAGTATGACAGGGGGACAGGGATAGGGACAGGGATAGAGAGACAGTAGGACAGGGAGACAGTGATAGGGACAGGGATAGAGAGACAGTACGACAGGGAGACAGTGATAGGGACAGGGATAGAGAGAGACAGTACGACAGGGGGACAGTTATAGGGACAGGGATAGAGAGAGACAGTACGATAGGGGGACAGTGATAGGGACAGGGATAGAGAGACACAGTATGACAGGGAGACAGTGATAGGGACAGGGATAGAGAGAGACAGTACGATAGGGGGACAGTAATAGGGACAGGGATAGAGAGACACAGTACGACAGGGAGACAGTGATAGGGACAGGGATAGAGAGGGACAGTACGACAGGGGGACAGTGATAGGGACAGGGATAGAGAGAGACAGTACGATAGGGTGACAGTGATAGGGACAGGGATAGAGAGACACAGTATGACAGGGAGACAGTGATAGGGACAGGGATAGAGAGAGACAGTATGACAGGGGGACAGTGATAGGGACAGGGATAGAGAGAGACAGTACGACAGGTGGACAGTGATAGGGACAGGGATAGAGAGAGACAGTACGACAGGGACAGTGATAGGGACAGGGATAGAGAGAGACAGTATGACAGGGAGACAGTGATAGGGACAGGGATAGAGAGAGACAGTATGATAGGGAGACAGTGATAGGGACAGGGATAGAGAGAGACAGTACGACAGGGAGACAGTGATAGGGACAGGGATAGAGAGAGAGACAGTACGACAGGGAGACAGTGATAGGGACAGGGATAGAGAGAGAGACAGTACGACAGGGGGACAGTGATAGGGACAGGGATAGAGAGAGAGACAGTACGACAGGGGGACAGTGATAGGGACAGGGATAGAGGGAGACAGTATGACAGGGGGACAGTGATAGGGACAGGGATAGAGAGAGACAGTACGACAGGGAGACAGTGATAGGGACAGTATTTGCAGAGAGAGCACGAGGAGACTTGTAGGCCAGTTTATTTTTTTACTTGTTCAGGAGATGTGGGGTATCGTCAGCTGGACCAGCATTTGTTTACACATTCACCTCGTGTCTGTATGGGTTTTCTCCAGCTTCCTCCCACAGTCTGAAAGACGCATTGGCTATGGTAAAATTACCATTTCGTGCCCCAAGATAGGAAGGTTAAGAACATAAGAAATAGGAGCAGGAGTAGGCCATCTGGCCCTTCGAGCCTGCCCCGCCATTCAATAAGATCATGGCTGATCTGTCGTGACTCAGTTCCACCTTCCCGCCCTCTCCCCATAACCCTTAATCCCCTCTCTTATCAAAAACCCATCAACCCGCTTCTTAAAAATATTTAGCGAGGCAGCCTCCACCACTTCAACGGGTAGAGAATTCCAGAGATTCACCACCCTTTGAGTGAAGAAGTTCCTCCTCAACTCTGTTCTAAACCGCCTCCCCTTTATCTTGAGGCTGTGCCCCCTAGTCCTACTGTCTTTTTTGAGCGGGAAGAGTCTCTCCACCTCTATCCTATCCATCCCATTCATCATCTTATACGTCTCAATGAGATCTCCCCTCATTCTTCTAAACTCTAACGAGTACAAGCCTAGTTTATTCAGCCTCTCCTCATAGCTCAACCCCCTCAACTCCGGTATCAGCCAAACCTCCTCTGCACTCCCTCCAGGGCCAAAATATCTTTGCGCAGGTGCGGCGCCCAAAACTGCACACAGTACTCCAGCTGCGGCCTCACCAATGCCCTATACAGCTGCAGCAAGACCTCCCTACTTTTATATTCAATCCTCCTCGCTATGAAGGCCAGCATCCCATTCGCCTTCCTGACCACCTGCTGCACCTGCAAGCTGGGTTTTTGCGACTCATCACAAGGACCCCGAGGTCCCTCTGCACCGTCGCCTGCTGCAGTTTTTCGCCCCGTAAGTAATAGTCCTTCCTACCATTCTTCCTTCCAAAGTGGACCACCTCACACTTGTCAACATTAAATTCCATTTGCCATTTCCTGGCCCATTTGCCCAGCCTATCTAGATCCTTCTGCAGACTCTCCACACCCTCCGCACAATTTGCCTTTCCCCCAATCTTGGTGTCATCAGCAAATATCGACACCCTGCACTCGGTTCCCTCCTCCAGATCATCTATATAAATGGTAAATAGCTGAGGCCCCAGCACCGACCCCTGGGGCACCCCACTAGTCACCAACCGCCAATCCGAATAGACCCCCACTCTCTGCCTCCTATTTGACAACCAATCCTCTATCCACGCTAACACCCTACCCCCAACTCCATGTCCCCTGACCTTCTGCAATAACCTCTTGTGAGGCACCTTATCAAACGCCTTCTGAAAATCCAGAAAGACCACATCCACCGGCTCTCCTCTATCCACCGCCCTAGACACATCCTCATCGAACTCCAGTAAATTTGTCAGACACGACTTCCCTTTAATGAAACCGTGTTGCGTCCGCCCTATCTAGCAATTCCCCTCAAGATGCCTCGCTATTTCCTCCTTAATGACGGATTCTAACATTTTACCATAGCTTTGGCTATGGTAAAATTGCCATTTCGTGCCCCAAGATAGGAAGGTTAAGGGAATCAGTGAAGTAACATTTTTTTATTCATTGGTGGGACATGGACATCACTGTCTGGCCCTGGAGGGCAGTTGATAGTCAACCACAGTGCTGTGGCTCTGGAGTCACGTGTAAGCTGGACGAGGTCAGAACAGCAGATTTCCTTCCCGAGAGGACATCATTTTTTTCCAGCAATCAACAAAGGTTTCATGGTCATCAGTAGTTTATTAATTCCAGCTTTTTTATATATAGGATTCAAATTCTACCATCTGCTGTAATGGGATTCGAACCCGGGTCCCCAGAACAATACCCTGGTGTCTAGGTTACTAGCCCAGTCACAACGCCACTGCCACACCACCCCCAATTTTGCTCTGCCATTCAGTAATAAGAGGGCTGATCTAATGTGTCAGCTTCACTTCCCTCATCTCGGTGAATCCCACTTGTACCCAAGACTCAATTTATCCGCCCTTGAGTACACTTACTGACAAGGCATCCACATTCCTTAAGTAGAGAATTCTAAATATCTCCAGCACACAGAAGGGAGAAATTCCTCTTCTTTATCCGAAAGGGGAAAGCAATTAATTCTGTGAACATTCTTTCCAGCAACAGGGTATCATTCTCTTAGCATTGCCCCTGTCAACCTCTCCAGAAAAGGTGGATGGATGTCTCTGGCCATTGATACCCTGCCACTGAGAACTATACTCACTGGACACTGAGTAAAGAGTGAATACTCACTGTATTTTGAACAGTGAGCCCAAATTACGCTTTGTTTTTTGGGGTTTCAGCCCAAAGTCCAAAGATGTGCAGGTTAGGTGTATTGGCCACACTAAATTGCCCCTAGTGACCCAAGGTCAAGTGGATTAGCCATGGGAAACATGTGGGGTAATGGGGACAGGGTCGGTGGAGAGACCCTGAGTGAGATGCTTTTTTCGGAGATCTGGTGAAGACTCAATGAGGCAAATGGCCTTTTTCTGCGCTGGACAGATTCGATAGAGAATTGAGATGTTTACACGGGGCACAGCCTCAAGATAAAGGGGGGGGGGGAGGTTTAGAACGGAGTTGAGGAGGAACTTCTTCACTCAAAGGGTGGTGAATCTCTGGAATTCTCTGCCCGTTGAAGTGGTGGAGGCTGCCTCGCTAAATATTTTTAAGACGCGGGTTGATGGGTTTTTGATAAGAGAGGGGATTAAGGGTTATGGGGAGAGGGCAGGAAGGTGGAACTGAGCCACGACAGATCAGCCATGATCTTATTGAATGGCGGGGCAGGCTCGAAGGGCTAGATGGCCTACTCCTGCTCCTATTTCTTAAGTTCTTAAATCGCCTTCCATTGCAGCAGGTCCAGAGAATCCCAGCTGTGGGTGAGGTTGAAGATCCAGCCATTATCTTTCACAATCTGATCACCTCTCCTTCTAAGTTCTAGAATTCAATGCCAACTCCACTCAAGGTCATATCATGGGAAAGTCATGATGAGGGAAATTATTGCAGTAATTAGGTGAGTGAAACGTCAGCGTGACCAATCAAACCAAAGGATGCCCCGACATATGCAACTAACCATTCAATCAGTCTCACTGCCTCTAACTCTCCACTCACTCTCACACACTCTTCATTCCCTCTTTATTCACTCCCTCACTGACACTAACTCTTCATTCACTCCCTCACTGACTCTAACTCTTCATTCACTCCCTCACTGACCCTAACTCTTCATTCACTCCCTCACTGACTCTAACTCTTCATTCACTCCCTCACTGACTCTAACTCTTCATTCACTCCCTCACTGACTCTAACTCTTCATTCACTCCCTCACTGACTCTAACTCTTCATTCACTCCCTCACTGACTCTAACTCTTCATTCACTCCCTCACTGACCCTAACTCTTGATTCACTCCCTCACTGACCCTAACTCTTCATTCACTCCCTCACTGACTCTGATTCTTCATTCACTCCCTCACTGACCCTAACTCTTCATTCACTCCCTCACTGACTCTGATTCTTCATTCACTCCCTCACTGACTCTAACTCTTCATTCACTCCCTCACTGACACTAACTCTTCATTCACTCCCCCACTGACTCTAACCCTTCATTCACTTCCTCACTGATTCTAACTCTTCATTCACTCCCTCACTGACTCTAACTCTTCATTCACTCCCTCACTGATTCTAACTCTTCATTCACTCCCTCACTGACTCTAACTCTTCATTCACTCCCTCACTGACTCTAACTCTTCATTCACTCCCTCACTGACTCTAACTCTTCATTCACTCCCTCACTGACTCTAACTCTTCATTCACTCCCTCACTGACTCTAACTCTTCATTCACTCCCTCACTGACCCTAACTCTTCATTCAATCCCTCACTGACTCTAACTCTTCATTCACTTCCTCACTGATTCTAACTCTTCATTCACTCCCTCACTGACTCTAACTCTTCATTCACTCCCTCACTGACTCTAAGCCTTCATTCACTCCCTCACTGACACTAACTCTTCATTCACTCCCTCACTGACTCTAACTCTTCATTCACTCCCTCACTGACTCTAACTCTTCATTCACTCCCTCACTGACACTAACTCTTCATTCACTCCCTCACTGACTCTAACTCTTCATTCACTCCCTCACTGACTCTAACACTTCATTCACTCCCTCACTGACTCTAACTCTTCATTCACTCCCTCACTGACTCTGATTCTTCATTCACTCCCTCACTGACTCTAACTCTTTATTCACTCCCTCACAGACTCTAACTCTTCATTCACTCCCTCACTGACTCTAACTCTTTATTCACTCCCTCACTGACTCTAACTCTTCATTCACTCCCTCACTGACTCTAACTCTTCATTCATTCCCTCACTGACTCTAACTCTTCATTCACTTCCTCACTGACTCTAACTCTTCATTCACTCCCTCACTGACTCCAACTGTTCATTCACTCCCTCACTGACACTAACTCTTCATTCACTCCCTCACTGAATCTAACTCTTCATTCACTCCCTCACTGACTCTAACTCTTCATTCACTCCCTCACTGACTCTATCTCATCATTCACTCCCTCACTCACTCTAACTCTTCATTTACTCCCCCACAGACTCGAACTCTTCATTCACTCCCTCACTGAATCTAACTCTTCATTCACTCCCTCACTGACTCTAACTCTTCATTCACTCCCTCACTGACTCTAACTCTTTATTCACTCCCTCACTGACTCTAACTCTTCATTCATTCCTCACTGACTCTAATCCTTCAGTCACTCCGTCACTGACTCCAACTGTTCATTCACTCCCTCACTGACTCTAAACCTTCATTTACTCCCTCACTGACTCTAAATCTTCATTCACTACCTCACTGACTCTAACTCATAGAACATAGAACATAGAACATTACAGCGCAGAACAGGCCCTTCGGCCCACGATGTTGCGCCGACCAGAGACAAAACAATGGCCCACTAGCCTAAACCAATCCCTTTTGATCCATAAACCGATCCACAGATCTTTTAAACACCCCCAAACTAGGTGCATTTCCAACTGCAGCTGGCCGGGCATTCCAGTCCCTCACCACCCTCTGGGTAAAGAACCTACCCCTGACATCTGTCCTATAACTACCCCCCCTTAATTTAAAATCATGCCCCCTCGTGCTAGCTTTCTCCATCCTAGGAAAAAGTCTATCACTATCCACCCTGTCTAAACCTCTAATCATCTTATATGTTTCAATGAGGTCCTCTCTTAGCCGCCTTCTTTCCAGCGAAAACAACCCCAAATCTCTCAATCTCTCCTCATAGGATCTCCCCTCCATACCAGGCAACATCCTGGTAAACCTCCTCTGCACCCTCTCCAAAGCCTCTACATCCTTCCTGTAATGTGGGGACCAGAACTGCACACAAAACTCCAAGTGCGGCCGCACCAGAGATGTGTACAGTTGCATCATGACGCTGCGACTCCTAAATTCAATCCCCCTACCAATAAACGCCAAAACTCCGTATGCCTTCTTAACAACCTTATCTACTTGATTCCCAACTTTCAGGGATCTATGTACACATACACCTAGATCCCTCTGCTCCTCCACACTATTCAAAGTCCTCCCGTTAGCCCTATACTCAACACATCTGTTATTCCTACCGAAATGAATTACCTCACACATCTCCACATTAAACTCCATCCGCCACCTCTCAGCCCAGCTCTGCAACCTTTCTAAGTCATCCTGCAAACTATGACACCCTTCCTCACAATCTACCACACCTCCGACTTTGGTGTCATCAGCAAACTTACTAATCCACCCAACTATACCCTCATCCAGATCATTAATAAAAATTACAAACAGCAGTGGCCCCAAAACAGATCCGAGAGGCAGACCACTTGTAACCGAACTCCATGACGAATATTTCCCATCAACCACCACCCTCTGTCTCCTATCTGCTAGCCAATTCCTGATCCAATTACCGAGATCACCCCCAATCCCATACATCTGCATTTTCTGCAGAAGCCTACCATGGTGAACCTTATCAAACGCCTTGCTAAAACTCTTTATTAACACCCTCACTGACTCCAACTCTTCATTCACTCCCTCACTGACTCTAACTCTTCATTCACTCCCTCACTGACTCTAACTCTTTATTAACACCCTCACTGACTCTAACTCTTTCTTCACTCCCACACTGACTCTAACTCTTTATTCACTCCCACACTGACTCTAACTCTTCATTCACTCCCTCACTGACTCTAACTCATCATTCACTCCCTCACTGACTCTAACTCTTTATTAACACCCTCACTGACTCTAACTCTTTATTCACTCCCTCACTGACTCTAACTCTTCATTCACTCCCTCACTGACTCTAACTCTTTATTAACACCCTCACTGACACTAACTCTTTATTCACTCCCTCACTGACTCTAACTCTTTATTCACTCCCTCACTGACTCTAACTCTTCATTCACTCCCTCACTGACTCTAATTCTTCATTTACTCCCTCACTGACTCTAACTCTTCATTCACTCCTTCACTGACTCTAACTTTTCATTCACTTCCTCACTGACTCTAATTCTTCATTTACTCCCTCTCAGACTCTAACTCTTCATTCACTCCCTCACTGACACTAACTCTTCATTCACTCCCTCACTCACTCTAACTCTTCATTTACTCCCTCACAGACTCTAACTCTTCATTCACTCCCTCACTGACTCTAACTCTTCATTCACTCCCTCACTCACTCTAACTCTTCATTCACTCGCTCACTGACTCTAACTCTTCATTCACTCCGTCACTGACACTAACTGTTCATTCACTCCCTCACTGACTCTAACTCTTCATTCACTCCCTCACTGACTCTAACTCTTTATTCACTCCCTCACTGACTCTAAATCTTCATTCACTCCGTCACTGACTCTAACTCTTTACTTACACCCTCACTGACTCCAACTCTTCACTCATTCCCTCACTGACTCTAACTCTTTATTAACCCCCTCACTGACACCAACTCTTCATTCACTCCCTCACTGACTCTAACTCTTTATTCACTCCCTCACTGACTCTAACTCTTCATTCACTCCCTCACTGACTCTAACTCTTCATTCACTCCCTCACTGACTCTAACTCTTTATTCACTCCCTCACTGACTCTAACTCTTCATTCACTCCCTCACTGACTCTAACTCTTCATTCACTCCCTCACTGACTCTAACACTTCATTCACTCCCTCACTGACTCTAAATCTTCATTCACTCCCTCACTGACTCTAACTCTTCATTCACTCCCTCACTGACTCTAACTCTTCATTCACTCCCTCACTGACTCTAACTCTTTATTCACTCCCTCACTGACTCTAACTCTTCATTCACTCCCCCACTGACTCTAACTCTTCATTCACTCCCTCACTGACTCTAACTCTTCATTCACTCCCTCACTGAATTTAACTCTTCATTCACTCCTTCACTGACTCTAACTCTTTATTCACTCCCTCACAGAATCTAACACTTCATTCACTCCCTCAATGACGCTAACTCTTCATTCACTCCGTCACTGACTCTAACTCTTTACTTACACCCTCACTGACTCCAACTCTTCATTCATTCCCTCACTGACTCTAACTCTTTATTAACACCCTCACTGACACCAACTCTTCATTCACTCCCTCACTGACTCTAACTTTTTATTCACTCCCTCACTGACTCTAACTCTACATTCACTCCCTCACTGACTCTAACTCTTTATTCACTCCCTCACTGACTCTAGCTCTTCATTCACTCCGTCACTGTGTCTAACTCTTCATTCACTCCCTCACTGACTCTAACTCTTCATTCACTCCCTCACTGACTCTAAAACTTCATTCACTCCCTCACTGACTCTAACTCTTCATTTACTCCCCCACTGACACTAACTCTTCATTCACTCCCTCAATGACTCTAACTCTTTATTCACTCCCTCACTGAATCTAACTCTTCATTCACTCCTTCACTGACTCTAACTCTTCATTCACTCCCTCACTGACTCTAACTCTTCATTCACTCCCTCACTGACTCTAACTCTTCATTCACTCCCTCACTTATTCTAAGTCTTCATTCACTCCCTCACTGACTCTAACTTTCATTCACTTCCTCACTACTCTAACTCTTCATTTACTCCCTCACAGACTCTAACTCTTCATTCACTCCCTCACTGATTCTAACTCTTCATTCACTCCCTCACTGACTCTAACTCTTCATTCACTCCCTCACTGACTCTAACTCTTTATTCACTCCCTCACTGACTCTAACACTTCATTCACTCCCTCACTGACTCTAACTCTTCATTCACTCCCCCACTGACTCTAACTCTTCATTCACTCCCTCACTGACTCTAACTCTTCATTCACTCCCTCACTGACTCTAACTCTTCATTCACTCCCTCACTGACTCTAACTCTTCATTCATTCCCTCACAGACTCTAACTCTTCATCCACTCCCTCACTGACTCTAACTCTTCATTCACTCCCTCACTGACTCTAACTCTTCATTCACTCCCTCACTGACTCTAACTCTTCATTCACTCCCTCACTGACTCTAACTCTTCATTCACTCCCTCACTGACTCTAACTCTTCATTCACTCCCTCACTGACTCTAACTCTTCATTCACTCCCTCACTGACTCTAACTCATCATTCACTCCCTCACTGACTCTAACTCTTTATTAACACCCTCACTGACTCTAACTCTTTATTCACTCCCTCACTGACTCTAACTCTTCATTCACTCCCTCACTGACTCTAACTCTTTATTAACACCCTCACTGACACTAACTCTTTATTCACTCCCTCACTGACTCTAACTCTTTATTCACTCCCTCACTGACTCTAACTCTTCATTCACTCCCTCACTGACTCTAATTCTTCATTTACTCCCTCACTGACTCTAACTCTTCATTCACTCCTTCACTGACTCTAACTTTTCATTCACTTCCTCACTGACTCTAATTCTTCATTTACTCCCTCTCAGACTCTAACTCTTCATTCACTCCCTCACTGACACTAACTCTTCATTCACTCCCTCACTCACTCTAACTCTTCATTTACTCCCTCACAGACTCTAACTCTTCATTCACTCCCTCACTGACTCTAACTCTTCATTCACTCCCTCACTCACTCTAACTCTTCATTCACTCGCTCACTGACTCTAACTCTTCATTCACTCCGTCACTGACACTAACTGTTCATTCACTCCCTCACTGACTCTAACTCTTCATTCACTCCCTCACTGACTCTAACTCTTTATTCACTCCCTCACTGACTCTAAATCTTCATTCACTCCGTCACTGACTCTAACTCTTTACTTACACCCTCACTGACTCCAACTCTTCACTCATTCCCTCACTGACTCTAACTCTTTATTAACCCCCTCACTGACACCAACTCTTCATTCACTCCCTCACTGACTCTAACTCTTTATTCACTCCCTCACTGACTCTAACTCTTCATTCACTCCCTCACTGACTCTAACTCTTCATTCACTCCCTCACTGACTCTAACTCTTTATTCACTCCCTCACTGACTCTAACTCTTCATTCACTCCCTCACTGACTCTAACTCTTCATTCACTCCCTCACTGACTCTAACACTTCATTCACTCCCTCACTGACTCTAAATCTTCATTCACTCCCTCACTGACTCTAACTCTTCATTCACTCCCTCACTGACTCTAACTCTTCATTCACTCCCTCACTGACTCTAACTCTTTATTCACTCCCTCACTGACTCTAACTCTTCATTCACTCCCCCACTGACTCTAACTCTTCATTCACTCCCTCACTGACTCTAACTCTTCATTCACTCCCTCACTGAATTTAACTCTTCATTCACTCCCTCACTGACTCTAACTCTTTATTCACTCCCTCACTGACTCTAACTCTTCATTCACTCCCCCACTGACTCTAACTCTTCATTCACTCCCTCACTGACTCTAACTCTTCATTCACTCCCTCACTGAATTTAACTCTTCATTCACTCCTTCACTGACTCTAACTCTTCATTCACTCCCCCACTGACTCTAACTCTTCATTCACTCCCTCACTGAATCTAACACTTCATTCACTCCCTCAATGACGCTAACTCTTCATCCACTCCCTCACTGACTCTAACACTTCATTCTCTCCCTCACTGATTCTAACACTTCATTCACTCCCTCACTGACTCTAACTCTTCATTCACTCCCTCACTGACTCTAACTCTTCATTCACTCCCTCACTGACACTAAATCTTCATTCACTCCCTCACTGACTCTAACTCTTCATTCACTCCCTCACTGACTCTAACTCTTCATTCACTCCCTCACTGACACTAAATCTTCATTCACTCCCTCACTGACTCTAACTCTTCATTCACTCCCTCACTGACTCTAACTCTTCATTCACTCCCTCACTGACTCTAACTCTTCATTCACTCCGTCACTGACTCTAACTCTTTACTTACACCCTCACTGACTCCAACTCTTCATTCATTCCCTCACTGACTCTAACTCTTTATTAACACCCTCACTGACACCAACTCTTCATTCACTCCCTCACTGACTCTAACTTTTTATTCACTCCCTCACTGACTCTAACTCTACATTCACTCCCTCACTGACTCTAACTCTTTATTCACTCCCTCACTGACTCTAGCTCTTCATTCACTCCGTCACTGTGTCTAACTCTTCATTCACTCCCTCACTGACTCTAACTCTTCATTCACTCCCTCACTGACTCTAAAACTTCATTCACTCCCTCACTGACTCTAACTCTTCATTTACTCCCCCACTGACACTAACTCTTCATTCACTCCCTCAATGACTCTAACTCTTTATTCACTCCCTCACTGAATCTAACTCTTCATTCACTCCTTCACTGACTCTAACTCTTCATTCACTCCCTCACTGACTCTAACTCTTCATTCACTCCCTCACTGACTCTAACTCTTCATTCACTCCCTCACTTATTCTAAGTCTTCATTCACTCCCTCACTGACTCTAACTTTCATTCACTTCCTCACTACTCTAACTCTTCATTTACTCCCTCACAGACTCTAACTCTTCATTCACTCCCTCACTGAATCTAATTCTTCATTCACTCCCTCACTGACTCCAACTGTTCATTCACTGCCTCACTGACTCTAACTCTTCATTCACTCCCTCACTGACTCTAACTCTTCATTCTCTCCCTCACTGATTCTAACTCTTCATTCACTCCCTCACTGACTCTAACTCTTCATTCACTCCCTCACTGACTCTAACTCTTTATTCACTCCCTCACTGACTCTAACACTTCATTCACTCCCTCACTGACTCTAACTCTTCATTCACTCCCCCACTGACTCTAACTCTTCATTCACTCCCTCACTGACTCTAACTCTTCATTCACTCCCTCACTGACTCTAACTCTTCATTCACTCCCTCACTGACTCTAACTCTTCATTCATTCCCTCACAGACTCTAACTCTTCATCCACTCCCTCACTGACACTAACTCTTTATTCACTCCCTCACTGACTCTAACTCTTCATCCACTCCCTCATTGACTCTAACTTTTCATTCACTCCCTCACTGATTCTAACTTTTCATTCACTCCCTCACTGACTCTAACTCTTCATTCACTCCCTCACTGACTCTAACTCTTCATTCGCTCCCTCACTGACTCTAACTCTTCATTCACCCCCTCACTGACTCTAACTTTTCATTCACTCCCTCACTGACTCTAACTCTTCATTCACTCCCTCACTGACTGTAACTCTTCATTCACTCCCTCACTGACTCTAACACTTCATTCACTCCCTCACTGATTCTAACTCTTCATTCACTCCCTCACTGACTCTAACTCTTCATTCACTGCCTCACTGACTCTAACTTTACATTCACTCCCTCACTGACTCTAACTCTTCATTCACTCCCTCACTGATTCTAACTCTTCATTCACTCCCTCACTGACTCTAACTGTTCATTCACTCCCTCACTGATTCTAACTCTTCATTCACTCCCTCACTGACTGTAACTCTTCATTCACTCCCTCACTGACTGTAACTCTTTATTCACTCCCTCACTGACTCTAACTTTTCATTCACTCCCTCACTGACTCTAACTCTTCATTCACTCCCTCACTGACTGTAACTCTTCATTCACTCCCTCACTGACTCTAACACTTCATTCACTCCCTCACTGATTCTAACTCTTCATTCACTCCCTCACTGACTCTAACTCTTCATTCACTGCCTCACTGACTCTAACTTTACATTCACTCCCTCACTGACTCTAACTCTTCATTCACTCCCTCACTGATTCTAACTCTTCATTCACTCCCTCACTGACTCTAACTCTTCATTCACTCCCTCACTGATTCTAACTCTTCATTCACTCCCTCACTGACTCTAACTCTTCATTCACTCCCTCACTGACTCTAACTCTTCATTCACTCCCTCACTGACTCTAACTCTTCATTCACTCCCTCACTGACTCTAACTCTTCATTCACTCCCTCACTGACTCTAACTCTTCATTCACTCCCTCACTGACTCTAACTCTTCATTCACTCCCTCACTGACTCTAACTCTTCATTCACTCCCTCACTGACTCTAACTTTTCATTCACTCCCTCACTGACTCTAACTCTTCATTCACTCCCTCACTGACTCTAACACTTCATTTACTCCCTCACAGACTCGAACTCTTCATTCACTCCCTCACTGAATCTATCTCTTCATTCACTCCCTCACTGACACTAACTCTTCATTCACTACCTCACTGACTCTAACTCTTTATTCACTCCCTCACTGACTCTAACTCTTCATTCACTCCCTCACTGACTCTAACTCGTTATTCACTCCCTCACTGACTCTAACTCTCCATTCACTCCCTCACTGACTCTAACTCTTCATTCACTCGCTCACTGACTCTAACTCTTTATTCACTCCCTCACTGACTCTAACTCTTCATTCACTCCCTCACTGACTCTGATTCTTCATTCACTCCCTCACTGACTCTAACTCTCCATTCACTCCCTCACTGACTCTAACTCTCCATTCACTCCCTCACTGACACTAACTCTTTATTCACTCCCTCACTGACTCTAACACTTCAATCACTCCCTCACTGACTCTAACTCTTCATTCACTCCCTCACTGACTCTAACTCTTCATTCACTCCCTCATTGACTCTAACTCTTTATTCACTCCCTCACTGACTCTAACTCTTCATTCACTCCCTCACTGACTCTAACTCGTTATTCACTCCCTCACTGACTCTAACTCTTCATTCACTCCCTCACTGACTCTGATTCTTCATTCACTCCCTCACTGACTCTAACTCTTCATTCACTCCCTCGCTGACTCTAACTCTTCATTCACTCCCCCGCCTCCTCTAACTCTTCATTCACTCCCTCACTGACTCTAACTCTTCATTCACTCCCTCACTGACGCTAACTCTTTATTCACTCCCTGACTGATTCTAACTCTTCATTCACTCCCTCACTGACTCTAACTCTTCGTACACTCCCTCACTGACTCTAACTCTTCATTCACTCCTCACTGACTCTAACTCTTCATTCACTCCCTCACTGACTCTAACTCTTCATTCACTCCCTCGCTGACTCTAACTCTTCATTCACTCCCTCACTGACTCTAACTCTTCATTCACTCCCTCGCTGACTCTAACTCTTCATTCACTCCCTCACTGACTCTAACTCTTCATTCACTCCCTCACTGACTCTAACTCATCATTCACTCCCTCACTGACTCTAACTCTTCATTTACTCCCTCACTGACTCTAACTCTTCATTCACTCCGTCACTGACTCCAACTGTTCATTCACTCCCTCACTGACTCTAACTCTTCATTCACTCCCTCACTGACTCTAACTCTTCATTCACTCCCTCACTGACTCTAAATCATAGAACATAGAACATAGAACATTACAGCGCAGAACAGGCCCTTCGGCCCACGATGTTGCGCCGACCAGTTAAAAAACAATGACCCACTAGCCTAAACCAATCCCTTTTCATCCATAAACCTATCCACAGATCTCTTAAACGCCCCCAAACTAGGTGCATTTACAACTGCAGCTGGCAGGGCATTCCAGTCCCTCACCACCCTCTGGGTAAAGAACCTACCCCTGACATCTGTCCTATAACTACCCCCCCTTAATTTAAAATCGTGCCCCCTCGTGCTAGCTTTCTCCATCCTAGGAAAAAGGCTATCACTATCTACCCTGTCTAAACCTCTAATCATCTTATATGTTTCAATGAGATCCTCTCTTAGCCGCCTCCTTTCCAGCGAAAACAACCCCAAATCTCTCAGTCTCTCCTCATAGGATCTCCCCTCCATACCAGGCAACATCCTGGTAAACCTCCTCTGCACCCTCTCCAAAGCCTCCACATCCTTCCTGTAATGTGGGGACCAGAACTGCACACAAAACTCCAAGTGCGGCCGCACCAGAGATGTGTACAGTTGCATCATGACGCTGCGACTCCTAAATTCAATCCCCCTACCAATAAACGCCAAAACTCCGTATGCCTTCTTAACAACCTTATCTACTTGATTCCCAACTTTCAGGGATCTATGTACACATACACCTAGATCCCTCTGCTCCTCCACACTATTCAAAGTCCTCCCGTTAGCCCTATACTCAACACATCTGTTATTCCTACCGAAATGAATTACCTCACACTTCTCCACATTAAACTCCATCCGCCACCTCTCAGCCCAGCTCTGCAACCTGTCTAAGTCACCCTGCAAACTATGACACCCTTCCACACAATCTACCACACCTCCGACTTTGGTGTCATCAGCAAACTTACTAATCCACCCAACTGTACCCTCATCCAGATCATTAATAAAAATTACAAACAGCAGTGGCCCCAAAACAGATCCCTGAGACACACCACTCGTAACCGAACTCCATGACGAATATTTCCCATCAACCACCACTCTCTGTCTCCTATCTGCTAGCCAATTCCTGATCCAATTACCTCGATCACCCCCAATCCCATACATCTGCATTTTCTGCAGAAGCCTACCATGGTGAACCTTATCAAACGCCTTGCTAAAACTCTTTATTAACACCCTCACTGACTCCAACTCTTCATTCACTGCCTCACTGACTCTAACTCTTCATTCACTCCCTCACTGACTCTAACTCTTTATTCACTCCCTCACTGACTCTAAGTCTTCATTCACTCCCTCACTGACTCTAACTCTTTATTCACTCCCTCACTGACTCTAACTCTTCATTCACTCCCTCACTGACTCTAAATCTTCATTCACTCCCTCACGGACTCTAACTCTTCATTCACTCCCTCACTGACGCTAACTCTTCATTCACTCCCTCACTGACTCTAACTCTTCATTCACTTCCTCACTGACTCTAACTCTTCATTCACTCCCCCACTGACTCTGACTCTTCATTCAATCCCTCACTGAGTCTAACTCTTAATTCACTCCCTCACTGACTCTAACTCTTCATTCACTCCCTCACTGACTCTAACTCTTCATTCACTCCCTCACTGACTCTAACTCTTCATTCACTTCCTCACTGACTCTAACTCTTCATTCACTCCCTCACTGACTCTAACTCTTCATTCACTCCCTCACTGACTCTAACTCTTCATTCAATTCCTCACAGACTCTAACTCTTCATTCACTCCCTCACTGACTCTAACTCTTCATTCACTCCCTCACTGACTCTAACTCTTCATTCACTTCCTCACTGACTCTAACTCTTCATTCACTCCCTCACTGACTCTAACTCTTCATTCACTCCCTCACTGATTCTAACTCTTCATTCACTCCCTCTCTGACTCTGACTCTTCGTTCACTCCCTCACTGACTCTAACTCTTAATTCACTCCCTCACTCACTCTAACTCTTCATTCACTCCCTCACTGACTCTAACTCTTCATTCACTCCCTCACTGACTCTAACTCTTCATTCACTCCCTCACTGACTCTAACTCTTCATTCACTCCCTCACTGACTCTAACTCTTCATTCATTCCCTCACAGACTCTAACTCTTCATCCACTCCCTCACTGACACTAACTCTTTATTCACTCCCTCACTGATTCTAACTCTTCATTCACTCCCTCACTGACTCTAACACTTCATTCACTCCCTCACTGACTCTAACTCTTCATTCACTCCCTCACTGACTCTGATTCTTCATTCACTCCCTCACTGACTCTAACTCTTCATTCACACCCTCGCTGACTCTAACTCTTCATTCACTCCCTCACTGACTCTAACTCTTCATTCACTCCCTCACTGACACTAACTCTTCATTCACTCCCCCACTGACTCTAACTCTTCATTCACTTCCTCACTGACTCTAACTCTTCATTCACTCCCTCACTGACTCTAAAGCTTCATTCAATTCCTCACAGACTCTAACTCTTCATTCACTCCCTCACTGACTCTAACTCTTCATTCACTCCCCCACTGACTCTAACTCTTCATTCACTCCCTCACTGACTCTAACTCTTCATTCACTCCCCCACTGACTCTAACTCTTCATTCACTCCCTCACTGACTCTAACTCTTCATTCACTCCCCCACTGACTCTAACTCTTCATTCACTCCCCCACTGACTCTAACTCTTCATTCACTCCCTCACTGACTCTAACTCTTCATTCACTCCCCCACTGACTCTAACTCTTCATTCACTCCCTCACTGACTCTAACTCTTCATTCACTCCCTCACTGACTCTAACACTTCATTCACTCCCTCACTGACTCTAACTCTTCATTCACTCCCTCACTAACTCTAACTCTTCATTCTCTCCCTCACTGACTCTAACTCTTCATTCTCCCCCTCACTGACGCTAACTCTTCATTCACTCCCTCACTGACGCTAACTCTTCATTCACTCCCTCACTGACTCTAACTCTTCATTCACTCCCTCACTGACTCTAACTCTTCGTTATCTCCCTCACTGACTCTAACTCTTCATTCACACCCTCACTGACTCTAACTCTTCATTCACTCCCTCACTGACTCTAACTCTTCATTCACTCCCTCACTGATTCTAACTCTTCATTCACTCCCTCACTGACTCTAACTCTTCATTCACTCCCTCACTGACTCTAACTCTTCATTCACTCCCTCACTGACTCTAACTCTTCATTCACTCCCTCACTGACTCTAACTCTTCATTCACTCCCTCACTGACTCTAACTCTTCATTCACTCCCTCACTGACTCTAACTCTTCATTCACTCCCTCACTGACTCTAACTTTTCATTCACTCCCTCACTGACTCTAACACTTCATTCACTCCCTCACTGACTCTAACTCTTCATTCACTCCCTCACTGACTCTAACTCTTCATTCACTCCCTCACTGATTCTAACTTTTCATTCACTTCCTCACTGACTCTAACTCTTCATTCACTCCCTCACTGACTCTAACTCTTCATTCACTCCCTCACTGATTCTAACTTTTCATTCACTTCCTCACTGACTCTAACTCTTCATTCACTCCCTCACTGACTCTAACTCTTCATTCACTCCCTCACTGACTCTAACTCTTCATTCATTCCTCACTGACTCTAACTCTTCATTCACTCCCTCATTGACTCTAACTCTTTATTCACTCCCTCACTGACTCTAACTCTTCATTCACTCCCTCACTGACTCTAACTCGTTATTCACTCCCTCATTGACTCTAACTCTTTATTCACTCCCTCACTGACTCTAACTCTTCATTCACTCCCTCACTGACTCTAACTCGTTATTCACTCCCTCACTGACTCTACCTCTCCATTCACTCCCTCACTGACTCTAACTCTTCATTCACTCCCTCACTGACTCTGATTCTTCATTCACTCCCTCACTGACTCTAACTCTTCATTCACTCCCTCATTGACTCTAACTCTTTATTCACTCCCTCACTGACTCTAACTCTTCATTCACTCCCTCACTGACTCTAACTCGTTATTCCCTCCCTCACTGACTCTAACTCTTCATTCACTCCCTCACTGATTCTAACTCTTCATTCACCCCCCACTGACTCTAACTCTTCATTCACTCCCTCACTGATTCTAACTTTTCATTCACTCCCTCACTGACTCTAACTCTTCATTCACTCCCTCACTGACTCTGATTCTTCATTCACTCCCTCACTGACTCTGATTCTTCATTCACTCCCTCACTGACTCTAACTCATCATTCACTCCCTCACAGACTCTAACTCTTCATTCACTCCCTCACTGACTCTAACTCTTCATTCACTGCCTCACTGACTCTAACTCTTCATTCATTCCTCACTGACTCTAACTCTTCATTCACTCCGTCACTGACTGCAACTGTTCATTCACTCCCTCACTGACTCTAACTCTTCATTCACTCCCTCACTGACTCTAACTCTTCATTCTCTCCCTCACTGACTCTAACTCTTCATTCTCTGCCTCACTGACTCGAACTCTTCATACACTCCCCCACTGACTCTAACTCTTCATTCACTCCCTCACTGACTCTAACTCTTCATTCACTCCCCCACTGACTCTAACTCTTCATTCACTCCCTCACTGACACTAACTCTTCATTCACTCCCTCACTGACTCTAACTCTTCATTCTCTCCCTCACTGAAACTAACTCTTCATTCATTCCCTCACTGACTCTAACTCTTCATTCACTCCCTCACTGACTCTAACTCTTCAATCACTCCCTCACTGACTCTAACTCTTAATTCACTCCCTCACTGACTCTAACTCTTCATTCACTCCCTCACTGACACTAACTCTTCATTCACTCCCCCACTGACTCTAACTCTTCATTCACTCCCTCACTGACTCTAACTCTTCATTCACTCCCTCACTGACTCTAACTCTTCATTCACTCCCTCACTGACTCTAACTCTTCATTCACTCCCTCACTGACTCTAACTCTTCATTCACTCCCTCACTGACTCTAACTCTTCATTCATTCCCTCACAGACTCTAACTCTTCATCCACTCCCTCACTGACACTAACTCTTTATTCACTCCCTCACTGATTCTAACTCTTCATTCACTCCCTCACTGACTCTAACACTTCATTCACTCCCTCACTGACTCTGATTCTTCATTCACTCCCTCACTGACTCTAACTCTTCATTCACACCCTCGCTGACTCTAACTCTTCATTCACTCCCTCACTGACTCTAACTCTTCATTCACTCCCTCACTGACACTAACTCTTCATTCACTCCCCCACTGACTCTAACTCTTCATTCACTTCCTCACTGACTCTAACTCTTCATTCACTCCCTCACTGACTCTAAAGCTTCATTCAATTCCTCACAGACTCTAACTCTTCATTCACTCCCTCACTGACTCTAACTCTTCATTCACTCCCCCACTGACTCTAACTCTTCATTCACTCCCTCACTGACTCTAACTCTTCATTCACTCCCCCACTGACTCTAACTCTTCATTCACTCCCTCACTGACTCTAACTCTTCATTCACTCCCCCACTGACTCTAACTCTTCATTCACTCCCCCACTGACTCTAACTCTTCATTCACTCCCTCACTGACTCTAACTCTTCATTCACTCCCCCACTGACTCTAACTCTTCATTCACTCCCTCACTGACTCTAACTCTTCATTCACTCCCTCACTGACTCGAACACTTCATTCACTCCCTCACTGACTCTAACTCTTCATTCACTCCCTCACTAACTCTAACTCTTCATTCTCTCCCTCACTGACTCTAACTCTTCATTCTCCCCCTCACTGACGCTAACTCTTCATTCACTCCCTCACTGACGCTAACTCTTCATTCACTCCCTCACTGACTCTAACTCTTCATTCACTCCCTCACTGACTCTAACTCTTCGTTATCTCCCTCACTGACTCTAACTCTTCATTCACTCCCTCACTGACTCTAACTCTTCATTCACTCCCTCACTGACTCTAACTCTTCATTCACTCCCTCACTGATTCTAACTCTTCATTCACTCCCTCACTGACTCTAACTCTTCATTCACTCCCTCACTGACTCTAACTCTTCATTCACTCCCTCACTGACTCTAACTCTTCATTCACTCCCTCACTGACTCTAACTCTTCATTCACTCCCTCACTGACTCTAACTCTTCATTCACTCCCTCACTGACTCTAACTCTTCATTCACTCCCTCACTGACTCTAACTTTTCATTCACTCCCTCACTGACTCTAACACTTCATTCACTCCCTCACTGACTCTAACTCTTCATTCACTCCCTCACTGACTCTAACTCTTCATTCACTCCCTCACTGATTCTAACTTTTCATTCACTTCCTCACTAACTCTAACTCTTCATTCACTCCCTCACTGACTCTAACTCTTCATTCACTCCCTCACTGATTCTAACTTTTCATTCACTTCCTCACTGACTCTAACTCTTCATTCACTCCCTCACTGACTCTAACTCTTCATTCACTCCCTCACTGACTCTAACTCTTCATTCATTCCTCACTGACTCTAACTCTTCATTCACTCCCTCATTGACTCTAACTCTTTATTCACTCCCTCACTGACTCTAACTCTTCATTCACTCCCTCACTGACTCTAACTCGTTATTCACTCCCTCATTGACTCTAACTCTTTATTCACTCCCTCACTGACTCTAACTCTTCATTCACTCCCTCACTGACTCTAACTCGTTATTCACTCCCTCACTGACTCTACCTCTCCATTCACTCCCTCACTGACTCTAACTCTTCATTCACTCCCTCACTGACTCTGATTCTTCATTCACTCCCTCACTGACTCTAACTCTTCATTCACTCCCTCATTGACTCTAACTCTTTATTCACTCCCTCACTGACTCTAACTCTTCATTCACTCCCTCACTGACTCTAACTCGTTATTCCCTCCCTCACTGACTCTAACTCTTCATTCACTCCCTCACTGATTCTAACTCTTCATTCACCCCCCACTGACTCTAACTCTTCATTCACTCCCTCACTGATTCTAACTTTTCATTCACTCCCTCACTGACTCTAACTCTTCATTCACTCCCTCACTGACTCTAACTCTTCATTCACTCCATCACTGACTCTAACTCTTCATTCACTCCCTCACTGACTCTAACTCTTCATTCACTCCCTCACTGACTCTAACTCTTCATTCACTCCCTCATTGACTCTAACTTTTCATTCACTCCCTCACTGATTCTACCTTTACATTCATTCCCTCACTGACTCTAACTCTTTATTCACTCCCTCACTGACTCTAACTCTTCATTCACTTCCTCACTGACTCTAACTCTTCATTTACTCCCTCACTGATTCTAACTCTTCATTCACTCCCTCACTGAATCTAACTCTTCATTCACTCCCTCACTGACTCTAACTCTTCATTCACTCCTCACTGACTCTAACTCTTCATTCACTCCCTCATTGACTCTAACTCTTCATTCACCCCCTCACTGACTCTAACTCTTCATTCACTCCCTCACTGACTCTAACTCTTCATTCACTCCCTCATTGACTCTAACTCTTTATTCACTCCCTCACTGACTCTAACTCTTCATTCACTCCCTCACTGACTCTAACTCTTCATTCACTCCTCACTGACTCTAACTCTTCATTCACTCCCTCATTGACTCTAACTCTTCATTCACCCCCTCACTGACTCTAACTCTTCATTCACTCCCTCACTGACTCTAACTCTTCATTCACTCCCTCATTGACTCTAACTCTTTATTCACTCCCTCTCTGACTCTAACTCTTCATTCACTCCCTCACTGACTCTAACTCGTTATTCACTCCCTCACTGACTCTAACTCTTCATTCACTCCCTCACTGACTCTGATTCTTCATTCACTCCCTCACTGACTCTGATTCTTCATTCACTCCCTCACTGACTCTAACTCTTCATTCACTCCCTCATTGACTCTAACTCTTTATTCACTCCCTCTCTGACTCCAACTCTTCATTCACTCCCTCATTGACTCTAACTCTTTATTCACTCCCTCTCTGACTCTAACTCTTCATTCACTCCCTCACTGACTCTAACTCGTTATTCACTCCCTCACTGACTCTAACTCTTCATTCACTCCCTCACTGACTCTAACTCTTCATTCACTCCCTCGCCTCCTCTAACTCTTCATTCACTCCCTCACTGACTCTAACTCTTTATTCACTCCCTGACTGATTCTAACTCTTCATTCACTCCCTCACTGACTCTGATTCTTCATACACTCCCTCACTGACTCTAACTCTTCATTCACTCCCTCGCTGACTCTAACTCTTCATTCACTCCCTCACTGACTCTAACTCTTCATTCACTCCCTCACTGACTCTGATTCTTCATACACTCCCTCACTGACTCTAACTCTTCATTCACTCCCTCGCTGACTCTAACTCTTCATTCACTCCCTCACTGACTCTAACTCATCATTCACTCCCTCACTGACTCTAACTCTTCATTTACTCCCTCACAGACTCTAACTCTTCATTCACTCCCTCACTGACTCTAACTCTTCATTCACTGCCTCACTGACTCTAACTCTTCATTCATTCCTCACTGACTCTAACTCTTCATTCACTCCGTCACTGACTGCAACTGTTCATTCACTCCCTCACTGACTCTAACTCTTCATTCACTCCCTCACTGACTCTAACTCTTCATTCACTCCCTCACTGACTCTAACTCATCGAACGTAGAACATTACAGCGCAGAACAGGCCCTTCGGCCCACGATGTTGCGCCGACCAGTTAAAAAACAATGACCCACTAGCCTAAACCAATCCCTTTTCATCCATAAACCTATCCTCAGATCTCTTAAACGCCCCCAAACTAGGTGCATTTACAACTGCAGCTGGCAGTGCATTCCAGTCCCTCACCACCCTCTGGGTAAAGAACCTACCCCTGACATCTGTCCTATAACTACCCCCCCTTAATTTAAAATCGTGCCCCCTCGTGCTAGCTTTCTCCATCCTAGGAAAAAGGCTATCACTATCTACCCTGTCTAAACCTCTAATCATCTTACATGTTTCAATGAGATCCTCTCTTAGCCGCCTTCTTTCCAGCGAAAACAACCCCAAATCTCTCAGTCTCTCCTCATAGGATCTCCCCTCCATACCAGGCAACATACTGGTAAACCTCCTCTGCACCCTCTCCAAAGCCTCCACATCCTTCCTGTAATGTGGGGACCAGAACTGCACACAAAACTCCAAGTGCGGCCGCACCAGAGATGTGTACAGTTGCATCATGACGCTGCGACTCCTAAATTCAATCCCCCTACCAATAAACGCCAAAACTCCGTATGCCTTCTTAACAACCTTATCTACTTGATTCCCAACTTTCAGGGATCTATGTACACAAACACCTAGATCCCTCTGCTCCTCCACACTATTCAAAGTCCTCCCGTTAGCCCTATACTCAACACATCTGTTATTCCTACCGAAATGAATTACCTCACACTTCTCCACATTAAACTCCATCCGCCACCTCTCAGCCCAGCTCTGCAACCTTTCTAAGTCACCCTGCAAACTATGACACCCTTCCACACAATCTACCACACCTCCGACTTTGGTGTCATCAGCAAACTTACTAATCCACCCAACTATACCCTCATCCAGATCATTAATAAAAATTACAAACAGCAGTGGCCCCAAAACAGATCCCTGAGGCACACCACTCGTAACCGAACTCCATGACGAATATTTACCATCAACCACCACTCTCTGCCTCCTATCTGCTAGCCAATTCCTGATCCAATTACCTCGATCACCCCCAATCCCATACATCTGCATTTTCTGCAGAAGCCTACCATGGTGAACCTTATCAAACGCCTTGCTAAAACTCTTTATTAACACCCTCACTGACTCCAACTCTTCATTCACTGCCTCACTGATTCTAACTCTTCATTCACTCCCTCACTGACTCTAACTATTCATTCACTCCCTCACTGACTCTAACTCTTTATTCACTCCCTCACTGACTCTAACTCTTCATTCACTCCCTCACTGACTCTAACTCTTCATTCACTCCCTCATTGACTCTAACTCTTTATTCACTCCCTCACTGACTCTAACTCTTCATTCACTCCCTCACTGACTCTAACTCTTCATTCACTCCTCACTGACTCTAACTCTTCATTCACTCCCTCATTGACTCTAACTCTTCATTCACCCCCTCACTGACTCTAACTCTTCATTCACTCCCTCATTGACTCTAACTCTTTATTCACTCCCTCTCTGACTCTAACTCTTCATTCACTCCCTCACTGACTCTAACTCGTTATTCACTCCCTCACTGACTCTAACTCTTCATTCACTCCCTCACTGACTCTGATTCTTCATTCACTCCCTCACTGACTCTGATTCTTCATTCACTCCCTCACTGACTCTAACTCTTCATTCACTCCCTCATTGACTCTAACTCTTTATTCACTCCCTCTCTGACTCCAACTCTTCATTCACTCCCTCATTGACTCTAACTCTTTATTCACTCCCTCTCTGACTCTAACTCTTCATTCACTCCCTCACTGACTCTAACTCGTTATTCACTCCCTCACTGACTCTAACTCTTCATTCACTCCCTCACTGACTCTAACTCTTCATTCACTCCCTCGCCTCCTCTAACTCTTCATTCACTCCCTCACTGACTCTAACTCTTTATTCACTCCCTGACTGATTCTAACTCTTCATTCACTCCCTCACTGACTCTGATTCTTCATACACTCCCTCACTGACTCTAACTCTTCATTCACTCCCTCGCTGACTCTAACTCTTCATTCACTCCCTCACTGACTCTAACTCGTTATTCACTCCCTCACTGACTCTAACTCTTCATTCACTCCCTCACTGACTCTAACTCTTCATTCACTCCCTCGCCTCCTCTAACTCTTCATTCACTCCCTCACTGACTCTTACTCTTTATTCACTCCCTCACTGATTCTAACACTTCATTCACTCCCTCACTGACTCTAACTCTTCATTCACTCCCTCACTGACTCTAACTCATCATTCACTCCCTCACTGACTCTAACTCTTCATTTACTCCCTCACAGACTCTAACTCTTCATTCACTCCCTCACTGACTCTAACTCTTCATTCACTGCCTCACTGACTCTAACTCTTCATTCATTCCTCACTGACTCTAACTCTTCATTCACTCCGTCACTGACTGCAACTGTTCATTCACTCCCTCACTGACTCTAACTCTTCATTCACTCCCTCACTGACTCTAACTCTTCATTCACTCCCTCACTGACTCTAACTCATCGAACGTAGAACATTACAGCGCAGAACAGGCCCTTCGGCCCACGATGTTGCGCCGACCAGTTAAAAAACAATGACCCACTAGCCTAAACCAATCCCTTTTCATCCATAAACCTATCCTCAGATCTCTTAAACGCCCCCAAACTAGGTGCATTTACAACTGCAGCTGGCAGTGCATTCCAGTCCCTCACCACCCTCTGGGTAAAGAACCTACCCCTGACATCTGTCCTATAACTACCCCCCCTTAATTTAAAATCGTGCCCCCTCGTGCTAGCTTTCTCCATCCTAGGAAAAAGGCTATCACTATCTACCCTGTCTAAACCTCTAATCATCTTACATGTTTCAATGAGATCCTCTCTTAGCCGCCTTCTTTCCAGCGAAAACAACCCCAAATCTCTCAGTCTCTCCTCATAGGATCTCCCCTCCATACCAGGCAACATACTGGTAAACCTCCTCTGCACCCTCTCCAAAGCCTCCACATCCTTCCTGTAATGTGGGGACCAGAACTGCACACAAAACTCCAAGTGCGGCCGCACCAGAGATGTGTACAGTTGCATCATGACGCTGCGACTCCTAAATTCAATCCCCCTACCAATAAACGCCAAAACTCCGTATGCCTTCTTAACAACCTTATCTACTTGATTCCCAACTTTCAGGGATCTATGTACACATACACCTAGATCCCTCTGCTCCTCCACACTATTCAAAGTCCTCCCGTTAGCCCTATACTCAACACATCTGTTATTCCTACCGAAATGAATTACCTCACACTTCTCCACATTAAACTCCATCCGCCACCTCTCAGCCCAGCTCTGCAACCTTTCTAAGTCACCCTGCAAACTATGACACCCTTCCACACAATCTACCACACCTCCGACTTTGGTGTCATCAGCAAACTTACTAATCCACCCAACTATACCCTCATCCAGATCATTAATAAAAATTACAAACAGCAGTGGCCCCAAAACAGATCCCTGAGGCACACCACTCGTAACCGAACTCCATGACGAATATTTACCATCAACCACCACTCTCTGCCTCCTATCTGCTAGCCAATTCCTGATCCAATTACCTCGATCACCCCCAATCCCATACATCTGCATTTTCTGCAGAAGCCTACCTTGGTGAACCTTATCAAACGCCTTGCTAAAACTCTTTATTAACACCCTCACTGACTCCAACTCTTCATTCACTGCCTCACTGATTCTAACTCTTCATTCACTCCCTCACTGACTCTAACTATTCATTCACTCCCTCACTGACTCTAACTCTTTATTCACTCCCTCACTGACTCTAACTCTTTATTCACTCCCTCACTGACTCTAAGTCTTCATTCACTCCCTCACTGACTCTAACTCTTTTTTCACTCGCTCACTGACTCTAAGTCTTCATTCACTCCCTCACTGACTCTAACTCTTCATTCACTCCCTCACTGACTCTAACTCTTCATTCACTCCCTCACTGACGCTAACTCTTCATTCTCTCCCTCACTGAAACTAACTCTTCATTCATTCCCTCACTGACTCTAACTCTTCATTCACTCCCTCACTGAGTCTAACTCTTAATTCACTCCCTCACTGACTCTAACTCTTCATTCACTCCCTCACTGACTCTAACTCTTCATTCACTCCCTCACTGATTCTAACTCTTCATTCACTCCCTCACTGACTCTAACTCTTCATTCACACCCTCACTGACTCTAACTCTTCATTCACCCCCTCACTGACTCTAACTCTTCATTCACTCCCTCACTGACACTAACTCTTCATTCACTACCTCACTGACTCTAACTCTTCATTCACTCCCTCATTGACTCTAACTCTTCATTCACCCCCTCACTGACTCTAACTCTTCATTCACTCCCTCACTGACTCTAACTCTTCATTCACTCCCTCATTGACTCTAACTCTTTATTCACTCCCTCACTGACTCTAACTCTTCATCCACTCCCTCACTGATTCTAACACTTCATTCACTCCCTCACTGACTCTAACTCTTCATTCACTCCCTCACTGACTCTAACTCTTCATTCACTCCCTCGCCTCCTCTAACTCTTCATTCACTCCCTGACTGATTCTAACTCTTCATTCACTCCCTCACTGACTCTAACTCTTCATTCACTCCCTCGCTGACTCTAACTCTTCATTCACTCCCTCACTGACTCTAACTCTTCATTCACTCCCTCACTGACTCTAACTCATCATTCACTCCCTCACTGACCCTAACACTTCATTCACTCCCTCACTGACTCTTACTCTTTATTCACTCCCTCACTGACTCTAACTCTTCATTTACTCCCTCACAGACTCTAACTCTTCATTCACTCCCTCACTGAATCTAACTCTTCATTCACTCCCTCACTGACTCTAACTCTTCATTCATTCCTCACTGACTCTAACTCTTCATTCACTCCGTCACTGACTGCAACTGTTCATTCACTCCCTCACTGACTCTAACTCTTCATTCACTCCCTCACTGACTCTAACTCTTCATTCACTCCCTCACTGACTCTAACTCATCGAACGTAGAACATTACAGCGCAGAACAGGCCCTTCGGCCCACGATGTTGCGCCGACCAGTTAAAAAACAATGACCCGCTAGCCTAAACCAATCCCTTTTCATCCATAAACCTATCCACAGATCTCTTAAACGCCCCCAAACTAGGTGCATTTACAACTGCAGCTGGCAGGGCATTCCAGTCCCTCACCACCCTCTGGGTAAAGAACCTACCCCTGACATCTGTCCTATAACTACCCCCCCTTAATTTAAAATCGTGCCCCCTCGTGCTAGCTTTCTCCATCCTAGGAAAAAGGCTATCACTATCCACCCTGTCTAAACCTCTAATCATCTTACATGTTTCAATGAGATCCTCTCTTAGCCGCCTTCTTTCCAGCGAAAACAACCCCAAATCTCTCAGTCTCTCCTCATAGGATCTCCCCTCCATACCAGGCAACATCCTGGTAAACCTCCTCTGCACCCTCTCCAAAGCCTCTACATCCTTCCTGTAATGTGGGGACCAGAACTGCACACAAAACTCCAAGTGCGGCCGCACCAGAGATGTGTACAGTTGCATCATGACGCTGCGACTCCTAAATTCAATCCCCCTACCAATAAACGCCAAAACTCCGTATGCCTTCTTAACAACCTTATAGAACATAGAACATAGAACATAGAACATAGAACATTACAGCACAAACAGGCCCTTCGGCCCTCTAGTTGCGCCGATCGCATCAACCCCACCAATCTATAGACCTATCTATAACCCCCAATCCCATTAAACCCCATATACTCATCCAGAAGTCTTTTAAAAGACCCCAGCGAGTTCGCCTCCACCACCGACGACGGCAGCCGATTCCAATCACTCACCACCCTCTGAGTGAAAAACTTACCCCTAACATCACCTCTGTACCTCCCTCCCCGCACCTTAAATCTGTGTCCCCTCGTAGCGACCATTTCAACCCGGGGAAATAGCCTCTGAGAGTCCACCCTATCTATTCCTCTCAACATTTTATAAACTTCTATCAGGTCGCCTCTCAACCTTCGCCTCTCCAGGGAAAAGAGTCCCAGCTCCCTCAACCTATCTTCATAAGGCATGCCTCCCAGACCAGGCAACATCCTTGTAAATCTCCTCTGCACCCTTTCAATAGCTTCTACATCTTTCCTATAGTGAGGCGACCAGAACTGCGCACAGTACTCCAAATGAGGCCTGACAAGGGTCCTGTAAAGTTGAAGCATTACCTCCCGACTCCTAAACTCAATCCCTCGATTAATGAAGGCCAGTTCACCATACGCCTTCTTGACCACCTCCTCCACCTGCGAGGCCGATTTAAGAGTCCTGTGAACCCGGACCCCGAGATCCTTCTGCTCTTCAACGCTACTAAGACCCCTGCCCTTAATAGTGTACTCGTTCATCCCGTTGGTTCTGCCGAAATGGACTACTACACATTTATCCGCGTTGAAGTCCATCTGCCACTTCTCCGCCCATTCCTGCATCCTATCTATGTCCTGCTGCAACTTTTGACATCCTTCCAGACCATCCACAACACCGCCGACCTTCGTGTCATCAGCGAACTTGCTAACCCATCCCTCCACTTCCTCATCCAGGTCATTTATGAAAATGACAAACAACAAGGGTCCCAGAACAGATCCCTGGGGCACCCCACTGGTGACTGACCTCCATTCCGAAAAAGACCCATCCACAACCACTCTCTGCCTTCTGCAGGCAAGCCAGTTCTGGATCCACAAGGCCAAAGGCCCTTGGATCCCATGCCCTCTCACCTTCTCAAGAATTCTTGCATGGGGGACCTTATCAAAAGCCTTGCTGAAGTCCATGTACACTACGTCCACGGCACTTCCTTCGTCAATGTGTTCAGTCACATTATCGAAGAACTCAACTAGGCTCGTAAGGCACGACCTGCCCTTGACAAATCCATGCTGACTATTCCTGATCATGTCAAACCTCTCCAAATGGTCGTAAATCTTGTCCCTCAGAAGCCTCTCCATCAGCTTACCAACCATTGAGGTCAGACTCAGCGGGCGGTAATTTCCCGGGCTATCTCTGTTCCCTTTCTTGAAAATCGGGACTACATCCGCAATCCTCCAATCTTCCGGAACCTCTCCCGTCTCCATTGACGACGCAAAGATCATCGCCAAGGGCTCTGCAATCACTTCCCTGGCCTCCCACAGTATCCTGGGGTACATCCCATCTGGTCCCGGCGACTTATCTATTTTGATAGAATTCAAAAGTTCTAACACATCCTCCTCTTTAATGTCCACGTACTCAATCTTTTCCATCTGCTGCAAGTCCATAGCAAGATCTCCCAAATCAGCTTCCACTGTGAATACTGATGCAAAGTACTCATTAAGCACCTCCGCCATTTCTTCTGGTTCTACACAGACCTTTCCCCCTTCATCTTTTATAGGTCCTATCCTTTCCCTTCTCACCCTTTTACCTTTCAAATACTTATAGAAGGCCTTGGGATTTTCTTTAATCTTACCCGCCAAGGTCATCTCATGACCCCTTCTGGCTCTCCTAATTTCCCTTTTAACCTCCTTTCTACAGTCCTTATATTCTTCAAGATCCTTAACCTCTCCTAGTTCCCTGAACCTTTTGTATACCTTCCTTTTCCTCCTGACTAGGTTCAACACAGCCTTCGTGCACCACGGTTCCCGCGACCTACCAAAACCCCCTTGCCTTATCGGAACATTGTCATGCAGAGCGCTAGACAAACATTCCTTGAATATCCGCCACCTTCCTTCGGTACTCTTCCCTAAGAATGCCTCCTTCCAGTTTATTTGTCCAAGTAACTTCCTGACTTCTTCGTATCTCCCCTTACTCCAGACAAACACCTTCCTAGCCTGTCTGATCCTATCTCGTTCCAATGCAATTGTGAAGGAGATAGAACTATGATCTCCATTCCCAAGATGCTCTCCTACCGAGAGATCCATCACCTGCCCTGGTTCATTCGCCAGTACCAGGTCAAGTACTGCCTCACCCCTCGTAGGCTTGTCCACATACTGTGTCAGGAAACCTTCCTGAACACACCTAACAAACTCCTCTCCAGCCGAACCCCTTACTCTAGGGATATTCTTATCTACTTGATTCCCAACTTTCAGGGATCTATGTACACATACACCTAGATCCCTCTGCTCCTCCACACTATTCAAAGTCCTCCCGTTAGCCCTATACTCAACACATCTGTTATTCCTACCGAAATGAATTACCTCACACTTCTCCACATTAAACTCCATCCACCACCTCACAGCCCAGCTCTGCAACCTTTCTAAGTCACCCTGCAAACTATGACACCCTTCCACACAATCTACCACACCTCCGACTTTGGTGTCATCAGCAAACTTACTAATCCACCCAACTATACCCTCATCCAGATCATTAATAAAAATTACAAACAGCAGTGGCCCCAAAACAGATCCCTGAGGCACACCACTCGTAACCGAACTCCATGACGAATATTTACCATCAACCACCACACTCTGTCTCCTATCTGCTAGCCAATTCCTGATCCAATTACCTAGATCACCCCCAATCCCATACATCTGCATTTTCTGCAGAAGCCTACCATGGTGAACCTTATCAAACGCCTTGCTAAAACTCTTTATTAACACCCTCACTGACTCCAACTCTTCATTCACTGCCTCACTGACTCTAACTCTTCATTCACTGCCTCACTGACTCTAACTCTTCATTCACTCCCTCACTGACTCTAACTCATCATTCACTGCCTCACTGACTCTAACTCTTCATTCACTCCCTCACTGACTCTAACTCTTTATTCACTCCCTCACTGACTCTAAGTCTTCATTCACTCCCTCACTGACTCTAACTCTTCATTCACTCCCTCACTGACTCTAACTCTTTATTCACTCCCTCACTGACTCTAAGTCTTCATTCACTCCCTCACTGACTCTAACTCTTCATTCACTCCCTCACTGACTCTAACTCTTCATTCACTCCCTCACTGACACTAACTCTTCATTCACTCCCTCACTGACGCTAACTCTTCATTCTCTCCCTCACTGACTCTAACTCTTCATTCACTCCCTCACTGACTCTAACTCTTCATTCACTCCCTCACTGATTCTAACACTTCATTCACTCCCTCACTAACTCTAACTCTTCATTCACTCCCTCACTGATTCTAACTCTTCATTCACTCCCTCACTGAAACTAACTCTTCATTCATTCCCTCACTGACTCTAACTCTTCATTCACTCCCTCACTAACTCTGATTCTTCATTCACTCCCTCACTGACTCTAACTCTTCATTCACTCCCTCACTGACTCTAACTCTTCATTCACTCCCTCACTGACTCTAACTCTTCATTCTCTCCCTCACTGACTCTAACTCTTCATTCATTCCCTCACTGACTCTAACTCTTCATTCACTCCCTCACTGACTCTAACTCTTCATTCACTCCCTCACTGACTCTAACACTTCATTCACTCCCTCACTGACTCTAACTCTTCATTCATTCCCTCACTGACTCTAACTCTTTATTCACTCCCTCACTAACTCTGATTCTTCATTCACTCCCTCAATGACTCTAACACTTCATTCACTCCCTCACTGACTCTAACTCTTCATTCACTCCCTCACTGACTCTAACTCTTCATTCACTCCATCACTGACTCTAACTCTTCATTCACTCCGTCACTGACTCTAACACTTCATTCACTCCCTCACTGACTCTAACTCTTCATTCACTCCCTCACTGATTCTAACTGTTCATTCACTCCCTCACTGACTCTAACTCTTCATTCACTCCCTCACTGATTCTAACTCTTCATTCACTCCCTCACTGACTCTAACTCTTCATTCACTCCCTCACTGACTCTAACTCTTCATTCACTCCCTCACTGACTCTAACTCTTCATTCTCTCCCTCACTGACTCTAACTCTTCATTCACTTCCTCACTGACTCTAACTCTTCATTGACTCCCTCACTGACTCTAACTCTTCATTCACTCCCTCACTGAATCTAACTCTTCATTCACTCCCTCACTGACTCTAACTCTTCATTCACTCCTCACTGACTCTAACTCTTCATTCACTCCCTCACTGACACTAACTCTTCATTCACTACCTCACTGACTCTAACTCTTCATTCACTCCCTCATTGACTCTAACTCTTCATTCACCCCCTCACTGACTCTAACTCTTCATTCACTCCCTCACTGACTCTGATTCTTCATTCACTCCCTCGCTGACTGTAACTCTTCATCCACGCCCCCACTGACTCTAACTCTTCATTCACTCCCTCACTGACTCTTACTCTTTATGCACTCCCTCACTGACTCTAACTCTTCATTCATTCCCTCACTGACTCTAACTCTTCATTCACTCCCTCACTGACTCTAACTCTTTATTAACACCCTCACTGACTCTAACTTTTCATTCACTCCCTCACTGACTCTGACACTTCATTCACTCCCTCACTGACTCTAACTCTTCATTCATTCCCTCACTGACTCTAACTCTTCATTCACTCCCTCACTGACTCTAACTCTTTATTAACACCCTCACTGACTCTAACTTTTCATTCACTCCCTCACTGACTCTGACACTTCATTCACTCCCTCACTGATTCTAACTTTTCATTCACTCCCTCATTGACTCTAACTCTTCATTCACTCCCTCACTGACTCTAACTCTTCATTCACTCCCTCACTGACTCTGACACTTCATTCACTCCCTCACTGAATCTAACTCTTCATTCACTCCCTCACTGACTCTAACTCTTCATTCACTCCCTCACTGACTCTAACTCTTCATTCACTCCCTCACTGACTCTAACTCTTCATTCACTCCCTCACTGACTCTAACTCTTCATTCACTCCCTCACTGACTCTAACTCTTCATTCACTCCCTCACTGATTCTAACTTTTCATTCACTCCCTCATTGACTCTAACTCTTCATTCACTCCCTCACTGACTCTTACTCTTTATTCACTCCGTCACTGACTCTAACTCTTTATTCACTCCCTCACTGACTCTGACACTTCATTCACTCCCTCATTGACTCTAACTCTTCATTCACTCCTTCACTGACTCTAACTCTTCATTCACTCCCTCACTGACTCTAACTCTTCATTTACTCCCTCACTGACTCTAACTCTTCATTCACTCCCTCACTGACACTAACTCTTCATTCACTCCATCATTGACTCTAACTTTTCATTCACTCCCTCACTGACTCTAACTCTGCATTCACTCCCTCACTGACTCTAACTCTGCATTCACTCCCTCACTGACTCTAACTCTTCATTCACTCCCTCACTGACTCTAACTTTTCATTCACTCCCTCACTGACTCTAACTCTTCATTCACTCCCTCACTGACTCTGATTCTTCATTTACTCCCTCACAGACTCTAACTCTTCATTCACTCCCTCACTGAATCTAACTCTTCATTCACTCCCTCACTGACTCTAACTCTTCATTCACTCCTCACTGACTCTACCTCTTCATTCACTCCCTCACTGACACTAACTCTTCATTCACTACCTCACTGACTCTAACTCTTCATTCACTCCCTCATTGACTCTAACTCTTCATTCACTCCCTCATTGACTCTAACTCTTTATTCACTCCCTCACTGACTCTAACTCTTCATTCACTCCCTCACTGACTCTAACTCGTTATTCACTCCCTCACTGACTCTAACTCTTCATTCACTCCCTCACTGACTCTGATTCTTCATTCACTCCCTCACTGACTCTAACTCTTCATTCACTCCCTCGCTGACTCTAACTCTTCATTCACTCCCTCACTGACTCTAACTCTTCATTCACTCCCTCACTGACTCTTACACTTCATTCACTCCCTCACTGACTCTAACTCTTCATTCACTCCCTCACTGACTCTAACTCTTCATTCACTCCATCACTGACTCTAACACTTCATTCACTCCCTCACTGATTCTAACTGTTCATTCACTCCCTCATTGACTCTAACTTTTCATTCACTCCCTCACTGACTCTAACTCTTCATTCTCTGCCTCACTGACTCTAACTCTTCATTCACTCCCTCACTGACTCTAACTCTTCATTCACTCCCTCACTGATTCTACCTTTTCATTCACTCCCTCACTGACTCTAACTCTTCATTCACTTCCTCACTGACTCTAACTCTTCATTTACTCCCTCACAGACTCTAACTCTTCATTCACTCCCTCACTGAATCTAACTCTTCATTCACTCCCTCACTGACTCTAACTCTTCATTCACTCCCTCACTGACTCTAACTCTTTATTCACTCCCTCACTGACTCTAACTCTTTATTCACTCCCTCACTGACTCTAAGTCTTCATTCACTCCCTCACTGACTCTAACTCTTTATTCACTCCGGCACTGACTCTAAGTCTTCATTCACTCCCTCACTGACTCTAACTCTTCATTCACTCCCTCACTGACTCTAACTCTTCATTCACTCCCTCACTGACTCAAACTCTTCATTCACTCCCTCACTGACTCTAACTGTTCATTCACTCCCTCACTGACGCTAACTCTTCATTCTCTCCCTCACTGACTCTAACTCTTAATTCACTCCCTCACTCACTCTAACTCTTCATTCACTGCCTCACTGACTCTAACTCATAATTCACTCCCTCACTCACTCTAACTCTTAATTCACTCCCTCACTCACTCTAACTCTTCATTCACTCCCTCACTGACTCTAACTCTTAATTCACTCCCTCACTCACTCTAACTCTTCATTCACTCTCCCACTGACTCTAACTCTTCATTCACTCCCTCACTGACACTGATTCTTCATTCACTCCCTCACTGACGCTAACTCTTCATTCTCTCCCTCACTGACTCTAACTCTTCATTCACTCCCTCACTGAGTCTAACTCTTAATTCACTCCCTCACTGACTCTAACTCTTCATTCACTCCCTCACTGACTCTAAAGCTTCATTCAATTCCTCACAGACTCGAATTCTTCATTCACTCCCTCACTGACTCTAACTCTTCATTTGCTCCCTCACTGGCTCTAACTGTTCATTCACTTCCTCACTGACTCTAACTCTTCATTCACTCCCTCACTGACTCTAACTCTTAATTCACTCCCTCACTCACTCTAACTCTTCATTCACTGCCTCACTGACTCTAACTCATAATTCACTCCCTCACTCACTCTAACTCTTAATTCACTCCCTCACTCACTCTAACTCTTCATTCACTCCCTCACTGACTCTAACTCTTAATTCACTCCCTCACTCACTCTAACTCTTCATTCACTCTCCCACTGACTCTAACTCTTCATTCACTCCCTCACTGACTCTAACTCATCATTCACTCCCTCACTGACTCTAACTCTTCATTCATTCGCTCACTGACTCTAACTCTTCATTCACTCCCTCACTGACTCTAACTCATCATTCACTCCCTCACTGACTCTAACTCTTCATTCACTCCCTCACTGACTCTAACTCTTCATTCATTCGCTCACTGACTCTAACTCTTCATTCACTCCGTCACTGACTCTAACTCTTCATTCACTCCGTCACTGACTCTAACTCTTCATTCACTCCCTCACTGACTCTAACTCTTCATTCACTCCGTCACTGACTCTAACTCTTCATTCACTCCCTCACTGGCTCTAATTCTTAATCCACTCCCTCACTGACTCTAACTCTTCATTCACTCCCTCACTGACTCTAACTTTCATTCACTCCCTCACTGACTCTAACTCTTCATTCACTCCCTCACTGACTCTAACTCATCGAACATAGAACATTACAGCGCAGAACAGGCCCTTCGGCCCACGATGTTGCGCCGACCAGTTAAAAAACAATGACCCACTAGCCTAAACCAATCCCTTTTCATCCATAAACCTATCCACAGATCTTTTAAACGCCCCCAAACTAGGTGCATTTACAACTGCAGCTGGCAGGGCATTCCAGTCCCTCACCACCCTCTGGGTAAAGAACCTACCCCTGACATCTGTCCTATAACTACCCCCCCTTAATTTAAAATCGTGCCCCCTCGTGCTAGCTTTCTCCATCCTAGGAAAAAGGCTATCACTATCTACCCTGTCTAAACCTCTAATCATCTTATATGTTTCAATGAGATCCTCTCTTAGCCGCCTTCTTTCCAGCGAAAACAACCCCAAATCTCTCAGTCTCTCCTCATAGGATCTCCCCTCCATACCAGGCAACATCCTGGTAAACCTCCTCTGCACCCTCTCCAAAGCCTCTACATCCTTCCTGTAATGTGGGGACCAGAACTGCACACAAAACTCCAAGTGCGGCCGCACCAGAGATGTGTACAGTTGCATCATGACGCTGCGACTCCTAAATTCAATCCCCCTACCAATAAACGCCAAAACTCCGTATGCCTTCTTAACAACCTTATCTACTTGTTTCCCAACTTTCAGGGAACTATGTACACATACACCTAGATCCCTCTGCTCCTCCACACTATTCAAAGTCCTCCCGTTAGCCCTATACTCAACACATCTGTTATTCCTACCGAAATGAATTACCTCACACTTCTCCACATTAAACTCCATCCGCCACCTCACAGCCCAGCTCTGCAACCTTTCTAAGTCACCCTGCAAACTATGACACCCTTCCACACAATCTACCACACCTCCGACTTTGGTGTCATCAGCAAACTTACTAATCAATCCAACTATACCCTCATCTAGATCATTAATAAAAATTACAAACAGCAGTGGCCCCAAAACAGATCCCTGAGGCACACCACTCGTAACCGAACTCCATGACGAATATTTCCCATCAACCACCACTCTCTGCCTCCTATCTGCTAGCCAATTCCTGATCCAATTACCTAGATCACCCCCAATCCCATACATCTGCATTTTCTGCAGAAGCCTACCATGGTGAACCTTATCAAACGCCTTGCTAAAACTCTTTATTAACACCCTAACTGACTCCAACTCTTCATTCACTGCCTCACTGACTCTAACTCTTCATTCACTGCCTCACTGACTCTAACTCTTTATTCACTCCCTCACTGACTCTAACTCTTTATTCACTCCCTCACTGACTCTAAGTCTTCATTCACTGTCTCACTGACTCTAACTCTTCATTCACTGCCTCACTGACTCTAACTCTTTATTCACTCCCTCACTGACACTGATTCTTCATTCACTCCCTCACTGACTCTAACTCTTCATTCACTCCCTCACTGACTCGAACTCTTTATTCACTCCCTCACTGACTCTAACTCTTTATTCACTCCCTCACTGACTCTAACTCTTCATTCACTCCCTCACTGACTCTAAGTCTTCATTCACTCCCTCACTGACTCTAACTCTTTATTCACTCCCTCACTGACTCTAAGTCTTCATTCACTCCCTCACTGACTCTAACTCTTCATTCACTCCCTCACTGACTCTAACTCTTCATTCACTCCCTCACTGACGCTAACTCTTCATTCTCTCCCTCACTGAAACTAACTCTTCATTCATTCCCTCACTGACTCTAACTCTTCATTCACTCCCTCACTGAGTCTAACTCTTCATTCACTCCCTCACTGACTCTAACTCTTCATTCTCTCCCTCACTGACTCTAACTCTTCATTCACTTCCTCACTGACTCTAACTTTTCATTCACTCCCTCACTGACTCTAAGTCTTCATTCACTCCCTCACTGACTCTAACTCTTCATTCACTTCCTCACAGACTCTAACTCTTCATTCACTCCCTCACTGACTCTAACTCTTCATTCACTTCCTCACTGACTCTAACTCTTCATTCACTCCCTCACTGACTCTAACTCTTCATTCACTCCCTCACTGACTCTAACTCTTCATTCTCTCCCTCACTGACTCTAACTCTTCATTCACTCCCTCACTGACTCTGACTCTTCGTGCACTCCCTCACTGACTCTAACTCTTAATTCACTCCCTCACTGACTCTAACTCTTCATTCACTCCGTCACTGACTCTAACTCTTCATTCACTCCCTCACTGGCTCTAATTCTTAATCCACTCCCTCACTGACTCTAACTCTTCATTCACTCCCTCACTGACTCTAACTCTTCATTCTCTCCCTCACTGACTCTAACTCTTCATTCACTCCCTCACTGACTCTGACTCTTCGTGCACTCCCTCACTGACTCTAACTCTTAATTCACTCCCTCACTCACTCTAACTCTTTATTCACTCCCTCTCTGACTCTAACTCTTCATTCACTCCCTCACTGACTCTAACTCGTTATTCACTCCCTCACTGACTCTAACTCTTCATTCTCTCCCTCACTGACTCTAACTCTTAATTCACTCCCTCACTCACTCTAACTCTTTATTCACTCCCTCTCTGACTCTAACTCTTCATTCACTCCCTCACTGACTCTAACTCGTTATTCACTCCCTCACTGACTCTAACTCTTCATTCACTCCCTCACTGACTCTGATTCTTCATTCACTCCCTCACTGACTCTAACTCTTCATTCACTCCCTCGCTGACTCTAACTCTTCATTCACTCCCTCACTGACTCTCACTCTTCATTCACTCCATCACTGACTCTAACTCTTCATTCACTCCCTCATTGACTCTAACTCTTCATTCACTCCCTCGCTGACTCTAACTCTTCATTCACTCCCTCACTGACTCTAACTCTTCATTCACTCCCTCACTGACTCTGATTCTTCATTCACTCCCTCATTGACTCTAACTCTTCATTCACTCCCTCGCTGACTCTAACTCTTCATTCACTCCCTCACTGATTCTAACTCTTCATTCACTCCCTCACTGATTCTAACACTTCATTCACTCCCTCACTGACTCTAACTCTTCATTCACTCCCTCACTGACTCTAACTCTTCATTCACTCCCTCACTGACTCTAACTCTTCATTCACTCCCTCACTGACTCTAACTCTTCATTCACTCCCTCGCCTCCTCTAACTCTTCATTCACTCCCTCACTGACTCTAACTCTTCATTCACTCCCTCACTGACTCTAACTCATCATTCACTCCCTCACTGACCCTAACACTTCATTCACTCCCTCACTGACTCTTACTCTTTATTCACTCCCTCACTGATTCTAACACTTCATTCACTCCCTCACTGACTCTAACTCTTCATTCACTCCCTCACTGACTCTAACTCATCATTCACTCCCTCACTGACTCTAACTCTTCATTTACTCCCTCACAGACTCTAACTCTTCATTCACTCCCTCACTGAATCTAACTCTTCATTCACTGCCTCACTGACTCTAACTCTTCATTCATTCCTCACTGACTCTAACTCTTCATTCACTCCCTCACTGACTCTAACTCTTCATTCACACCCTCACTGACTCTAACTCTTCATTCACTCCCTCACTGACTCTAACTCTTCATTCACTCCCTCACTGACTCTAACTCTTCATTCACTCCCTCACTGACTCTAACTCTTCATTCACTCCCTCACTGACTCTAACTCTTCATTCACTCCCTCACTGACTCTAACTCATCGAACGTAGAACATTACAGCGCAGAACAGGCCCTTCGGCCCACGATGTTGCGCCGACCAGTTAAAAAACAATGACCCACTAGCCTAAACCAATCCCTTTTCATCCATAAACCTATCCACAGATCTCTTAAACGCCCCCAAACTAGGCGCATTTACAACTGCAGCTGGCAGGGCATTCCAGTCCCTCACCACCCTCTGGGTAAAGAACCTACCCCTGACATCTGTCCTATAACTACCCCCCCTTAATTTAAAATCGTGCCCCCTCGTGCTAGCTTTCTCCATCCTAGGAAAAAGGCTATCACTATCTACCCTGTCTAAACCTCTAATCATCTTACATGTTTCAATGAGATCCTCTCTTAGCCGCCTTCTTTCCAGCGAAAACAACCCCAAATCTCTCAGTCTCTCCTCATAGGATCTCCCCTCCATACCAGGCAACATACTGGTAAACCTCCTCTGCACCCTCTCCAAAGCCTCCACATCCTTCCTGTAATGTGGGGACCAGAACTGCACACAAAACTCCAAGTGCGGCCGCACCAGAGATGTGTACAGTTGCATCATGACGCTGCGACTCCTAAATTCAATCCCCCTACCAATAAACGCCAAAACTCCGTATGCCTTCTTAACAACCTTATCTACTTGATTCCCAACTTTCAGGGATCTATGTACACAAACACCTAGATCCCTCTGCTCCTCCACACTATTCAAAGTCCTCCCGTTAGCCCTATACTCAACACATCTGTTATTCCTACCGAAATGAATTACCTCACACTTCTCCACATTAAACTCCATCCGCCACCTCACAGCCCAGCTCTGCAACCTTTCTAAGTCTTCCTGCAAACTATGACACCCTTCCTCACAATCTACCACACCTCCGACTTTGGTGTCATCAGCAAACTTACTAATCCACCCAACTATACCCTCATCCAGATCATTAATAAAAATTACAAACAGCAGTGGCCCCAAAACAGATCCCTGAGGCACACCACTCGTAACCGAACTCCATGACGAATATTTACCATCAACCACCACTCTCTGTCTCCTATCTGCTAGCCAATTCCTGATCCAATTACCTCGATCACCCCCAATCCCATACATCTGCATTTTCTGCAGAAGCCTACCATGGTGAACCTTATCAAACGCCTTGCTAAAACTCTTTATTAACACCCTCACTGACTCCAACTCTTCATTCACTGCCTCACTGACTCTAACTCTTCATTCACTGCCTCACTGACTCTAACTCTTCATTCACTGCCTCACTGACTCTAACTCTTCATTCACTCCCTCACTGACTCTAACTCTTTATTCACTCCCTCACTGACTCTAACTCTTTATTCACTCCCTCACTGACTCTAACTCTTCATTCACTCCCTCACTGACTCTAACTCTTTATTCACTCCCTCACTGACTCTAACTCTTTATTCACTCCCTCACTGACTCTAAGTCTTCATTCACTCCCTCACTGACTCTAACTCTTTATTCACTCCCTCACTGACTCTAAGTCTTCATTCACTCCCTCACTGACTCTAACTCTTCATTCACTCCCTCACTGACTCTAACTCTTCATTCACTCCCTCACTGACGCTAACTCTTCATTCTCTCCCTCACTGAAACTAACTCTTCATTCACTCCCTCACTGACTCTAACTCTTCATTCTCTCCCTCACTGACTCTAACTCTTCATCCACGCCCCCACTGACTCTAACTCTTCATTCACTCCCTCACTTACTCTAACACTTCATTCACTCCCTCACTGACGCTAACTCTTCATTCTCTCCCTCACTGACGCTAACTCTTCATTCTCTCCCTCACTGAAACTAACTCTTCATTCATTCCCTCACTGACTCTAACTCTTCATTCACTCCCTCACTGAGTCTGACTCTTCGTGCACTCCCTCACTGACTCTAACTCTTCATTCACTCCCTCACTGACTCTAACTCTTCATTTACTCCCTCACTGACTCTAAACCTTCATTCACTCCCTCACTGACTCTAACTCTTCATTCACTCCCTCACGGACACTAACTCTTCATTCACTCCCTCACTGACTCTAACTCTTCATTCACTCCCTCACTGAGTCTGACTCTTCGTGCACTCCCTCACTGACTCTAACTCTTAATTCACTCCCTCACTCACTCTAACTCTTTATTCACTCCCTCTCTGACTCTAACTCTTCATTCACTCCCTCACTGACTCTAACTCGTTATTCACTCCCTCACTGACTCTAACTCTTCATTCTCTCCCTCACTGACTCTAACTCTTAATTCACTCCCTCACTCACTCTAACTCTTTATTCACTCCCTCTCTGACTCTAAGTCTTCATTCACTCCCTCACTGACTCTAACTCTTCATTCACTCCCTCACTGACTCTGATTCTTCATTCACTCCCTCACTGACTCTAACTCTTCATTCACTCCCTCGCTGACTCTAACTCTTCATTCACTCCCTCACTGACTCTAACTCTTCATTCACTCCATCACTGACTCTAACTCTTCATTCACTCCCTCATTGACTCTAACTCTTCATTCACTCCCTCGCTGACTCTAACTCTTCATTCACTCCCTCACTGACTCTAACTCTTCATTCACTCCCTCACTGACTCTGATTCTTCATTCACTCCCTCACTGACTCTAACTCTTCATTCACTCCCTCACTGATTCTAACACTTCATTCACTCCCTCACTGACTCTAACTCTTCATTCACTCCCTCACTGACTCTAACTCTTCATTCACTCCCTCACTGACTCTAACTCTTCATTCACTCCCTCACTGACTCTAACTCTTCATTCACTCCCTCGCCTCCTCTAACTCTTCATTCACTCCCTCACTGACTCTAACTCTTCATTCACTCCCTCACTGACTCTAACTCTTCATTCACTCCCTCGCTGACTCTAACTCTTCATTCACTCCCTCACTGACTCTAACTCATCATTCACTCCCTCACTGACTCTAACTCTTCATTTACTCCCTCACAGACTCTAACTCTTCATTCACTCCCTCACTGACTCTAACTCTTCATTCACTCCCTCACTGACTCTAACTCTTCATTCACTCCCTCACTGACTCTAACTCTTCATTCACTCCCTCACAGACTCTAACTCTTCATTCACTCCCTCACTGAATCTAACTCTTCATTCACTGCCTCACTGACTCTAACTCTTCATTCATTCCTCACTGACTCTAACTCTTCATTCACTCCGTCACTGACTGCAACTGTTCATTCACTCCCTCACTGACTCTAACTCTTCATTCACTCCCTCACTGACTCTAACTCTTCATTCACTCCCTCACTGACTCTAACTCTTCATTCACTCCCTCACTGACTCTAACTCATCGAACGTAGAACATTACAGCGCAGAACAGGCCCTTCGGCCCACGATGTTGCGCCGACCAGTTAAAAAACAATGACCCACTAGCCTAAACCAATCCCTTTTCATCCATAAACCTATCCACAGATCTCTTAAACGCCCCCAAACTAGGTGCATTTACAACTGCAGCTGGCAGGGCATTCCAGTCCCTCACCACCCTCTGGGTAAAGAACCTACCCCTGACATCTGTCCTATAACTACCCCCCCTTAATTTAAAATCGTGCCCCCTCGTGCTAGCTTTCTCCATCCTAGGAAAAAGGCTATCACTATCTACCCTGTCTAAACCTCTAATCATCTTACATGTTTCAATGAGATCCTCTCTTAGCCGCCTTCTTTCCAGCGAAAACAACCCCAAATCTCTCAGTCTCTCCTCATAGGATCTCCCCTCCATACCAGGCAACATACTGGTAAACCTCCTCTGCACCCTCTCCAAAGCCTCCACATCCTTCCTGTAATGTGGGGACCAGAACTGCACACAAAACTCCAAGTGCGGCCGCACCAGAGATGTGTACAGTTGCATCATGACGCTGCGACTCCTAAATTCAATCCCCCTACCAATAAACGCCAAAACTCCGTATGCCTTCTTAACAACCTTATCTACTTGATTCCCAACTTTCAGGGATCTAGGTACACAAACACCTAGATCCCTCTGCTCCTCCACACTATTCAAAGTCCTCCCGTTAGCCCTATACTCAACACATCTGTTATTCCTACCGAAATGAATTACCTCACACTTCTCCACATTAAACTCCATCCGCCACCTCACAGCCCAGCTCTGCAACCTTTCTAAGTCTTCCTGCAAACTATGACACCCTTCATCACAATCTACCACACCTCCGACTTTGGTGTCATCAGCAAACTTACTAATCAATCCAACTATACCCTCATCCAGATCATTAATAAAAATTACAAACAGCAGTGGCCCCAAAACAGATCCCTGAGGCACACCACTCGTAACCGAACTCCATGACGAATATTTCCCATCAACCACCACTCTCTGTCTCCTATCTGCTAGCCAATTCCTGATCCAATTACCTCGATCACCCCCAATCCCATACATCTGCATTTTCTGCAGAAGCCTACCATGGTGAACCTTATCAAACGCCTTGCTAAAACTCTTTATTAACACCCTCACTGACTCCAACTCTTCATTCACTGCCTCACTGACTCTAACTCTTCATTCACTGCCTCACTGACTCTAACTATTCATTCACTCCCTCACTGACTCTAACTCTTTATTCACTCCCTCACTGACTCTAACTCTTTATTCACTCCCTCACTGACTCTAAGTCTTCATTCACTCCCTCACTGACTCTAACTCTTTATTCACTCCCTCACTGACTCTAAGTCTTCATTCACTCCCTCACTGACTCTAACTCTTCATTCACTCCCTCACTGACTCTAACTCTTCATTCACTCCCTCACTGACGCTAACTCTTCATTCACACCCTCACTGACTCTAACTCTTCATTCACTCCCTCACTGACACTAACTCTTCATTCACTCCCTCATTGACTCTAACTCTTCATTCACCCCCTCACTGACTCTAACTCTTCATTCACTCCCTCACTGACTCTAACTCTTCATTCACTCCCTCACTGACTCTAACTCTTCATTCACTCCCTCACTGACTCTAACTCTTCATTCACTCCCTCGCCTCCTCTAACTCTTCATTCACTCCCTCACTGACCCTAACTCTTCATTCACTCCCTCACTGACTCTAACTCTTTATTCACTCCCTGACTGATTCTAACTCTTCATTCACTCCCTCACTGACTCTAACTCTTCATTCACTCCCTCACTGACTCTAACTCTTCATTCACTCCCTCACTGACTCTAACTCTTCATTCACTGCCTCACTGACTCTAACTCTTCATTCACTGCCTCACTGACTCTAACTCTTCATTCACTCCCTCACTGACTCTAACTCTTTATTCACTCCCTCACTGACTCTAACTCTTTATTCACTCCCTCACTGACTCTAACTCTTCATTCACTCCCTCACTGACTCTAACTCTTTATTCACTCCCTCACTGACTCTAACTCTTTATTCACTCCCTCACTGACTCTAAGTCTTCATTCACTCCCTCACTGACTCTAACTCTTTATTCACTCCCTCACTGACTCTAAGTCTTCATTCACTCCCTCACTGACTCTAACTCTTCATTCACTCCCTCACTGACTCTAACTCTTCATTCACTCCCTCACTGACGCTAACTCTTCATTCTCTCCCTCACTGAAACTAACTCTTCATTCACTCCCTCACTGACTCTAACTCTTCATTCTCTCCCTCACTGACTCTAACTCTTCATCCACGCCCCCACTGACTCTAACTCTTCATTCACTCCCTCACTTACTCTAACACTTCATTCACTCCCTCACTGACGCTAACTCTTCATTCTCTCCCTCACTGACGCTAACTCTTCATTCTCTCCCTCACTGAAACTAACTCTTCATTCATTCCCTCACTGACTCTAACTCTTCATTCACTCCCTCACTGAGTCTGACTCTTCGTGCACTCCCTCACTGACTCTAACTCTTCATTCACTCCCTCACTGACTCTAACTCTTCATTTACTCCCTCACTGACTCTAAACCTTCATTCACTCCCTCACTGACTCTAACTCTTCATTCACTCCCTCACGGACACTAACTCTTCATTCACTCCCTCACTGACTCTAACTCTTCATTCACTCCCTCACTGAGTCTGACTCTTCGTGCACTCCCTCACTGACTCTAACTCTTAATTCACTCCCTCACTCACTCTAACTCTTTATTCACTCCCTCTCTGACTCTAACTCTTCATTCACTCCCTCACTGACTCTAACTCGTTATTCACTCCCTCACTGACTCTAACTCTTCATTCTCTCCCTCACTGACTCTAACTCTTAATTCACTCCCTCACTCACTCTAACTCTTTATTCACTCCCTCTCTGACTCTAAGTCTTCATTCACTCCCTCACTGACTCTAACTCTTCATTCACTCCCTCACTGACTCTGATTCTTCATTCACTCCCTCACTGACTCTAACTCTTCATTCACTCCCTCGCTGACTCTAACTCTTCATTCACTCCCTCACTGACTCTAACTCTTCATTCACTCCATCACTGACTCTAACTCTTCATTCACTCCCTCATTGACTCTAACTCTTCATTCACTCCCTCGCTGACTCTAACTCTTCATTCACTCCCTCACTGACTCTAACTCTTCATTCACTCCCTCACTGACTCTGATTCTTCATTCACTCCCTCACTGACTCTAACTCTTCATTCACTCCCTCACTGATTCTAACACTTCATTCACTCCCTCACTGACTCTAACTCTTCATTCACTCCCTCACTGACTCTAACTCTTCATTCACTCCCTCACTGACTCTAACTCTTCATTCACTCCCTCACTGACTCTAACTCTTCATTCACTCCCTCGCCTCCTCTAACTCTTCATTCACTCCCTCACTGACTCTAACTCTTCATTCACTCCCTCACTGACTCTAACTCTTCATTCACTCCCTCGCTGACTCTAACTCTTCATTCACTCCCTCACTGACTCTAACTCTTCATTCACTCCCTCACTGACTCTAACTCATCATTCACTCCCTCACTGACTCTAACTCTTCATTTACTCCCTCACAGACTCTAACTCTTCATTCACTCCCTCACTGACTCTAACTCTTCATTCACTCCCTCACTGACTCTAACTCTTCATTCACTCCCTCACTGACTCTAACTCTTCATTCACTCCCTCACAGACTCTAACTCTTCATTCACTCCCTCACTGAATCTAACTCTTCATTCACTGCCTCACTGACTCTAACTCTTCATTCATTCCTCACTGACTCTAACTCTTCATTCACTCCGTCACTGACTGCAACTGTTCATTCACTCCCTCACTGACTCTAACTCTTCATTCACTCCCTCACTGACTCTAACTCTTCATTCACTCCCTCACTGACTCTAACTCTTCATTCACTCCCTCACTGACTCTAACTCATCGAACGTAGAACATTACAGCGCAGAACAGGCCCTTCGGCCCACGATGTTGCGCCGACCAGTTAAAAAACAATGACCCACTAGCCTAAACCAATCCCTTTTCATCCATAAACCTATCCACAGATCTCTTAAACGCCCCCAAACTAGGTGCATTTACAACTGCAGCTGGCAGGGCATTCCAGTCCCTCACCACCCTCTGGGTAAAGAACCTACCCCTGACATCTGTCCTATAACTACCCCCCCTTAATTTAAAATCGTGCCCCCTCGTGCTAGCTTTCTCCATCCTAGGAAAAAGGCTATCACTATCTACCCTGTCTAAACCTCTAATCATCTTACATGTTTCAATGAGATCCTCTCTTAGCCGCCTTCTTTCCAGCGAAAACAACCCCAAATCTCTCAGTCTCTCCTCATAGGATCTCCCCTCCAGACCAGGCAACATACTGGTAAACCTCCTCTGCACCCTCTCCAAAGCCTCCACATCCTTCCTGTAATGTGGGGACCAGAACTGCACACAAAACTCCAAGTGCGGCCGCACCAGAGATGTGTACAGTTGCATCATGACGCTGCGACTCCTAAATTCAATCCCCCTACCAATAAACGCCAAAACTCCGTATGCCTTCTTAACAACCTTATCTACTTGATTCCCAACTTTCAGGGATCTATGTACACAAACACCTAGATCCCTCTGCTCCTCCACACTATTCAAAGTCCTCCCGTTAGCCCTATACTCAACACATCTGTTATTCCTACCGAAATGAATTACCTCACACTTCTCCACATTAAACTCCATCCGCCACCTCACAGCCCAGCTCTGCAACCTTTCTAAGTCACCCTGCAAACTATGACACCCTTCCTCACAATCTACCACACCTCCGACTTTGGTGTCATCAGCAAACTTACTAATCAATCCAACTATACCCTCATCCAGATCATTAATAAAAATTACAAACAGCAGTGGCCCCAAAACAGATCCCTGAGGCACACCACTCGTAACCGAACTCCATGACGAATATTTCCCATCAACCACCACTCTCTGCCTCCTATCTGCTAGCCAATTCCTGATCCAATTACCTCGATCACCCCCAATCCCATACATCTGCATTTTCTGCAGAAGCCTACCATGGTGAACCTTATCAAACGCCTTGCTAAAACTCTTTATTAACACCCTCACTGACTCCAACTCTTCATTCACTGCCTCACTGACTCTAACTCTTCATTCACTGCCTCACTGACTCTAACTATTCATTCACTCCCTCACTGACTCTAACTCTTTATTCACTCCCTCACTGACTCTAACTCTTTATTCACTCCCTCACTGACTCTAAGTCTTCATTCACTCCCTCACTGACTCTAACTCTTTATTCACTCCCTCACTGACTCTAAGTCTTCATTCACTCCCTCACTGACTCTAACTCTTCATTCACTCCCTCACTGACTCTAACTCTTCATTCACTCCCTCACTGACGCTAACTCTTCATTCACACCCTCACTGACTCTAACTCTTCATTCACTCCCTCACTGACACTAACTCTTCATTCACTCCCTCATTGACTCTAACTCTTCATTCACCCCCTCACTGACTCTAACTCTTCATTCACTCCCTCACTGACTCTAACTCTTCATTCACTCCCTCACTGACTCTAACTCTTCATTCACTCCCTCACTGACTCTAACTCTTCATTCACTCCCTCGCCTCCTCTAACTCTTCATTCACTCCCTCACTGACCCTAACTCTTCATTCACTCCCTCACTGACTCTAACTCTTTATTCACTCCCTGACTGATTCTAACTCTTCATTCACTCCCTCACTGACTCTAACTCTTCATTCACTCCCTCACTGACTCTAACTCTTCATTCACTCCCTCACTGACTCTAACACTTCATTCACTCCCTCACTGACTCTTACTCTTTATTCACTCCCTCACTGACTCTAACTCTTCATTTACTCCCTCACAGACTCTAACTCTTCATTCACTCCCTCACTGAATCTAACTCTTCATTCACTCCCTCACTGACTCTAACTCTTCATTCATTCCCTCACTGACTCTAACTCTTCATTCACTCCCTCACTGACTCTAACTCTTCATTCTCTCCCTCACTGACTCTAACTCTTCATTCACTCCCTCACTGACTGCAACTGTTCATTCACTCCCTCACTGACTCTAACTCTTCATTCACTCCCTCACTGACTCTAACTCTTCATTCACTCCCTCACTGACTCTAACTCATCGAACGTAGAACATTACAGCGCAGAACAGGCCCTTCGGCCCACGATGTTGCGCCGACCAGTTAAAAAACAATGACCCACTAGCCTAAACCAATCCCTTTTCATCCATAAACCTATCCACAGATCTCTTAAACGCCCCCAAACTAGGTGCATTTACAACTGCAGCTGGCAGGGCATTCCAGTCCCTCACCACCCTCTGGGTAAAGAACCTACCCCTGACATCTGTCCTATAACTACCCCCCCTTAATTTAAAATCGTGCCCCCTCGTGCTAGCTTTCTCCATCCTAGGAAAAAGGCTATCACTATCCACCCTGTCTAAACCTCTAATCATCTTACATGTTTCAATGAGATCCTCTCTTAGCCGCCTTCTTTCCAGCGAAAACAACCCCAAATCTCTCAGTCTCTCCTCATAGGATCTCCCCTCCATACCAGGCAACATCCTGGTAAACCTCCTCTGCACCCTCTCCAAAGCCTCTACATCCTTTCTGTAATGTGGGGACCAGAACTGCACACAAAACTCCAAGTGCGGCCGCACCAGAGATGTGTACAGTTGCATCATGACGCTGCGACTCCTAAATTCAATCCCCCTACCAATAAACGCCAAAACTCCGTATGCCTTCTTAACAACCTTATAGAACATAGAACATAGAACATAGAACATAGAACATTACAGCACAAACAGGCCCTTCGGCCCTCGAGTTGCGCCGATCGCATCAACCCCACCAATCTATAGACCTATCTATAACCCCCAATCCCATTAAACCCCATATACTCATCCAGAAGTCTTTTAAAAGACCCCAGCGAGTTCGCCTCCACCACCGACGACGGCAGCCGATTCCAATCACTCACCACCCTCTGAGTGAAAAACTTACCCCTAACATCACCTCTGTACCTCCCTCCCCGCACCTTAAATCTGTGTCCCCTCGTAGCGACCATTTCAACCCGGGGAAATAGCCTCTGAGAGTCCACCCTATCTATTCCTCTCAACATTTTATAAACTTCTATCAGGTCGCCTCTCAACCTTCGCCTCTCCAGGGAAAAGAGTCCCAGCTCCCTCAACCTATCTTCATAAGGCATGCCTCCCAGACCAGGCAACATCCTTGTAAATCTCCTCTGCACCCTTTCAATAGCTTCTACATCTTTCCTATAGTGAGGCGACCAGAACTGCGCACAGTACTCCAAATGAGGCCTGACAAGGGTCCTGTAAAGTTGAAGCATTACCTCCCGACTCCTAAACTCAATCCCTCGATTAATGAAGGCCAGTACACCATACGCCTTCTTGACCACCTCCTCCACCTGCGAGGCCGATTTAAGAGTCCTGTGAACCCGGACCCCGAGATCCTTCTGCTCTTCAACGCTACTAAGACCCCTGCCCTTAATAGTGTACTCGTTCATCCCGTTAGTTCTGCCGAAATGGACTACTACACATTTATCCGCGTTGAAGTCCATCTGCCACTTCTCCGCCCATTCCTGCATCCTATCTATGTCCTGCTGCAACTTTTGACATCCTTCCAGACCATCCACAACACCGCCGACCTTCGTGTCATCAGCGAACTTGCTAACCCATCCCTCCACTTCCTCATCCAGGTCATTTATGAAAATGACAAACAACAAGGGTCCCAGAACAGATCCCTGGGGCACCCCACTGGTGACTGACCTCCATTCCGAAAAAGACCCATCCACAACCACTCTCTGCCTTCTGCAGGCAAGCCAGTTCTGGATCCACAAGGCCAAAGGCCCTTGGATCCCATGCCCTCTCACCTTCTCAAGAAGTCTTGCATGGGGGACCTTATCAAAAGCCTTGCTGAAGTCCATGTACACTACGTCCACGGCACTTCCTTCGTCAATGTGTTCAGTCACATTATCGAAGAACTCAACTAGGCTCGTAAGGCACGACCTGCCCTTGACAAATCCATGCTGACTATTCCTGATCATGTCAAACCTCTCCAAATGGTCGTAAATCTTGTCCCTCAGAAGCCTCTCCATCAGCTTACCAACCACTGAGGTCAGACTCACCGGGCGGTAATTTCCCGGGCTATCTCTGTTCCCTTTCTTGAAAATAGGGACTACATCCGCAATCCTCCATCTTCCGGAACCTCTCCCGTCTCCATTGACGACGCAAAGATCATCGCCAAGGGCTCTGCAATCACTTCCCTGGCCTCCCACAGTATCCTGGGGTACATCCCATCTGGTCCCGGCGACTTATCTACCTTGATAGAATTCAAAAGTTCTAACACATCCTCCTCTTTAATGTCCATGTACTCAATCTTTTCCACCTGCTGCAAGTCCATAGCAAGATCTCCCAAATCAGCTTCCACTGTGAATACTGAGGCAAAGTACTCATTAAGCACCTCCGCCATTTCTTCTGGTTCTACACAGACCTTTCCCCCTTCATCTTTTATAGGTCCTATCCTTTCCCTTCTCACCCTTTTACCTTTCACATACTTATAGAAGGCCTTGGGATTTTCTTTAATCTTACCCGCCAAGGTCTTCTCATGACCCCTTCTGGCTCTCCTAATTTCCCTTTTAACCTCCTTTCTACAGTCCTTATATTCTTCAAGATCCTTAACCTCTCCTAGTTCCCTGAACCTTTTGTATACCTTCCTTTTCCTCCTGACTAGGTTCAACACAGCCTTCGTGCACCACGGTTCCCGCGACCTACCAAAACCCCCTTGCCTTATCGGAACATTGTCATGCAGAGCGCTAGACAAACATTCCTTGAATATCCGCCACCTTCCTTCGGTACTCTTCCCTAAGAATGCCTCCTTCCAGTTTATTTGTCCAAGTAACTTCCTGACTTCTTCGTATCTCCCCTTACTCCAGACAAACACCTTCCTAGCCTGTCTGATCCTATCTCGTTCCAATGCAATTGTGAAGGAGATAGAACTATGATCTCCATTCCCAAGATGCTCTCCTACCGAGAGATTCATCACCTGCCCTGGTTCATTCGCCAGTACCAGGTCAAGTACTGCCTCACCCCTCGTAGGCTTGTCCACATACTGTGTCAGGAAACCTTCCTGAACACACCTAACAAACTCCTCTCCAGCCGAACCCCTTACTCTAGGGATATTCTTATCTACTTGATTCCCAACTTTCAGGGATCTATGTACACAAACACCTAGATCCCTCTGCTCATCCACACTATTCAAAGTCCTCCCGTTAGCCCTATACTCAACACATCTGTTATTCCTACCGAAATGAATTACCTCACACTTCTCCACATTAAACTCCATCCGCCACCTCACAGCCCAGCTCTGCAACCTTTCTAAGTCACCCTGCAAACTATGACACCCTTCCTCACAATCTACCACACCTCCGACTTTGGTGTCATCAGCAAACTTACTAATCCACCCAACTATACCCTCATCCAGATCATTAATAAAAATTACAAACAGCAGTGGCCCCAAAACAGATCCCTGAGGCACACCACTCGTAACCGAACTCCATGACGAATATTTACCATCAACCACCACTCTCTGTCTCCTATCTGCTAGCCAATTCCTGATCCAATTACCTCGATCACCCCCAATCCCATACATCTGCATTTTCTGCAGAAGCCTACCATGGTGAACCTTATCAAACGCCTTGCTAAAACTCTTTATTAACACCCTCACTGACTCCAACTCTTCATTCACTGCCTCACTGACTCTAACTCTTCATTCACTGCCTCACTGACTCTAACTCTTCATTCACTCCCTCACTGACTCTAACTCTTCATTCACTGCCTCACTGACTCTAACTCTTCATTCACTCCCTCACTGACTCTAACTCTTTATTCACTCCCTCACTGACTCTAAGTCTTCATTCACTCCCTCACTGACTCTAACTCTTTATTCACTCCCTCACTGACTCTAAGTCTTCATTCACTCCCTCACTGACTCTAACTCTTCATTCACTCCCTCACTGACTCTAACTCTTCATTCACTCCCTCACTGACTCTAACTCTTCATTCACTCCCTCACTGACTCTAAATCTTCATGCACTCCCTCACTGACTCTAACTCTTCATTCACTCCGTCACTGACTCTAACTTTTCATTCTCTCCCTCACTGAAACTAACTCTTCATTCATTCCCTCACTGACTCTCACTCTTCATTCACTCCCTCACTGAGTCTAACTCTTAATTCACTCCCTCACTGACTCTAACTCTTCATTCACTCCCTCACTCACTCTAACACTTCATTCACTCCCTCACTGACTCTAACTCTTCATTCACTCCCTCACAGACTCTAACTCTTCATTCATTCCCTCACTGACTCTAACTCTTCATTCACTCCCTCACTGAGTCTAACTCTTAATTCACTCCCTCACTGACTCTAACTCTTCATTCACTCCCTCACTCACTCTAACACTTCATTCACTCCCTCACTAACTCTGATTCTTCATTCACTCCCTCACTGACTCTAACTCTTCATTCACTCCCTCACTGACTCTTACACTTCATTCACTCCCTCACTGACTCTAACTCTTCATTCACTCCCTCACTGACTCTAACTCTTCATTCACTCCCTCACTGACTCTAACTCTTCATTCACTCCCTCACTGATTCTAACTCTTCATTCACTCCCTCATTGACTCTAACTCTTCATTCACTCCCTCACTGACTCTAACTCTTCATTCACTCCCTCACTGACTCTAACTCTTCATTCACTCCCTCACTGACTCTAACTCTTCATTCACTCCCTCACTGACTCTAACTCTTCATTCACTCCCTCATTGACTCTAACTCTTCATTCACTCCATCACTGACTCTAACACTTCATTCACTCCCTCACTGACACTAACTCTTCATTCACTCCCTCGCTGACTCTAACACTTCATTCACTCCCTCACTGAATCTAACTCTTCATTCACTCCTCACTGACTCTAACTCTTCATTCACTCCCTCACTGACACTAACTCTTCATTCACTACCTCACTGACTCTAACTCTTCATTCACTCCCTCATTGACTCTAACTCTTCATTCACTCCCTCACTGACTCTAACTCTTCATTCACTCCCTCACTGACACTAACTCTTCATTCACTACCTCACTGACTCTAACTCTTCATTCACCCCCTCACTGACTCTAACTCTTCATTCACTCCCTCACTGACTCTGATTCTTCATTCACTCCCTCGCTGAGTCTAACTCTTCATCCACTCCCCCACTGACTCTAACTCTTCATTCACTCCCTCACTGACTCTAACTTTTCATTCACTCCCTCACTGACTCTGACTCTTCATTCACTCCCTCACTGATTCTAACTTTTCATTCACTCCCTCATTGACTCTAACTCTTCATTCACTCCCTCACTGACTCTTACTCTTTATTCACTCCCTCACTGACTCTAACTCTTTATTCACTCCCTCACTGACTCTAACACTTCATTCACTCCCTCACTGACTCTAACTCTTCATTCACTCCCTCACTGACTCTAACTCTTCATTCACTCCCTCACTGACTCTAACTCTTCATTCACTCCCTCATTGACTCTAACTTTTCATTCACTCCCTCACTGACTCTAACTCTTCATTCACTCCCTCACTGATTCTACCTTTTCATTCACTCCCTCACTGACTCTAACTCTTCATTCACTTCCTCACTGACTCTAACTCTTCATTTACTCCCTCACAGACTCTAACTCTTCATTCACTCCCTCACTGAATCTAACTCTTCATTCACTCCCTCACTGACTCTAACTCTTCATTCACTCCTCACTGACTCTAACTCTTCATTCACTCCCTCACTGACACTAACTCTTCATTCACTACCTCACTGACTCTAACTCTTCATTCACTCCCTCATTGACTCTAACTCTTCATTCACTCCCTCATTGACTCTAACTCTTTATTCACTCCCTCACTGACTCTAACTCTTCATTCACTCCCTCACTGACTCTAACTCGATATTCACTCCCTCACTGACTCTAACTCTTCATTCACTCCCTCACTGACTCTGATTCTTCATTCACTCCCTCACTGACTCTAACTCTTCATTCACTCCCTCGCTGACTCGAACTCTTCATTCACTCCCTCACTGACTCTGATTCTTCATTCACTCCCTCACTGACTCTAACTCTTCATTCACTCCCTCACTGACTCTAACTCTTCATTCACTCCCTCACTGACTCTTACACTTCATTCACTCCCTCACTGACTCTAACTCTTCATTCACTCCCTCACTGACTCTAACTCTTCATTCACTCCCTCACAGACTCTAACTCTTCATTCATTCCCTCACTGACTCTAACTCTTCATTCACTCCCTCACAGACTCTAACTCTTCATTCATTCCCTCACTGACTCTAACTCTTCATTCACTCCCTCACTGACTCTTACACTTCATTCACTCCCTCACTGACTCTAACTCTTTATTCACTCCCTCACTGATTCTAACTGTTCATTCACTCCCTCATTGACTCTAACTTTTCATTCACTCCCTCACTGACTCTAACTCTTCATTCACTCCCTCACTGATTCTACCTTTTCATTCACTCCCTCACTGACTCTAACTCTTCATTCACTTCCTCACTGACTCTAACTCTTCATTTACTCCCTCACAGACTCTAACTCTTCATTCACTCCCTCACTGACTCTAACTCTTCATTCACTCCTCACTGACTCTAACTCTTCATTCACTCCCTCACTGACACTAACTCTTCATTCACTACCTCACTGACTCTAACTCTTCATTCACTCCCTCATTGACTCTAACTCTTCATTCACCCCCTCACTGACTCTAACTCTTCATTCACTCCCTCACTGACTCTGATTCTTCATTCACTCCCTCGCTGACTCTAACTCTTCATCCACTCCCCCACTGACTCTAACTCTTCATTCACTCCCTCACTGACTCTTACTCTTTATTCACTCCCTCACTGACTCTAACTCTTTATTCACTCCCTCACTGACTCTAACTCTTCATTCACTCCCTCACTGACTCTAACTCTTCATTCACTCCCTCACTGACTCTAACACTTCATTCACTCCCTCACTGACTCTAACTTTTCATTCACTCCCTCACTGACTCTAACTCTTCATTCACTCCCTCACTGATTCTACCTTTTCATTCACTCCCTCACTGACTCTAACTCTTCATTCACTTCCTCACTGACTCTAACTCTTCATTTACTCCCTCACAGACTCTAACTCTTCATTCACTCCCTCACTGAATCTAACTCTTCATTCACTCCCTCACTGACTCTAACTCTTCATTCACTCCTCACTGACTCTAACTCTTCATTCACTCCCTCACTGACACTAACTCTTCATTCACTACCTCACTGACTCTAACTCTTCATTCACTCCCTCATTGACTCTAACTCTTCATTCACTCCCTCATTGACTCTAACTCTTTATTCACTCCCTCACTGACTCTAACTCTTCATTCACTCCCTCACTGACTCTAACTCGTTATTCACTCCCTCACTGACTCTAACTCTTTATTCACTCCCTGACTGATTCTAACTCTTCATTCACTCCCTCACTGACCCTAACTCTTCATTCACTCCCTCACTGACTCTAACTCTTCATTCACTCCCTCACTGATTCTAACACTTCATTCACTCCCTCACTGACTCTAACTCTTCATTCACTCCCTCACTGATTCTAACTCTTCATTCATTCCTCACTGACTCTAACTCTTCATTCACTCCCTCACTGACTCTAACTCTTCATTCACTCCCTCACAGACTCTAACTCTTCATTCACTCCCTCACTGAATCTAACTCTTCATTCACTCCCTCACTGACACTAACTCTTCATTCAATCCCTCACTGACTCTAACTCTTCATTCATTCCTCACTGACTCTAACTCTTCATTCACTCCCTCACAGACTCTAACTCTTCATTCACTCCCTCACTGACTCTAACTCTTCATTCACTCCCTCACTGACTCTAACTCTTCATTCATTCCTCACTGACTCTAACTCTTCATTCACTCCGTCACTGACTCCAACTGTTCATTCACTCCCTCACTGACTCTAACTCTTCATTCACTCCCTCACTGACTCTAACTCTTCATTCACTCCCTCACTGACTCTAACTCATCGAACGTAGAACATTACAGCGCAGAACAGGCCCTTCGGCCCACGATGTTGTGCCGACCAGTTAAAAAACAATGACCCACTAGCCTAAACCAATCCCTTTTCATCCATAAACCTATCCACAGATCTTTTAAACACCCCCAAACTAGGTGCATTTACAACTGCAGCTGGCAGGGCATTCCAGTCCCTCACCACCCTCTGGGTAAAGAACCTACCCCTGACATCTGTCCTATAACTACCCCCCCTTAATTTAAAATCGTGCCCCCTCGTGCTAGCTTTCTCCATCCTAGGAAAAAGGCTATCACTATCTACCCTGTCTAAACCTCTAATCATCTTATATGTTTCAATGAGATCCTCTCTTAGCCGCCTTCTTTCCAGCGAAAACAACCCCAAATCTCTCAGTCTCTCCTCATAGGATCTCCCCTCCATACCAGGCAACATCCTGGTAAACCTCCTCTGCACCCTCTCCAAAGCCTCTACATCCTTCCTGTAATGTGGGGACCAGAACTGCACACAAAACTCCAAGTGCGGCCGCACCAGAGATGTGTACAGTTGCATCATGACGCTGCGACTCCTAAATTCAATCCCCCTACCAATAAACGCCAAAACTCCGTATGCCTTCTTAACAACCTTATCTACTTGATTCCCAACTTTCAGGGATCTATGTACACATACACCTAGATCCCTCTGCTCCTCCACACTATTCAAAGTCCTCCCGTTAGCCCTATACTCAACACATCTGTTATTCCTACCGAAATGAATTACCTCACACTTCTCCACATTAAACTCCATCCGCCACCTCACAGCCCAGCTCTGCAACCTTTCTAAGTCACCCTGCAAACTATGACACCCTTCCACACAATCTACCACACCTCCGACTTTGGTGTCATCAGCAAACTTACTAATCCACCCAACTATACCCTCATCCAGATCATTAATAAAAATTACAAACAGCAGTGGCCCCAAAACAGATCCCTGAGGCACACCACTCGGAACCGAACTCCATGACGAATATTTCCCATCAACCACCACTCTCTGTCTCCTATCTGCTAGCCAATTCCTGATCCAATTACCTAGATCACCCCCAATCCCATACATCTGCATTTTCTGCAGAAGCCTACCATGGTGAACCTTATCAAACGCCTTGCTAAAACTCTTTATTAACACCCTCACTGACTCCAACTCTTCATTCACTGCCTCACTGACTCTAACTCTTCATTCACTCCCTCACTGACTCTAACTCTTCATTCACTCCCTCACTGACTCTAACTCTTCATTCACTCCCTCACTGAATCTAACTCTTCATTCACTCCCTCACTGACTCTAACTCTTCATTCACTGCCTCACTGACTCTAACTCTTCATTCACTCCCTCACTGACTCTAACTCTTTATTCACTCCCTCACTGACTCTAACTCTTTATTCACTCCCTCACTGACTCTAAGTCTTCATTCACTCCCTCACTGACTCTAACTCTTTATTCACTCCCTCACTGACTCTAAGTCTTCATTCACTCCCTCACTGACTCTAACTCTTCATTCACTCCCTCACTGACTCTAACTCTTCATTCACTCCCTCACTGACGCTAACTCTTCATTCTCTCCCTCACTGAAACTAACTCTTCATTCATTCCCTCACTGACTCTAACTCTTCATTCACTCCGTCACTGACTCTAAATCTTCATTCACTCCCTCACTGACTCTAACTCTTCATTCACTCCCTCACTGACTCTAACTCTTCATTCACTCCCTCACTGACGCTAACTCTTCATTCTCTCCCTCACTGAAACTAACTCTTCATTCATTCCCTCACTGACTCTAACTCTTCATTCACTCCCTCACTGAGTCTAACTCTTAATTCACTCCCTCACTGACTCTAACTCTTCATTCACTCCCTCACTGACTCTAAAGCTTCATTTGCTCCCTCAGTGACTCTAACTCTTCATTCACTCCCTCACTGACTCTAACTCTTCATTTGCTCCCTCAGTGACTCTAACTCTTCATTCACTCCCTCACTGACTCTAACTGTTCATTCACTTCCTCACTGACTCTAACTCTTCATTCACTCCCTCACTGACTCTAACTCTTCATTCACTCCCTCACAGACTCTAACTCTTCATTCACTCCCTCACTGACTCTAACTCTTCATTCACTCCCTCACGGACACTAACTCTTCATTCAATCCCTCACTGACTCTAACTTTCATTCACTTCCTCACTCACTCTAACTCTTCATTCTCTCCCTCACTGACTCTAACTCTTCATTCACTCCCTCACTGACTCTGACTCTTCGTTCACTCCCTCACTCACTCTAACTCTTAATTCACTCCCTCACTCACTCTAACTCTTCATTCACTCCCTCACTGACTCTAACTCTTAATTCACTCCCTCACTCACTCTAACTCTTCATTCACTCTCCCACTGACTCTAACTCTTCATTCACTCCGTCACTGACTCTAACTCTTCATTCACTCCCTCACTGGCTCTAATTCTTCATCCACTCCCTCACTGACTCTAACTCTTTATTCACTCCCTCACTGACTCTAAGTCTTCATTCACTCCCTCACTGACTCTAACTCTTTATTCACTCCCTCACTGACTCTAAGTCTTCATTCACTCCCTCACTGACTCTAACTCTTCATTCACTCCCTCACTGACTCTAACTCTTCATTCACTCCCTCACTGAGTCTAACTCTTCATTCACTCCCTCACTGACTCTAACTCTTCATTCACTCCCTCACTGACTCTAACTCTTCATTCACTCCCTCACTGACTCTAACTCTTCATTCACTCCCTCACTGACTCTAACTCTTCATTCTCTCCCTCACTGAAACTAACTCTTCATTCATTCCCTCACTGACTCTAACTCTTCATTCACTCCCTCACTGAGTCTAACTCTTAATTCACTCCCTCACTGACTCTAACTCTTCATTCACTCCCTCACTGACTCTAACTCTTCATCCACTCCCTCACTGACTCTAACTCTTCATTCACTCCCTCACTGACTCTAACTCTTCATTTGCTCCCTCAGTGACTCTAACTCTTCATTCACTCCCTCACTGACTCTAACTCTTCATCCACTCCCTCACTGACTCTAACTCTTCATTCACTCCCTCACTGACTCTAAAGCTTCATTCAATTCCTCACAGACTCTAACTCTTCATTCACTCCCTCACTGACTCTAACTCTTCATTTGCTCCCTCAGTGACTCTAACTCTTCATTCACTCCCTCACTGACTCTAACTTTTCATTCACTTCCTCACTGACTCTAACTCTTCATTCACTCCCTCACTGACTCTAACTCTTCATTCACTCCCTCACTGACTCTAAATCTTCATTCACTCCCTCACTGACTCTAACTCTTCATTCACTCCCTCACTGACTCTAACTCTTCATTCACTCCCTCACTGACTCTAACTCTTCATTCACTCCCTCACGGACACTAACTCTTCATTCAATCCCTCACTGACTCTAACTTTCATTCACTTCCTCACTCACTCTAAATCTTCATTCACTCCCTCACGGACACTAACTCTTCATTCAATCCCTCACTGACTCTAACTCTTCATTCACTCCCTCACTGACTCTAACTCTTCATTCACTCCCTCACTGACTCTAACTCTTCATTCACTCCCTCACTGATTCTAACTCTTCATTCACTCCCTCACTGACTCTAACTCTTCATTCACTCCCTCACGGACACTAACTCTTCATTCAATCCCTCACTGACTCTAACTTTCATTCACTTCCTCACTCACTCTAACTCTTCATTCACTCCCTCACTGACACTAACTCTTCATTCACTCCCTCACTGACTCTGACTCTTCGTTCACTCCCTCACTGACTCTAACTCTTCATTCACTCCCTCACTGACTCTAAATCTTCATTCACTCCCTCACTGACTCTAACTCTTCATTAACTCCCTCACTGACTCTAACTCTTCATTCACTCCCTCACTGACTCTAACTCTTCATTCACTCCCTCACTGACTCTAACTCTTCATTAACTCCCTCACTGACTCTAACTCTTCATTCGCTCCCTCACTGACTCTAACTTTTCATTCACTCCCTCACTGACTCTAACTCTTCATTCCCTCCCTCACTCACTCTAACTCTTCATTCTCTCCCTCACTGACTCTAACTCTTCATTCACTCCCTCACTGACTCTGACTCTTCGTTCACTCCCTCACTCACTCTAACTCTTCATTCACTGCCTCACTGACTCTAACTCATAATTCACTCCCTCACTCACTCTAACTCTTAATTCACTCCCTCACTCACTCTAACTCTTCATTCACTCCCTCACTGACTCTAACTCTTAATTCACTCCCTCACTGACTCTAACTCTTCATTCACTCCCTCACTGACTCTAACTTTCATTCACTCCCTCACTGACACTGATTCTTCATTCATTCGCTCACTGACTCTAACTCTTCATTCACTCCCTCACTGACTCTAACTCTTCATTCACTCCCTCACTGACTCTAACTCTTCATTCACTCCGTCACTGACTCTAACTCTTCATTCACTCCCTCACTGGCTCTGACTCTTCATCCACTCCCTCACTGACTCTAACTCTTCATTCATTCGCTCACTGACTCTAACTCTTCATTCACTCCCTCACTGACTCTAACTCTTCATTCACTCCCTCACTGACTCTAACTTTCATTCACTCCCTCACTGACTCTAACTCTTCATTCACTCCCTCACTGACTCTAACTCATCGAACTTAGAACATTACAGCGCAGAACAGGCCCTTCGGCCCACGATGTTGCGCCGACCAGTTAAAAAACAATGACCCACTAGCCTAAACCAATCCCTTTTCATCCATAAACCTATCCACAGATCTCTTAAACGCCCCCAAACTAGGTGCATTTACAACTGCAGCTGGCAGGGCATTCCAGTCCCTCACCACCCTCTGGGTAAAGAACCTACCCCTGACATCTGTCCTATAACTACCCCCCCTTAATTTAAAATCGTGCCCCCTCGTGCTAGCTTTCTCCATCCTAGGAAAAAGGCTATCACTATCTACCCTGTCTAAACCTCTAATCATCTTATATGTTTCAATGAGATCCTCTCTTAGCCGCCTTCTTTCCAGCGAAAACAACCCCAAATCTCTCAGTCTCTCCTCATAGGATCTCCCCTCCATACCAGGCAACATCCTGGTAAACCTCCTCTGCACCCTCTCCAAAGCCTCTACATCCTTCCTGTAATGTGGGGACCAGAACTGCACACAAAACTCCAAGTGCGGCCGCACCAGAGATGTGTACAGTTGCATCATGACGCTGCGACTCCTAAATTCAATCCCCCTACCAATAAACGCCAAAACTCCGTATGCCTTCTTAACAACCTTATCTACTTGTTTCCCAACTTTCAGGGAACTATGTACACATACACCTAGATCCCTCTGCTCCTCCACACTATTCAAAGTCCTCCCGTTAGCCCTATACTCAACACATCTGTTATTCCTACCGAAATGAATTACCTCACACTTCTCCACATTAAACTCCATCCGCCACCTCACAGCCCAGCTCTGCAACCTTTCTAAGTCACCCTGCAAACTATGACACCCTTCCACACAATCTACCACACCTCCGACTTTGGTGTCATCAGCAAACTTACTAATCCACCCAACTATACCCTCATCCAGATCATTAATAAAAATTACAAACAGCAGTGGCCCCAAAACAGATCCCTGAGGCACACCTCTCGTAACCGAACTCCATGACGAATATTTACCATCAACCACCACTCTCTGTCTCCTATCTGCTAGCCAATTCCTGATCCAATTACCTAGATCACCCACAATCCCATACATCTGCATTTTCTGCAGAAGCCTACCATGGTGAACCTTATCAAACGCCTTGCTAAAACTCTTTATTAACACCCTCACTGACTCCAACTCTTCATTCACTGCCTCACTGACTCTAACTCTTCATTCACTCCCTCACTGACTCTAACTCTTTATTCACTCCCTCACTGACTCTAACTCTTTATTCACTCCCTCACTGACTCTAAGTTTTCATTCACTCCCTCACTGACTCTAACTCTTTATTCACTCCCTCACTGACTCTAACTCTTCATTCACTGCCTCACTGACTCTAACTCTTCATTCACTGCCTCACTGACTCTAACTCTTTATTCACTCCCTCACTGACTCTAACTCTTCATTCACTGCCTCACTGACTCTAACTCTTCATTCACTGCCTCACTGACTCTAACTCTTCATTCACTCCCTCACTGACTCTAACTCTTTATTCACTCCCTCACTGACTCTAACTCTTTATTCACTCCCTCACTGACTCTAAGTCTTCATTCACTCCCTCACTGACTCTAACTCTTTATTCACTCCCTCACTGACTCTAAGTCTTCATTCACTCCCTCACTGACTCTAACTCTTCATTCACTCCCTCACTGACTCTAACACTTCATTCACTCCCTCACTGACTCTAACTCTTCATTCACTCCCTCACTGACTCTAACTCTTCATTCACTCCCTCACTGACTCTAACTCTTCATTCACTCCCTCACTGACTCTAACTCTTCATTTGCTCCCTCAGTGACTCTAACTCTTCATTCACTCCCTCACTGACTCTAACTGTTCATTCACTTCCTCACTGACTCTAACTCTTCATTCACTCCCTCACTGACTCTAACTCTTAATTCACTCCCTCACTCACTCTAACTCTTCATTCACTGCCTCACTGACTCTAACTCATAATTCACTCCCTCACTCACTCTAACTCTTAATTCACTGCCTCACTCACTCTAACTCTTCATTCACTCCCTCACTGACTCTAACTCTTAATTCACTCCCTCACTCACTCTAACTCTTCATTCACTCTCCCACTGACTCTAACTCTTCATTCACTCCCTCACTGACTCTAACTCTTCATTCACTCCCTCACTGACTCTAACTCTTCATTCACTCCCTCACTGACTCTAACTCCTCATTCACTCCTTCACTGACTCTAACTCTTCATTCACTCCGTCACTGACTCTAACTCTTCATTCACTCCCTCACTGGCTCTAATTCTTCATCCACTCCCTCACTGACTCTAACTCTTTATTCACTCCCTCACTGACTCTAACTCTTCATTCACTCCCTCTCTGACTCTAACTCTTTATTCACTCCCTCACTGACTCTAAGTCTTCATTCACTCCCTCACTGACTCTAACTCTTCATTCACTCCCTCACTGACTCTAACTCTTCATTCACTCCCTCACTGACTCTAACTCTTCATTCACTCCCTCACTGACTCTAACTCTTCATTCACTCCCTCACTGACGCTAACTCTTCATTCTCTCCCTCACTGAAACTAACTCTTCATTCATTCCCTCACTGACTCTAACTCTTCATTCACTCCCTCACTGAGTCTAACTCTTAATTCACTCCCTCACTGACTCTAACTCTTCATTCACTCCCTCACTGACTCTAAAGCGTCATTCAATTCCTCACAGACTCTAACTCTTCATTCACTCCCTCACTGACTCTAACTCTTCATTCACTCCCTCACTGACTCTAACTCTTCATTTGCTCCCTCAGTGACTCTAACTCTTCATTCACTCCCTCACTGACTCTAACTCTTCATTCAATCCCTCACTGACTCTAACTCTTCATTCACTCCCTCACTGACTCTAACTCTTCATTCACTCCCTCACTGACTCTAACTCTTCATTCAATCCCTCACTGACTCTAACTTTCATTCACTTCCTCACTCACTCTAACTCTTCATTCTCTCCCTCACTGACTCTAACTCTTCATTCACTCCCTCACTGACTCTGACTCTTCGTTCACTCCCTCACTCACTCTAACTCTTCATTCACTGCCTCACTGACTCTAACTCATAATTCACTCGCTCACTCACTCTAACTCTTAATTCACTCCCTCACTCACTCTAACTCTTCATTCACTCCCTCACTGACTCTAACTCTTAATTCACTCCCTCACTGACTCTAACTCTTCATTCACTCCCTCACTGGCTCTGACTCTTCATCCACTCCCTCACTGACTCTAACTCTTCATTCATTCGCTCACTGACTCTAACTCTTCATTCACTCCCTCACTGACTCTAACTCTTCATTCACTCCCTCACTGGCTCTAATTCTTCATCCACTCCCTCACTGACTCTAACTCTTCATTCACTCCCTCACTGACTCTAACTTTCATTCACTCCCTCACTGACTCTAACTCTTCATTCACTCCCTCACTGACTCTAACTCATCGAACATAGAACATTACAGCGCAGAACAGGCCCTTCGGCCCACGATGTTGCGCCGACCAGTTAAAAAACAATGACCCACTAGCCTAAACCAATCCCTTTTCATCCATAAACCTATCCACAGATCTTTTAAACGCCCCCAAACTAGGTGCATTTACAACTGCAGCTGGCAGGGCATTCCAGTCCCTCACCACCCTCTGGGTAAAGAACCTACCCCTGACATCTGTCCTATAACTACCCCCCCTTAATTTAAAATCGTGCCCCCTCGTGCTAGCTTTCTCCATCCTAGGAAAAAGGCTATCACTATCTACCCTGTCTAAACCTCTAATCATCTTATATGTTTCAATGAGATCCTCTCTTAGCCGCCTTCTTTCCAGCGAAAACAACCCCAAATCTCTCAGTCTCTCCTCATAGGATCTCCCCTCCATACCAGGCAACATCCTGGTAAACCTCCTCTGCACCCTCTCCAAAGCCTCTACATCCTTCCTGTAATGTGGGGACCAGAACTGCACACAAAACTCCAAGTGCGGCCGCACCAGAGATGTGTACAGTTGCATCATGACGCTGCGACTCCTAAATTCAATCCCCCTACCAATAAACGCCAAAACTCCGTATGCCTTCTTAACAACCTTATCTACTTGTTTCCCAACTTTCAGGGAACTATGTACACATACACCTAGATCCCTCTGCTCCTCCACACTATTCAAAGTCCTCCCGTTAGCCCTATACTCAACACATCTGTTATTCCTACCGAAATGAATTACCTCACACTTCTCCACATTAAACTCCATCCGCCACCTCACAGCCCAGCTCTGCAACCTTTCTAAGTCACCCTGCAAAACAATGACACCCTTCCACACAATCTACCACACCTCCGACTTTGGTGTCATCAGCAAACTTACTAATCCACCCAACTATACCCTCATCCAGATCATTAATAAAAATTACAAACAGCAGTGGCCCCAAAACAGATCCCTGAGGCACACCACTCGTAACCGAACTCCATGACGAATATTTCCCATCAACCCCCACTCTCTGTCTCCTATCTGCTAGCCAATTCCTGATCCAATTACCTAGATCACCCCCAATCCCATACATCTGCATTTTCTGCAGAAGCCTACCATGGTGAACCTTATCAAACGCCTTGCTAAAACTCTTTATTAACACCCTCACTGACTCCAACTCTTCATTCACTGCCTCACTGACTCTAACTCTTCATTCACTGCCTCACTGACTCTAACTCTTCATTCACTCCCTCACTGACTCGAACTCTTTATTCACTCCCTCACTGACTCTAAGTCTTCATTCACTCCCTCACTGACTCTAACTCTTAATTCACTCCCTCACTGACTCTAACTCTTCATTCACTCTCCCACTGACTCTAACTCTTCATTCACTCCCTCACTGACTCTAACTCTTCATTCACTCCCTCACTGGCTCTGACTCTTCATCCACTCCCTCACTGACTCTAACTCTTAATTCACTCCCTCACTGACTCTAACTCTTCATTCACTCCCTCACTGACTCTAACTCTTCATTCACTCCCTCACTGACTCTAACTTTTCATTCACTCCCTCACTGACTCTAACACTTCATTCACTCCCTCACTGACACTAACTCTTCATTCACTCCGTCACTGACTCTAACTCTTCATTCACTCCCTCACTGGCTCTAATTCTTCATCCACTCCCTCACTGACTCTAACTCTTCATTCACTCCCTCACTGACTCTAAGTCTTCATTCACTTCCTCACTGACTCTAACTCTTCATTCACTCCCTCACTGACTCTAACTCTTCATTCACTCCCTCACTGACTCTAACTCTTCATTCACTCCCTCACTGACTCTAACTCTTCATTCACTCCCTCACTGACGCTAACTCTTCATTCTCTCCCTCACTGAAACTAACTCTTCATTCATTCCCTCACTGACTCTAACTCTTCATTCACTCCCTCACTGAGTCTAACTCTTAATTCACTCCCTCACTGACTCTAACTCTTCATTCACTCCCTCACTGACTCTAACTCTTCGTTAACTCCCTCACTGACTCTAACTCTTCATTCACTACCTCACTGACTCTAACTCATCATTCACTCCCTCACTGACTCTAAAGCTTCATTCAATTCCTCACAGACTCTAACTCTTCATTCACTCCCTCACTGACTCTAACTCTTCATTCACTCCCTCACTGACTCTAACTCTTCGTTAACTCCCTCACTGACTCTAACTCTTCATTCACTACCTCACTGACTCTAACTCATCATTCACTCCCTCACTGACTCGAAAGCTTCATTCAATTCCTCACAGACTCTAACTCTTCATTCACTCCCTCACTGACTCTAACTCTTCATTCACTCCCTCACTGACTCTAACTCTTCATTTGCTCCCTCAGTGACTCTAACTCTTCATTCACTCCCTCACTGACTCTAACTTTTCATTCACTTCCTCACTGACTCTAACTCTTCATTCACTGCCTCACTGACTCTAACTCATAATTCACTCCCTCACTCACTCTAACTCTTAATTCACTCCCTCACTCACTCTAACTCTTCATTCACTCCCTCACTGACTCTAACTCTTAATTCACTCCCTCACTGACTCTAACTCTTCATTCAGTCCCTCACTGACCCTAACACTTCATTCACTCCCTCACTGACTCTAACTCTTCATTCACTCCCTCACTGACCCTAACTCTTCATTCACTCCCTCACTGACTCTAACTCTTCATCCACTCCCTCACTGACTCTAACTCTTCATTCATTCGCTCACTGACTCTAACTCTTCATTCACTCCCTCACTGGCTCTAATTCTTCATCCACTCCCTCACTGACTCTAACTCTTCATTCACTCCCTCACTGACTCTAACTCTTCATTCACTCCCTCACTGACTCTAACTTTCATTCACTCCCTCACTGACTCTAACTCTTCATTCACTCCCTCACTGACTCTAACTCATCGAACATAGAACATTACAGCGCAGAACAGGCCCTTCGGCCCACGATGTTGCGCCGACCAGTTAAAAAACAATGACCCACTAGCCTAAACCAATCCCTTTTCATCCATAAACCTATCCACAGATCTTTTAAACGCCCCCAAACTAGGTGCATTTACAACTGCAGCTGGCAGGGCATTCCAGTCCCTCACCACACTCTGGGTAAAGAACCTACTCCTGACATCTGTCCTATAACTACCCCCCCTTAATTTAAAATCGTGCCCCCTCGTGCTAGCTTTCTCCATCCTAGGAAAAAGGCTATCACTATCTACCCTGTCTAAACCTCTAATCATCTTATATGTTTCAATGAGATCCTCTCTTAGCCGCCTTCTTTCCAGCGAAAACAACCCCAAATCTCTCAGTCTCTCCTCATAGGATCTCCCCTCCATACCAGGCAACATCCTGGTAAACCTCCTCTGCACCCTCTCCAAAGCCTCTACATCCTTCCTGTAATGTGGGGACCAGAACTGCACACAAAACTCCAAGTGCGGCCGCACCAGAGATGTGTACAGTTGCATCATGACGCTGCGACTCCTAAATTCAATCCCCCTACCAATAAACGCCAAAACTCCGTATGCCTTCTTAACAACCTTATCTACTTGTTTCCCAACTTTCAGGGAACTATGTACACATACACCTAGATCCCTCTGCTCCTCCACACTATTCAAAGTCCTCCCGTTAGCCCTATACTCAACACATCTGTTATTCCTACCGAAATGAATTACCTCACACTTCTCCACATTAAACTCCATCCGCCACCTCACAGCCCAGCTCTGCAACCTTTCTAAGTCACCCTGCAAACTATGACACCCTTCCACACAATCTACCACACCTCCGACTTTGGTGTCATCAGCAAACTTACTAATCCACCCAACTATACCCTCATCCAGATCATTAATAAAAATTACAAACAGCAGTGGCCCCAAAACAGATCCCTGAGGCACACCACTCGTAACCGAACTCCATGACGAATATTTCCCATCAACCCCCACTCTCTGTCTCCTATCTGCTAGCCAATTCCTGATCCAATTACCTAGATCACCCCCAATCCCATACATCTGCATTTTCTGCAGAAGCCTACCATGGTGAACCTTATCAAACGCCTTGCTAAAACTCTTTATTAACACCCTCACTGACTCCAACTCTTCATTCACTGCCTCACTGACTCTAACTCTTCATTCACTGCCTCACTGACTCTAACTCTTCATTCACTCCCTCACTGACTCGAACTCTTTATTCACTCCCTCACTGACTCTAAGTCTTCATTCACTCCCTCACTGACTCTAACTCTTTATTCACTCCCTCACTGACTCTAAGTCTTCATTCACTCCCTCACTGACTCTAACTCTTCATTCACTCCCTCACTGACTCTAACTCTTCATTCACTCCCTCACTGACGCTAACTCGTCATTCTCTCCCTAACTGACTCTAACTCTTCATTCACTCCCTCACTGACTCTAACTCTTCATTCACTCCCTCACTGAGTCTAACTCTTAATTCACTCCCTCACTGACTCTAACTCTTCATTCACTCCCTCACTGACTCTAAAGCTTCATTCAATTCCTCACAGACTCTAACTCTTCATTCACTTCCTCACTGACTCTAACTCTTCATTTGCTCCCTCAGTGACTCTAACTCTTCATTCACTCCCTCACTGACTCTAACTGTTCATTCACTTCCTCACTGACTCTAACTGTTCATTCACTCCCTCACTGACTCTAACTCTTCATTCACTCCCTCACTGACTCTAACTCTTCATTCACTCCCTCACTGACTCTAACTCTTCATTCACTCCCTCACTGACTCTAACTCTTCATTCACTCCCTCACTGACGCTAACTCTTCATTCTCTCCCTCACTGAAACTAACTCTTCATTCACTCCCTCACTGACTCTAACTCTTCATTCACTCCCTCACTGACTCTAACTCTTCATTCACTCCCTCACTGAGTCTAACTCTTCATTCACTCCCTCACTGACTCTAACTCTTCATTCACTCCCTCACTGACTCTAACTCTTAATTCACTCCCTCACTGACTCTAACTCTTCATTCTCTCCCTCACTGACTCTAAAGCTTCATTCACTCCCTCACTGACTCTAACTCTTCATTCACTCCCTCACTGACTCTAACTCTTCATTCACTCCCTCACTGACTCTAACTCTTCATTCACTCCCTCACTGACTCTAATTCTTCATTCTCTCCCTCACTGACTCTAACTCTTCATTCACTCCCTCACTGACTCTAACTCTTCATTCAATCCCTCACTGACTCTAACTCTTCATTCACTCCCTCACTGACTCTAACTCTTCATTCGCTCCCTCACTGACTCTAATTCTTCATTCTCTCCCTCACTGACTCTAACTCTTCATTCACTCCCTCACTGACTCTAACTCTTCATTCAATCCCTCACTGACTCTAACTCTTCATTCACTCCCTCACTGACTCTAACTCTTCATTCACTCCCTCACGGACACTAACTCTTCATTCAATCCCTCACTGACTCTAACTCTTCATTCACTCCCTCACTGACTCTAACTCTTCATTCACTCCCTCACGGACACTAACTCTTCATTCAATCCCTCACTGACTCTAACTCTTCATTCACTCCCTCACTGACTCTAACTCTTCATTCACTCCCTCACTGACTCTAACTCTTCATTCAATCCCTCACTGACTCTAACTCTTTATTCACTCCCTCACTGACTCTAACTCTTCATTCGCTCCCTCACTGACTCTAATTCTTCATTCTCTCCCTCACTGACTCTAACTCTTCATTCACTCCCTCACTGACTCTAACTCTTCATTCAATCCCTCACTGACTCTAACTCTTCATTCACTCCCTCACTGACTCTAACTCTTCATTCACTCCCTCACTGACGCTAACTCTTCATTCTCTCCCTCACTGAAACTAACTCTTCATTCATTCCCTCACTGACTCTAACTCTTCATTCACTCCCTCACTGAGTCTAACTCTTCATTCACTCCCTCACTGACTCTAAAGCTTCATTCACTCCCTCACTGACTCTAACTCTTCATTCACTCCCTCACTGAGTCTAACTCTTCATTCACTCCCTCACTGACTCTAAAGCTTCATTCACTCCCTCACTGACTCTAACTCTTCATTCTCTCCCTCACTGACTCTGACTCTTCGTTCACTCCCTCACTGACTCTAACTCTTCATTCTCTCCCTCACTGACTCTAACTCTTCATTCACTCCCTCACTGACTCTAACTCTTCATTCACTCCCTCACTGACTCTAACTCTTCATTCACTCCCTCACTGACTCTAACTGTTCATTCACTCCCTCACTGACTCTAACTCTTCATTCACTCCCTCACTGATTCTAACTGTTCATTCACTCCCTCACTGACTCTAACTCTTCATTCACTCCCTCACTGACTCTAACTCTTCATTCACTCCCTCACTGACTCTAACTGTTCATTCACTCCCTCACTGACTCTAACTCTTCATTCACTCCCTCACTGACTCTAACTCTTCATTCACTCCCTCACTGACTCTAACTGTTCATTCACTTCCTCACTCACTCTAACTCTTCATTCTCTCCCTCACTGACTCTAACTCTTCATTCACTCCCTCACTGACTCTGACTGTTCATTCACTCCCTCACTGACTCTAACTCTTCATTCACTCCCTCACTGACTCTGACTCTTCGTTCACTCCCTCACTGACTCTAACTCTTAATTCACTCCCTCACTCACTCTAACTCTTCATTCACTGCCTCACTGACTCTAACTCATAATTCACTCCCTCACTCACTCTAACTCTTCATTCACTCCCTGACTGACTCTAACTCTTAATTCACTCCCTCACTGACACTGATTCTTCATTCATTCGCTCACTGACTCTAACTCTTCATTCACTCCCTCACTGACTCTAACTCTTCATTCACTCCCTCACTGACTCTAACTCTTCATTCACTCCCTCACTGACCCTAACTCTTCATTCACTCCCTCACTGACTCTAACTCTTCATTCACTCCCTCACTGACTCTAACTCTTCATTCACTCCCTCACTGACTCTAACTCTTCATTCACTCCGTCACTGACTCTAACTCTTCATTCACTCCCTCACTGGCTCTGACTCTTCATCCACTCCCTCACTGACTCTAACTCTTCATTCATACGCTCACTGACTCTAACTCTTCATTCACTCCCTCACTGACTCTAACTCTTCATTCATACGCTCACTGACTCTAACTCTTCATTCACTCCGTCACTGACTCTAACTCTTCATTCACTCCCTCACTGACTCTAACTCTTCATTCACTCCCTCACTGACCCTAAATCTTCATTCATTCCTCACTGAATCTCATTCTTCATTCACTCCCTCACTGACTCTAACTCTTCATTCACTCTTACTGACACTAACTCTTCATTCACTTCCTCACTGACTCTAACTCTTCATTCACTCCCTCACTGACTCTAACTCTTCATTCTCTCCCTCACTGACTCTAACTCTTCATTCTCTCCCTCACTGACTCTAACTCTTCATTCACTCCCTCACTGACTCTAACTCTTCATTCTCTCCCTCACTGACTCTAACTCTTCATTCTCTCCCTCACTGACTCTAACTCTTAATTCACTCCCTCACTGACTCTAACTCTTCATTCACTCCCTCACTGACACTAAATCTTCATTCACTCCCCCACTGACTCTAACTCTTCATTCACTCCCTCACTGACTCTAACTCTTCATTCACTCCCTCACTGACTCTAACTCTTCATTCACTCCCTCACTGACTCTAACTCTTCATTCACTCCCTCACTGACTCTAACTCTTCATTCAGTCCCTCACTGACTCTACCTCTTCATTCACTCCCTCACAGACTCTAACTCTTCATTCACTCCCTCGTTGACTCTCACTCTTCATTCACTCCACACTGACTCTACCTCTTCATTCACTCCCTCACTGACTCTAACTCTTCATTCACTTCCTCACTGACTCTAACTCTTCATTCACTCCCTCACTGAGTCTAACTCTTAATTCACTCCCTCACTGACTCTAACTCTTCATTCACTCCCTCACTGACTCTAACTCTTCGTTAACTCCCTCACTGACTCTAACTCTTCATTCACTACCTCACTGACTCTAACTCATCATTCACTCCCTCACTGACTCTAAAGCTTCATTCAATTCCTCACAGACTCTAACTCTTCATTCACTCCCTCACTGACTCTAACTCTTCATTCACTCCCTCACTGACTCTAACTCTTCGTTAACTCCCTCACTGACTCTAACTCTTCATTCACTACCTCACTGACTCTAACTCATCATTCACTCCCTCACTGACTCGAAAGCTTCATTCAATTCCTCACAGACTCTAACTCTTCATTCACTCCCTCACTGACTCTAACTCTTCATTTGCTCCCTCAGTGACTCTAACTCTTCATTCACTCCCTCACTGACTCTAACTTTTCATTCACTTCCTCACTGACTCTAACTCTTCATTCACTGCCTCACTGACTCTAACTCATAATTCACTCCCTCACTCACTCTAACTCTTAATTCACTCCCTCACTCACTCTAACTCTTCATTCACTCCCTCACTGACTCTAACTCTTAATTCACTCCCTCACTGACTCTAACTCTTCATTCAGTCCCTCACTGACCCTAACACTTCATTCACTCCCTCACTGACTCTAACTCTTCATTCACTCCCTCACTGACCCTAACTCTTCATTCACTCCCTCACTGACTCTAACTCTTCATCCACTCCCTCACTGACTCTAACTCTTCATTCATTCGCTCACTGACTCTAACTCTTCATTCACTCCCTCACTGGCTCTAATTCTTCATCCACTCCCTCACTGACTCTAACTCTTCATTCACTCCCTCACTGACTCTAACTCTTCATTCACTCCCTCACTGACTCTAACTTTCATTCACTCCCTCACTGACTCTAACTCTTCATTCACTCCCTCACTGACTCTAACTCATCGAACATAGAACATTACAGCGCAGAACAGGCCCTTCGGCCCACGATGTTGCGCCGACCAGTTAAAAAACAATGACCCACTAGCCTAAACCAATCCCTTTTCATCCATAAACCTATCCACAGATCTTTTAAACGCCCCCAAACTAGGTGCATTTACAACTGCAGCTGGCAGGGCATTCCAGTCCCTCACCACCCTCTGGGTAAAGAACCTACTCCTGACATCTGTCCTATAACTACCCCCCCTTAATTTAAAATCGTGCCCCCTCGTGCTAGCTTTCTCCATCCTAGGAAAAAGGCTATCACTATCTACCCTGTCTAAACCTCTAATCATCTTATATGTTTCAATGAGATCCTCTCTTAGCCGCCTTCTTTCCAGCGAAAACAACCCCAAATCTCTCAGTCTCTCCTCATAGGATCTCCCCTCCATACCAGGCAACATCCTGGTAAACCTCCTCTGCACCCTCTCCAAAGCCTCTACATCCTTCCTGTAATGTGGGGACCAGAACTGCACACAAAACTCCAAGTGCGGCCGCACCAGAGATGTGTACAGTTGCATCATGACGCTGCGACTCCTAAATTCAATCCCCCTACCAATAAACGCCAAAACTCCGTATGCCTTCTTAACAACCTTATCTACTTGTTTCCCAACTTTCAGGGAACTATGTACACATACACCTAGATCCCTCTGCTCCTCCACACTATTCAAAGTCCTCCCGTTAGCCCTATACTCAACACATCTGTTATTCCTACCGAAATGAATTACCTCACACTTCTCCACATTAAACTCCATCCGCCACCTCACAGCCCAGCTCTGCAACCTTTCTAAGTCACCCTGCAAACTATGACACCCTTCCACACAATCTACCACACCTCCGACTTTGGTGTCATCAGCAAACTTACTAATCCACCCAACTATACCCTCATCCAGATCATTAATAAAAATTACAAACAGCAGTGGCCCCAAAACAGATCCCTGAGGCACACCACTCGTAACCGAACTCCATGACGAATATTTCCCATCAACCCCCACTCTCTGTCTCCTATCTGCTAGCCAATTCCTGATCCAATTACCTAGATCACCCCCAATCCCATACATCTGCATTTTCTGCAGAAGCCTACCATGGTGAACCTTATCAAACGCCTTGCTAAAACTCTTTATTAACACCCTCACTGACTCCAACTCTTCATTCACTGCCTCACTGACTCTAACTCTTCATTCACTGCCTCACTGACTCTAACTCTTCATTCACTCCCTCACTGACTCGAACTCTTTATTCACTCCCTCACTGACTCTAAGTCTTCATTCACTCCCTCACTGACTCTAACTCTTTATTCACTCCCTCACTGACTCTAAGTCTTCATTCACTCCCTCACTGACTCTAACTCTTCATTCACTCCCTCACTGACTCTAACTCTTCATTCACTCCCTCACTGACGCTAACTCGTCATTCTCTCCCTCACTGACTCTAACTCTTCATTCACTCCCTCACTGACTCTAACTCTTCATTCACTCCCTCACTGAGTCTAACTCTTAATTCACTCCCTCGCTGACTCTAACTCTTCATTCACTCCCTCACTGACTCTAAAGCTTCATTCAATTCCTCACAGACTCTAACTCTTCATTCACTTCCTCACTGACTCTAACTCTTCATTTGCTCCCTCACTGACTCTAACTGTTCATTCACTCCCTCACTGACTCTAACTGTTCATTCACTCCCTCACTGACTCTAACTCTTCATTCACTCCCTCACTGACTCTAACTGTTCATTCACTTCCTCACTGACTCTAACTGTTCATTCACTCCCTCACTGACTCTAACTCTTCATTCACTCCCTCACTGACTCTAACTCTTCATTCACTCCCTCACTGACTCTAACTCTTCATTCACTCCCTCACTGACTCTAACTCTTCATTCACTCCCTCACTGACGCTAACTCTTCATTCTCTCCCTCACTGAAACTAACTCTTCATTCACTCCCTCACTGACTCTAACTCTTCATTCACTCCCTCACTGACTCTAACTCTTCATTCACTCCCTCACTGAGTCTAACTCTTCATTCACTCCCTCACTGACTCTAACTCTTCATTCACTCCCTCACTGACTCTAACTCTTAATTCACTCCCTCACTGACTCTAACTCTTCATTCTCTCCCTCACTGACTCTAAAGCTTCATTCACTCCCTCACTGACTCTAACTCTTCATTCACTCCCTCACTGACTCTAACTCTTCATTCACTCCCTCACTGACTCTAACTCTTCATTCACTCCCTCACTGACTCTAATTCTTCATTCTCTCCCTCACTGACTCTAACTCTTCATTCACTCCCTCACTGACTCTAACTCTTCATTCAATCCCTCACTGACTCTAACTCTTCATTCACTCCCTCACTGACTCTAACTCTTCATTCGCTCCCTCACTGACTCTAATTCTTCATTCTCTCCCTCACTGACTCTAACTCTTCATTCACTCCCTCACTGACTCTAACTCTTCATTCAATCCCTCACTGACTCTAACTCTTCATTCACTCCCTCACTGACTCTAACTCTTCATTCACTCCCTCACGGACACTAACTCTTCATTCACTCCCTCACTGACTCTAACTCTTCATTCACTCCCTCACTGACTCTAACTCTTCATTCAATCCCTCACTGACTCTAACTCTTCATTCACTCCCTCACTGACTCTAACTCTTCATTCACTCCCTCACGGACACTAACTCTTCATTCAATCCCTCACTGACTCTAACTCTTCATTCACTCCCTCACTGACTCTAACTCTTCATTCACTCCCTCACTGACTCTAACTCTTCATTCAATCCCTCACTGACTCTAACTCTTTATTCACTCCCTCACTGACTCTAACTCTTCATTCGCTCCCTCACTGACTCTAATTCTTCATTCACTCCCTCACTGACTCTAACTCTTCATTCAATCCCTCACTGACTCTAACTCTTCATTCACTCCCTCACTGACTCTAACTCTTCATTCACTCCCTCACTGACGCTAACTCTTCATTCTCTCCCTCACTGAAACTAACTCTTCATTCATTCCCTCACTGACTCTAACTCTTCATTCACTCCCTCACTGAGTCTAACTCTTCATTCACTCCCTCACTGACTCTAAAGCTTCATTCACTCCCTCACTGACTCTAACTCTTCATTCACTCCCTCACTGAGTCTAACTCTTCATTCACTCCCTCACTGACTCTAAAGCTTCATTCACTCCCTCACTGACTCTAACTCTTCATTCTCTCCCTCACTGACTCTGACTCTTCGTTCACTCCCTCACTGACTCTAACTCTTCATTCTCTCCCTCACTGACTCTAACTCTTCATTCACTCCCTCACTGACTCTAACTCTTCATTCACTCCCTCACTGACTCTAACTCTTCATTCACTCCCTCACTGACTCTAACTGTTCATTCACTCCCTCACTGACTCTAACTCTTCATTCACTCCCTCACTGATTCTAACTGTTCATTCACTCCCTCACTGACTCTAACTCTTCATTCACTCCCTCACTGACTCTAACTCTTCATTCACTCCCTCACTGACTCTAACTGTTCATTCACTCCCTCACTGACTCTAACTCTTCATTCACTCCCTCACTGACTCTAACTCTTCATTCACTCCCTCACTGACTCTAACTGTTCATTCACTTCCTCACTCACTCTAACTCTTCATTCTCTCCCTCACTGACTCTAACTCTTCATTCACTCCCTCACTGACTCTAACTGTTCATTCACTCCCTCACTGACTCTAACTCTTCATTCACTCCCTCACTGACTCTGACTCTTCGTTCACTCCCTCACTGACTCTAACTCTTAATTCACTCCCTCACTCACTCTAACTCTTCATTCACTGCCTCACTGACTCTAACTCATAATTCACTCCCTCACTCACTCTAACTCTTCATTCACTCCCTGACTGACTCTAACTCTTAATTCACTCCCTCACTGACACTGATTCTTCATTCATTCGCTCACTGACTCTAACTCTTCATTCACTCCCTCACTGACTCTAACTCTTCATTCACTCCCTCACTGACTCTAACTCTTCATTCACTCCCTCACTGACCCTAACTCTTCATTCACTCCCTCACTGACTCTAACTCTTCATTCACTCCCTCACTGACTCTAACTCTTCATTCACTCCCTCACTGACTCTAACTCTTCATTCACTCCGTCACTGACTCTAACTCTTCATTCACTCCCTCACTGGCTCTGACTCTTCATCCACTCCCTCACTGACTCTAACTCTTCATTCATACGCTCACTGACTCTAACTCTTCATTCACTCCCTCACTGACTCTAACTCTTCATTCATACGCTCACTGACTCTAACTCTTCATTCACTCCGTCACTGACTCTAACTCTTCATTCACTCCCTCACTGACTCTAACTCTTCATTCACTCCCTCACTGACCCTAAATCTTCATTCATTCCTCACTGAATCTCATTCTTCATTCACTCCCTCACTGACTCTAACTCTTCATTCACTCTTACTGACACTAACTCTTCATTCACTTCCTCACTGACTCTAACTCTTCATTCACTCCCTCACTGACTCTAACTCTTCATTCTCTCCCTCACTGACTCTAACTCTTCATTCTCTCCCTCACTGACTCTAACTCTTCATTCACTCCCTCACTGACTCTAACTCTTCATTCTCTCCCTCACTGACTCTAACTCTTCATTCTCTCCCTCACTGACTCTAACTCTTAATTCACTCCCTCACTGACTCTAACTCTTCATTCACTCCCTCACTGACACTAAATCTTCATTCACTCCCCCACTGACTCTAACTCTTCATTCACTCCCTCACTGACTCTAACTCTTCATTCACTCCCTCACTGACTCTAACTCTTCATTCACTCCCTCACTGACTCTAACTCTTCATTCACTCCCTCACTGACTCTAACTCTTCATTCAGTCCCTCACTGACTCTACCTCTTCATTCACTCCCTCACAGACTCTAACTCTTCATTCACTCCCTCGTTGACTCTCACTCTTCATTCACTCCACACTGACTCTACCTCTTCATTCACTCCCTCACTGACTCTAACTCTTCATTCACTTCCTCACTGACTCTAACTCTTCATTCACTCCCTCACTGAGTCTAACTCTTAATTCACTCCCTCACTGACTCTAACTCTTCATTCACTCCCTCACTGACTCTAACTCTTCGTTAACTCCCTCACTGACTCTAACTCTTCATTCACTACCTCACTGACTCTAACTCATCATTCACTCCCTCACTGACTCTAAAGCTTCATTCAATTCCTCACAGACTCTAACTCTTCATTCACTCCCTCACTGACTCTAACTCTTCATTCACTCCCTCACTGACTCTAACTCTTCGTTAACTCCCTCACTGACTCTAACTCTTCATTCACTACCTCACTGACTCTAACTCATCATTCACTCCCTCACTGACTCGAAAGCTTCATTCAATTCCTCACAGACTCTAACTCTTCATTCACTCCCTCACTGACTCTAACTCTTCATTTGCTCCCTCAGTGACTCTAACTCTTCATTCACTCCCTCACTGACTCTAACTTTTCATTCACTTCCTCACTGACTCTAACTCTTCATTCACTGCCTCACTGACTCTAACTCATAATTCACTCCCTCACTCACTCTAACTCTTAATTCACTCCCTCACTCACTCTAACTCTTCATTCACTCCCTCACTGACTCTAACTCTTAATTCACTCCCTCACTGACTCTAACTCTTCATTCAGTCCCTCACTGACCCTAACACTTCATTCACTCCCTCACTGACTCTAACTCTTCATTCACTCCCTCACTGACCCTAACTCTTCATTCACTCCCTCACTGACTCTAACTCTTCATCCACTCCCTCACTGACTCTAACTCTTCATTCATTCGCTCACTGACTCTAACTCTTCATTCACTCCCTCACTGGCTCTAATTCTTCATCCACTCCCTCACTGACTCTAACTCTTCATTCACTCCCTCACTGACTCTAACTCTTCATTCACTCCCTCACTGACTCTAACTTTCATTCACTCCCTCACTGACTCTAACTCTTCATTCACTCCCTCACTGACTCTAACTCATCGAACATAGAACATTACAGCGCAGAACAGGCCCTTCGGCCCACGATGTTGCGCCGACCAGTTAAAAAACAATGACCCACTAGCCTAAACCAATCCCTTTTCATCCATAAACCTATCCACAGATCTTTTAAACGCCCCCAAACTAGGTGCATTTACAACTGCAGCTGGCAGGGCATTCCAGTCCCTCACCACCCTCTGGGTAAAGAACCTACTCCTGACATCTGTCCTATAACTACCCCCCCTTAATTTAAAATCGTGCCCCCTCGTGCTAGCTTTCTCCATCCTAGGAAAAAGGCTATCACTATCTACCCTGTCTAAACCTCTAATCATCTTATATGTTTCAATGAGATCCTCTCTTAGCCGCCTTCTTTCCAGCGAAAACAACCCCAAATCTCTCAGTCTCTCCTCATAGGATCTCCCCTCCATACCAGGCAACATCCTGGTAAACCTCCTCTGCACCCTCTCCAAAGCCTCTACATCCTTCCTGTAATGTGGGGACCAGAACTGCACACAAAACTCCAAGTGCAGCCGCACCAGAGATGTGTACAGTTGCATCATGACGCTGCGACTCCTAAATTCAATCCCCCTACCAATAAACGCCAAAACTCCGTATGCCTTCTTAACAACCTTATCTACTTGTTTCCCAACTTTCAGGGAACTATGTACACATACACCTAGATCCCTCTGCTCCTCCACACTATTCAAAGTCCTCCCGTTAGCCCTATACTCAACACATCTGTTATTCCTACCGAAATGAATTACCTCACACTTCTCCACATTAAACTCCATCCGCCACCTCACAGCCCAGCTCTGCAACCTTTCTAAGTCACCCTGCAAACTATGACACCCTTCCACACAATCTACCACACCTCCGACTTTGGTGTCATCAGCAAACTTACTAATCCACCCAACTATACCCTCATCCAGATCATTAATAAAAATTACAAACAGCAGTGGCCCCAAAACAGATCCCTGAGGCACACCACTCGTAACCGAACTCCATGACGAATATTTCCCATCAACCCCCACTCTCTGTCTCCTATCTGCTAGCCAATTCCTGATCCAATTACCTAGATCACCCCCAATCCCATACATCTGCATTTTCTGCAGAAGCCTACCATGGTGAACCTTATCAAACGCCTTGCTAAAACTCTTTATTAACACCCTCACTGACTCCAACTCTTCATTCACTGCCTCACTGACTCTAACTCTTCATTCACTGCCTCACTGACTCTAACTCTTCATTCACTCCCTCACTGACTCGAACTCTTTATTCACTCCCTCACTGACTCTAAGTCTTCATTCACTCCCTCACTGACTCTAACTCTTTATTCACTCCCTCACTGACTCTAAGTCTTCATTCACTCCCTCACTGACTCTAACTCTTCATTCACTCCCTCACTGACTCTAACTCTTCATTCACTCCCTCACTGACGCTAACTCGTCATTCTCTCCCTCACTGACTCTAACTCTTCATTCACTCCCTCACTGACTCTAACTCTTCATTCACTCCCTCACTGAGTCTAACTCTTAATTCACTCCCTCGCTGACTCTAACTCTTCATTCACTCCCTCACTGACTCTAAAGCTTCATTCAATTCCTCACAGACTCTAACTCTTCATTCACTTCCTCACTGACTCTAACTCTTCATTTGCTCCCTCACTGACTCTAACTGTTCATTCACTCCCTCACTGACTCTAACTGTTCATTCACTCCCTCACTGACTCTAACTCTTCATTCACTCCCTCACTGACTCTAACTGTTCATTCACTTCCTCACTGACTCTAACTGTTCATTCACTCCCTCACTGACTCTAACTCTTCATTCACTCCCTCACTGACTCTAACTCTTCATTCACTCCCTCACTGACTCTAACTCTTCATTCACTCCCTCACTGACTCTAACTCTTCATTCACTCCCTCACTGACGCTAACTCTTCATTCTCTCCCTCACTGAAACTAACTCTTCATTCACTCCCTCACTGACTCTAACTCTTCATTCACTCCCTCACTGACTCTAACTCTTCATTCACTCCCTCACTGAGTCTAACTCTTCATTCACTCCCTCACTGACTCTAACTCTTCATTCACTCCCTCACTGACTCTAACTCTTAATTCACTCCCTCACTGACTCTAACTCTTCATTCTCTCCCTCACTGACTCTAAAGCTTCATTCACTCCCTCACTGACTCTAACTCTTCATTCACTCCCTCACTGACTCTAACTCTTCATTCACTCCCTCACTGACTCTAACTCTTCATTCACTCCCTCACTGACTCTAATTCTTCATTCTCTCCCTCACTGACTCTAACTCTTCATTCACTCCCTCACTGACTCTAACTCTTCATTCAATCCCTCACTGACTCTAACTCTTCATTCACTCCCTCACTGACTCTAACTCTTCATTCGCTCCCTCACTGACTCTAATTCTTCATTCTCTCCCTCACTGACTCTAACTCTTCATTCACTCCCTCACTGACTCTAACTCTTCATTCAATCCCTCACTGACTCTAACTCTTCATTCACTCCCTCACTGACTCTAACTCTTCATTCACTCCCTCACGGACACTAACTCTTCATTCACTCCCTCACTGACTCTAACTCTTCATTCACTCCCTCACTGACTCTAACTCTTCATTCAATCCCTCACTGACTCTAACTCTTCATTCACTCCCTCACTGACTCTAACTCTTCATTCACTCCCTCACGGACACTAACTCTTCATTCAATCCCTCACTGACTCTAACTCTTCATTCACTCCCTCACTGACTCTAACTCTTCATTCACTCCCTCACTGACTCTAACTCTTCATTCAATCCCTCACTGACTCTAACTCTTTATTCACTCCCTCACTGACTCTAACTCTTCATTCGCTCCCTCACTGACTCTAATTCTTCATTCACTCCCTCACTGACTCTAACTCTTCATTCAATCCCTCACTGACTCTAACTCTTCATTCACTCCCTCACTGACTCTAACTCTTCATTCACTCCCTCACTGACGCTAACTCTTCATTCTCTCCCTCACTGAAACTAACTCTTCATTCATTCCCTCACTGACTCTAACTCTTCATTCACTCCCTCACTGAGTCTAACTCTTCATTCACTCCCTCACTGACTCTAAAGCTTCATTCACTCCCTCACTGACTCTAACTCTTCATTCACTCCCTCACTGAGTCTAACTCTTCATTCACTCCCTCACTGACTCTAAAGCTTCATTCACTCCCTCACTGACTCTAACTCTTCATTCTCTCCCTCACTGACTCTGACTCTTCGTTCACTCCCTCACTGACTCTAACTCTTCATTCTCTCCCTCACTGACTCTAACTCTTCATTCACTCCCTCACTGACTCTAACTCTTCATTCACTCCCTCACTGACTCTAACTCTTCATTCACTCCCTCACTGACTCTAACTGTTCATTCACTCCCTCACTGACTCTAACTCTTCATTCACTCCCTCACTGATTCTAACTGTTCATTCACTCCCTCACTGACTCTAACTCTTCATTCACTCCCTCACTGACTCTAACTCTTCATTCACTCCCTCACTGACTCTAACTGTTCATTCACTCCCTCACTGACTCTAACTCTTCATTCACTCCCTCACTGACTCTAACTCTTCATTCACTCCCTCACTGACTCTAACTGTTCATTCACTTCCTCACTCACTCTAACTCTTCATTCTCTCCCTCACTGACTCTAACTCTTCATTCACTCCCTCACTGACTCTAACTGTTCATTCACTCCCTCACTGACTCTAACTCTTCATTCACTCCCTCACTGACTCTGACTCTTCGTTCACTCCCTCACTGACTCTAACTCTTAATTCACTCCCTCACTCACTCTAACTCTTCATTCACTGCCTCACTGACTCTAACTCATAATTCACTCCCTCACTCACTCTAACTCTTCATTCACTCCCTGACTGACTCTAACTCTTAATTCACTCCCTCACTGACACTGATTCTTCATTCATTCGCTCACTGACTCTAACTCTTCATTCACTCCCTCACTGACTCTAACTCTTCATTCACTCCCTCACTGACTCTAACTCTTCATTCACTCCCTCACTGACCCTAACTCTTCATTCACTCCCTCACTGACTCTAACTCTTCATTCACTCCCTCACTGACTCTAACTCTTCATTCACTCCCTCACTGACTCTAACTCTTCATTCACTCCGTCACTGACTCTAACTCTTCATTCACTCCCTCACTGGCTCTGACTCTTCATCCACTCCCTCACTGACTCTAACTCTTCATTCATACGCTCACTGACTCTAACTCTTCATTCACTCCCTCACTGACTCTAACTCTTCATTCATACGCTCACTGACTCTAACTCTTCATTCACTCCGTCACTGACTCTAACTCTTCATTCACTCCCTCACTGACTCTAACTCTTCATTCACTCCCTCACTGACCCTAAATCTTCATTCATTCCTCACTGAATCTCATTCTTCATTCACTCCCTCACTGACTCTAACTCTTCATTCACTCTTACTGACACTAACTCTTCATTCACTTCCTCACTGACTCTAACTCTTCATTCACTCCCTCACTGACTCTAACTCTTCATTCTCTCCCTCACTGACTCTAACTCTTCATTCTCTCCCTCACTGACTCTAACTCTTCATTCACTCCCTCACTGACTCTAACTCTTCATTCTCTCCCTCACTGACTCTAACTCTTCATTCTCTCCCTCACTGACTCTAACTCTTAATTCACTCCCTCACTGACTCTAACTCTTCATTCACTCCCTCACTGACACTAAATCTTCATTCACTCCCCCACTGACTCTAACTCTTCATTCACTCCCTCACTGACTCTAACTCTTCATTCACTCCCTCACTGACTCTAACTCTTCATTCACTCCCTCACTGACTCTAACTCTTCATTCACTCCCTCACTGACTCTAACTCTTCATTCAGTCCCTCACTGACTCTACCTCTTCATTCACTCCCTCACAGACTCTAACTCTTCATTCACTCCCTCGTTGACTCTCACTCTTCATTCACTCCTCACTGACTCTACCTCTTCATTCACTCCCTCACTGACTCTAACTCTTCATTCACTTCCTCACTGACTCTAACTCTTCATTCACTCCCTCACTGACTCTAACTCTTCATTCACTCCCTCGTTGACTCTAACTCTTCATTCACTCCTCACTGACTCTACCTCTTCATTCACTCCTCACTGACTCTACCTCTTCATTCACTCCCTCACTGACTCTAACTCTTCATTCACTCCCTCACTGATCTAACTCTTCATTCACTCCCTCACTGACTCTAACTCTTCATTCACTCCCTCACTGACTCTAACTCTTCATTCACTCCCTCACTGATCTAACTCTTCATTCACTCCCTCACTGACTCTAACTCTTCATTCACTCCCTCGCTGACTCTAACTCTTCATTAACTGATTACATCAAGATTGGGGGAACGGCAAATTGTGCGGAGGGTGTGGAGAGTCTGCAGAAGGATCTAGATAGGCTGGGCGAATGGGCCAGGAACAGGCAAATGGAATTTAATGTTGGCAAGTGTGAGGTGGTCCACTTTGGTAGGAATAATGGTAGGAAGGACTATTACTTACGGGACGAAAAACTGCAGCATGCGACGGTGCAGAGGGACCTCGGGGTCCTTGTGCATGAGTCGCAAAAACCCAGCTTGCAGGTGCAGCAGGTGGTCAGGAAGGCGAATGGGATGCTGGCCTTCATAGCGAAGGGGGTTGAATATAAAAGTAGGGAGGTCTTGCTACAGCTGTATAGGGCATTGGTGAGGCCGCAGCTGGAGTACTGTGTGCAGTTTTGGTTGCCACACTTACGCAAGGATATTTTGGCCTTGGAGGGAGTGCAGAGGAGGTTTACTAGGCTGATACCGGAGTTGAGGGGATTGAGCTATGAGGAGAGGCTGAATAAACTGGGCTTGTACTCGTTAGAGTTTAGAAGAATGAGGGGAGATCTCATTGAGACGTATAAGATGATGAATGGGATGGATAGGATAGAGGTGGAGAGACTCTTCCCACTCAGAAAGGACAGTAGGACTAGGGGGCACAGCCTCAAGATAAAGTGGGGGTGTTTTAGAACGGAGTTGAGGAGGAACTTCTTCACTCAAAGGGTGGTGAATCTCTGGAATTCTCTGCCCGTTGAAGTGGTGGAGGCTGCCTCGCTAAATATTTTTAAGAAGCGGGTTGATGGGTTTTTGATAAGAGAGGGGATTAAGGGTTATGGGGAGAGGGCAGGAATGTGGAACTGAGCCACGACAGATCAGCCATGATCTTATTGAATGGCGGGGCAGGCTCGAAGGGCTAGATGGCCTACTCCTGCTCCTATTTCTTATGTTCTTATGTTCACTGACTCCAGCTCTTCATTTGCTCACCAATTGGATAGTATGAGAGACAGAATGTAGCCATGTTTCCAGTGGCTGATTGCCTTCGATTGAAAGGGAGATGAACGAACAAGGCTTACTTCCCAGCACTGTCCATTGAGCCCTGTGTGAGAGAGACAGATGAAATCAGTCTGCACTTCTGCTTTCACTTTCTGTATAGTTTATTCAAGCATCAGCAAGAGAGGGAAATTTGCCTGAGAACTCATCAAATTCATAAAACATAGAACATAGAACATTACAGCGCAGAACAGGCCCTTCGGCCCACGATGTAGCGCCGACCAGTTACAAAACAATGACCCACTAGCCTAAACCAATCCCTTCTCGTCCATAAACCTATCCACAGATCTCTTAAACGCCCCCAAACTAGGTGCATTTACAACTGCAGCTGGCAGGGCATTCCAGTCCCTCACCACCCTCTGGGTAAAGAACCTACCCCTGACATCAGTCCTATAACTACCCCCCCTTAATTTAAAGTCGTGCCCCCTCGTGCTAGCTTTCTCCATCCTAGGAAAAAGGCTATCACTATCTACCCTGTCTAAACCTCTAATCATCTTATATGTTTCAATGAGATCCCCTCTTAGCCTCCTTCTTTCCAGCGAAAACAACCCCAAATCTCTCAGTCTCTCCTCATAGGATCTCCCCTCCATACCAGGCAACATCCTGGTAAACCTCCTCTGCACCCTCTCCAAAGCCTCCACATCCTTCCTGTAATGTGGGGACCAGAACTGCACACAATACTCCAAGTGCAGCCGCACCAGAGATGTGTACAGTTGCATCATGACGCTGCGACTCCTAAATTCAATCCCCCTACCAATAAACGCCAAGACTCCGTGTGCCTTCTTAACAACCTTATCTACTTGATTCCCAACTTTCAGGGATCTATGTACACATACACCTAGATCCCTCTGCTCCTCCACACTATTCAAAGTCCTCCCGTTAGCCCTATACTCAACACATCTGTTATTCCTACCGAAATGAATTACCTCACACTTCTCCACATTAAACTCCATCCGCCACCTCTCAGCCCAGCTCTGCAACCTTTCTAAGTCATCCTGCAAACTATGACACCCTTCCTCACAATCTACCACACCTCCGACTTTGGTGTCATCAGCAAACTTACTAATCCACCCAACTATACCCTCATCCAGATCATTAATAAAAATTACAAACAGCAGTGGCCCCAAAACAGATCCCTGAGGCACACCACTCGTAACCGAACTCCATGACGAATATTTACCATCAACCACCACCCTCTGTCTCCTATCCGCTAGCCAATTCCTGATCCAATTACCTAGATCACCCCCAATCCCATACATCTGCATTTTCTGCAGAAGCCTACCATGGTGAACCTTATCAAACGCCTTGCTAAAATCCATATACACCACATCAACTGCCCTACCCCTATCCACCTCTTTGGTCACTTTCTCAAAGAACTCGATAAGGTTAGTAAGGCATGACCTACCCACTACAAAACCATGCTGACTGTCTCTAATCAACTCATTACTCTCCAAATAACTATAAAATAGATATTTGGAGAGTAATGAGTTGATTGGAGACAGTCAAATAGCCTTAATGACTATTGGCCAGTGGCTCTGACATCCATCATTATGCTCTTAGAACCCTAGAACCCTACAGTGCAGAAACAGGCCCTTCAGCCCATCGAGTCTGCACCGAACACAATCCCACCTAGACCCTATCCCCATATCCCTACACATTTTACCTGCTAATCCCTCTAACCTACACATCCCAGGATACTAAGGGGCAATTTTTAGCATAGCCAATGAACCTAACCCGCACATCTTTGGACTGTGGGAGGAAACCGGAGCACCCGGAGAAAACCCACGCAGACACGAGGAGAATGTGCAAACTCCACACAGGCAGTGACCCGAGCCGGGAATCGAACCCAGGACCCTGGAGCTGTGAACCAGCAGTGAAGTGCTTTAAAAGGTTAGTCATGGCCCGAATCAATTCCCCCCTCCTCGATTACTTGGATCCCCTACAGTTTGCTTACCGCCACACAGGTCCACAGCAGATGCTATTTCCCTCGGCCTGCACTCAACCCTGGAGCAAGGACTCCGATGTTACACTCCTATTTATTGACTACAGGTCAGCCTTCAACACTATTATTCCCATGAAACTCATCTCCAAACCCCATGACCTGGACCTCAGCACATCCCGCTACAACTGGACCGTTAACCTCCTAACTCACAGACATAGAACATAGAACATAGAACATAGAACATTACAACACAGAACAGGCCCTTCGGCCCACGATGTTGCGCCGACCAGTTACAAAACAATGACCCACTAACCTAAACCAATCCCTTTTCGTCCATAAACCTATCCACAGATCTCTTAAACGCCCCCAAACTAGGTGCATTTACAACTGCAGCAGGCAGGGCATTCCAGTCCCTCACCACCCTCTGGGTAAAGAACCTACCCCTGACATCTGTCCTATAACTACCCCCCCTTAATTTAAAATCGTGCCCCCTCGTGTTAGCTTTCTCCATCCTAGGAAAAAGGCTATCACTATCTACCTGTCTAAACCTCTAATCATCTTATATGTTTCAATGAGATCCCCTCTTAGCCGCCTTCTTTCCAGCGAAAACAACCCCAAATCTCTCAATCTCTCCTCATAGGATCTCCCCTCCATACCCGGCAACATCCTGGTAAACCTCCTCTGCACCCTCTCCAAAGCCTCTACATCCTTCTTGTAATGTGGGGACCAGAACTGCACACAAAACTCCAAGTGCGGCCGCACCAGAGATGTGTACAGTTGCATCATGACAACGATCAGTTCGGATAGGCAACACCATCTCCTCCACCATCATCCTCAACACCGGTGCCTCTCAAGGCCATGTTCTCAGCTCTCTACGATGCTCCTTGTGCATCTATGATTGTGGGCAAATTCCCTTCCAATCCGATTTTCAAGATGACACCACCATAGCGGTTCAGATCTCAAACAATGATGAGACAGAGCGCAGGAATGAGATAGAGATTCTGTTGACCTGGTTTAGCAACAATAATCTCTCCCTCAATATCAAAGGAGATTGTCATTGACTTCAGGAAGTGTAAAGGAAAACATGCCCCTCTCTACATTGACGGGGATGAAGTAGAAAGGGTCAAAAGCTTTGTGTTTTTCGGTGACCTGATCACCAACAACCTGCCCTGGTCCCCCCATGCCAACACTACAGTTAAGAAAGCCCCACCAACGCCTCTACATTCTCAGAAGACTAAGGAAATTTGACATGTCAGCTACGTCTCTCACTAACTGTTACAGATGCACAGTAGAAAACATTCTTTCTGGTTGCATCACAGCTTGGTATGTCTCCTACTCTGCACAAGGCCTCAAGGAACTGTGAAGGGTCATGAATGTAGCCCAATCCATCACTAAATAAGAACATAAGAAATAGGAGCAGGAGTAGGCCATCTGGCCCTTCGAGCCTGCCCCGCCATTCAATAAGATCAGTCGTGGCTCAGTTCCACCTTCCCGCCCTCTCCCCATAACCCTTAATCCCTTCTTTTATATAACATGGGGTTATGGAAATAGGACACAGGTGGGATTGTTGTCAAAGCAGGTTTGATGGGCCAAATGGCCTCCTTTTGCATTGGAGGGATTCTATGGTTCTGTTCTATGATTCTGAGAATGTGTGATTGTGTCAATGTGACCAAGTATGAAAGGGGTTATGAGAATGTGTTAGCATGAGATTGTTTGTGTGTGCGTGCGTGTGTATGTGAAAGTGTGTGCAAGTGTCTGAGCATGTGAACAAGAGTGAGTGAGATAGTGAGGATGTGTGTTTGTGCAGGAATAAGAACATAAGAACATAAGAAATAGGAGCAGGAGTAGGCCATCTGGCCCCTCGAGCCATCTGGCTGCCCCGCCATTCAATAAGATCATGGCTGATCTGTCGTGACTCAGTTCCACCTTCCCGCTCTCCCCATAACCCTTAATCCCCTCTCTTATCAAAAACCCATCAACCCGTTTCTTAAAAATATTTAGCGAGGCAGCCTCCACCACTTCAACGGGCAGAGAATTCCAGAGATTCACCACCCTTTGAGTGAAGAAGTTCCTCCTCAACTCTGTTCTAAACCGCACCCCCTTTATCTTGAGGCTGTGCCCCCTAGTCCTACTGTCTTTTTTGAGCGGGAACAGTCTCTCCACCTCTATCCTATCCATCCCATTCATCATCTTATACGTCTCAATGAGATCTCCCCTCATTCTTCTAAACTCTAACGAGTACAAGCCTAGTTTATTCAGCCTCTCCTCATAGCTCAATCCCCTCAACTCCGGTATCAGCCGAGTAAACCTCCTCTGCACTCCCTCCAAGGCCAAAATATCCTTGCACAGGTGCGGCGCCCAAAACTGCACACAGTACTCCAGCTGCGGCCTCACCAATGCCCTATACAGCTGCAGCAAGACCTCCCTACTTTTATATTCAATCCCCCTCGCTTAACTTTTTGGCTATGGGAGGAATCACGCAGACAGTGCTTAGGGGAGTCACATAGATAATGCTCATCGTCTATCTGAGGAATCACACAGATGATGTGTGAGAGAGCGTATGTGTGTGTATGGGAGTGTGGGAGATGGGGAATGTGACTGAAACATGTGTCTGTGCTTGTGGGTAAGTGAGTATATGTGGGAGAATGTGTGTCAGAAAGTGTATTACTGAGTATATGTGTGTTTGTCAATGTGATTGTGCTTTCAATTACGGGAGTAACATTGTGTGATTGTGTGTGTGTGAAGTTGTGTGGGTGTGCATGTGTGTTTGTTTGTATTTGTTGTCAAGAGTGAGTGCATAATGTGACAGAGACTGTGTGAATGAGTTTGTCATCCTTCGTCGTCCAATACTTCCCCGGAGCGGAGAAGCTACGACATCTTCTCCGGAGTCTTCAACATATCATTGATGAAGACGAACATCTCGCCAGGGCTATCCCCACACCCCCACCTCTTGCTTTCAGACAACCACACAACCTCAAACAGACCATTGTTCGCAGCAAACTACCCAGCCTTCAGGAGAACAGTGACCACAATACCACACAACCCTGCCACAGCAACCTCTGCAAGACATGCCAGATCATCGACATGGATACCATCATCACACGTGAGAATACCATCCACCAGGTACATGGTAAATACTCTTGCAACTCGGCCAACATTGTCTACCTGATACGTTGCAAGAAAGGATGTCCTGAAGCATGGTACATTGGGGAGACCATGCAGACGCTACGACAACGGATGAATGAACATCGCTCGACATTCACCAGGCAAGACTGTTCCCTTCCTGTTGGCGAACACTTCAGCGGTCACGGGCATTCAGCCTCTGACCTTCGGGTAAGCATTCTCCAAGGCGGCCTTCACGACACACGACAGCGCAGAGTCGCTGAGCAGAGACTGATAGCCAAGTTCCGCACACATGAGGACGGTCTCAACAGGGATCTTGGGTTCATGTCGCACTATCTGTAACCCCCGTGAATTGCCTGGGTTTGCAAAACCTCACTTACTGTACTGTCTGGGGACAATACACATCTCTTTAAACTGTGATCAGTGCTCCTTCCACTCACATTATCAGCCACTTTAAGACTTGAACAGCAGGTTAGGTGTAAGGATTCACATTCTAATCAGCAACTGTCTGTGCTTTATATGCTCTGTCTGAGGCCAGAACTCTCCATTCACCTGACGAAGAGGCAGCCCCCTCGAAAGCTTGTGAGAATATTATCAAATAAATCGGTTGGACTAAAACCTGGTGTTGTCAGACTTTTTACTGAATGAGTTTGAGACAGTGAGCAGGTGTAAATGAATGAGAGATAGTGATACACAATGTGTATATATATGTGTGCAAGTCAGAAAGTGTGAGAGTGGTGTGATTTCTCCCCTGTAACCAATATGTACCATCTGTGTGATTCCTCCAGTAGTCAATAAGCATCATCTAATGAGCTCAGATGAGCATCATCTGCACAATTCCTCCCATAGCTGAAGAGTTGAGTCTGTATAATTCCTCTTGTAGATGATGAGCTGGTTCTGTCTGATTGCCCTCACTGACATGTGGCTCACATCTCTGTGATTCCTGCATTCCTGCACACGCAGCGTATTCCCTCCGGAGAGATGGTTTAGAATGTGAAGCATGAGGAATGTGGAAGGGCCTTCCCCAAAGCGGGGAAGGGACAAATGGGAGAGGGAATGGGGGAGGCAAGAGGGGAGGGGGAGGCAAGAGGGGAGGGGGAGGAGGCAGTAAGGGAAGAGGGGGAGGTGAGTGAGGAAGGGGAGGGGAAGGAGGAGGGCCAGGTAAGGGAGGAGGGAGAGAGCAGGCAGGCAGAGAATGGGGAAGGGGGAACTGGAACAGGAGGGGAGAGAGGAATGTGTTGTGGAAAGGAGGAATGGGAGATTTTGATTTGATTTACTGTCACATGTATTAGTATACAGTTAAAATTACTGTTTCCTGCATGCCAAATAGAGGGGGAATGGGGAGAGATTAAGGGAGTGGAAGAGTTAATGATTTGGAAGGAAGAACGGTAGGAAGGACTATTACTTACGGGGCGAAAAACTGCAGCAGGCGACGGTGCAGAGGGACCTCGGGGTCCTTGTGCATGAGTCGCAAAAACCCAGCTTGCAGGTGCAGCAGGTGGTCAGGAAGGCGAATGGGATGCTGGCCTTCATAGCGAGGGGGATTGAATATAAAAGTAGGGAGGTCTTGCTGCAGCTGTATAGGGCATTGGTGAGGCCGCAGCTGGAGTACTGTGTGCAGTTTTGGGCGCCGCACCTGCGCAAAGATATTTTGGCCTTGGAGGGAGTGCAGAGGAGGTTTACTAGGCTGATACCGGAGTTGAGGGGATTGAGCTATGAGGAGAGGCTGAATGAACTAGGCTTGTACTTGTTGGAGTTTAGAAGAATGAGGGGAGATCTCATTGAGACGTATAAGATGATGAATGGGATGGATAGGATAGAGGTGGAGAGACTCTTCCTGCTCAAAAAAGACAGTAGGACTAGGGGGCACAGCCTCAAGGTAAAGGGGAGGCAGTTTAGAACAGAGTTGAGGAGGAACTTCTTCACTCAAAGGGTGGTGAATCTCTGGAATTCTCTGCCCGTTGAAGTGGTAGAGGCTGCCTCGCTAAATATTTTTAAGAAACAGGTTGATGGGTTTTTGATAAGCGAGGGGAATTAAGGGTTATGGGGAGAGGGCGGGAAGGTGGAACTGAGCCACGACAGATCAGCCATGATCTTATTGAATGGCGGGGCAGGCTCGAAGGGCCAGATGGCCTACTCCTGCTCCTATTTCTTATGCTCTTATGAGTGAAAGAGGAAATAGAGAGGGACAGAGTAATGGGTAGGGATAACACAATGGGGAGGAATGGGGATTAGAACAGTAACGGTGAGGATAGGGGCAATAAGGTGGCCGTGGGAATGGAAGAATGGAATGACGTGCATAGGCAGCTGGGATCAAATGGATTCCTTGAACACAATAGAAGTAAAGAGAGAAACCAGGAGGGCAAAAAGGGGGCACAAGGTTGTTTTGGCAGATAAGGCAAAGGAGAATCCAAATACATAGAGGCCGAAAGAGTAACTGGGGAGAGATTAGAGGCTCTTAAGATCTCAAGGCCATCTATGTGTGGATCTACAAGAGATGGGGTGAAATCCTAAGTGAATACTTCTCACCTGTATTCACTGTTGAGAAAAGCATTAGAGAACCTGGGGAAATAAACTGTGATGTCTTGGGGAGTGTACATAATACAGAAAAGGCAGTGCTGGAAGTCTTAAAGCGCATCAAGGTAGATCTGATGAAGTGTACCCCAGGTCATCGTGGGAGTCTAGGGAGGAAATTGGGGGGTCCCCTAGCAAAGATATTTGTATCGTCAATAGTCACATGTGAATTGCCTGAACATTAGAGGGTGGCAAATGTTGTGCCTTTATTTAAAAAGGGTTGCCGGGAAAAGCATGGTAACTATAGGCTGGTAAGCCTCACATCTGTGGTGGGTAAGTTGTGGAAAAGCATTTTGAGACAGGATCTACAGGGATTTTGAGATGCAAGGACTGATTAGGATCAGTCAGCATGGCTTTGTGAGTGGAAAATCACATCTCACAAATTTGATTCAGCTTTTTGAAGGGGTAATCAAGAAGGTAGATGAGGGCAGTGCAGTTATTGTTGTCTATACGGAATTTAGCAAGGTCTTTGACATGATACCGCATTGTAGGTGGTCGCGTAAAGTTAAGTCTCATGGAATCCTGGATGAGGTAGCTAAATGGATACAAAAGCCAGAAGATAGTTGTGGGGGGGGGGGGGTTTCAAACTGGAGGCCTGTGACCAGTGGTGTGCCTCAGGGATTGGTGCTGGGTCCACTGCTACTTTGTCATTTATATTAATGATATGAACGTGAATATAAGAGACATGGTTAGTAAGTTTGCAACTGACACCAAGGTTGGTGGCATAGTGGACAGGGAAGAAGATTATCTTGGATTGCAACGGGATCTTGATCAATTGGGCCAGTGGGCTGATGAATGGCAGATGGAGTTAAACTTAGAAAAAGTGCATGGAAATTGAACCAGGAAATTGAATGGTAAGGCACTGAGCAGAGTCATACAACAAAGAGATCTCGAGTTACGGTTCATAGCTCCTTGAAAGTGGACAGGGTGGTGAAGAAGGTTTGGTTTCATGGGTCAGAACATTGAATTAGGAGTTGGGACATTTTATTGAAGTTGTGCAAGACATTGGTAAGGCCACACTTGTAATGCAGTGTTCAGTTCTGAACACTCTATTATATAAAGGATGTTACTAAACTAGAAAGCATGCAGAAAAGACATACCGGGGGATCTAAAATGAGAGGGCACAGATTTAAGGTGAGAGGGGAGAGATACAAAAGGATCCAGAAGGTACTGAGTGTCTGGAACAAGCTGCCAGAGATAATAGTAGAAATAGAACCCTACAGTGCAGAAACAGGCCCTTCGGCCCATCGAACACAATCCCACCCAGACCCTATCCCCATATCCCTACACATTTTACCTGCTAATCCCTCTAACCTACACATCCCAGGACACTAAGGGGCAATTTTAGCATAGCCAATGAACCTAACCCGCACATCTTTGGACTGTGGGAGGAAACCGGAGCACCCGGAGAAAACCCACGCAGACATGAGGAGAATGTGCAAACTCCACACAGGCAGTGACCCGAGCCGGGAATCGAACCCAGGACCCTGGAGCTGTGAAGCAGCAGTGCTAACCCACTGTGCTTTTGTCTTTTAAGGAGCATTTAGAGGGTTACAAGGGTAAGATGGGTACAGAGGGATATGGGCCAAATGCAGGCAATGGGGGCGAGCTTAGAGGTTTAAAAAGAAAGGGTAGTATGGACAAGTTGGGCCGAAGGGCTGTTTCCATGCTGTAAATGCCTATGACTCCAGCTCAGCGAGGCTGAATAGGGATAGGAGAGTTAGAGCAAAAGATACTTTGGAAGGATTTAATGGAGTGGTTGATAATAATTGATCAGATTCCCGATTGTGTAACCAGCACAGTTCTCAATGGGAGCAGTGAGAATGGGAATTTCCTATGTAAACAGGTAACACTGCAGTTACTGGCTGTGACCAGCAGGCAGCATCTTATCTTCATTGTGTCCGAACCACTGCATCCTCAGCATTGACTGCTGTAGAATACACTTCTGGGGCAAGCAACAGTGAGACAACTAACGCAGAGTTAGTGATGTTCCAGTGATTTCTTTCCGGACTGCGGCTTTGAGAGTCTGAGCTGGGATGAGTAGTTCACCCAGTGGGTGCACCTTCACTAAATCAGAATAACCTTCCCACATTGCTGCTTTCTGCCTCTCTTCACTTGCAGGTTTATCATGCTGTTAACTCAGGAATCTTGCTGTGGACAAATTAGATACTTCATTTTCACAGTTTAACATCTCACCCAAAAGTGACACCAACAAAATTGCAGCTCTCAGCACTGCTCCTGACAGTGCGGCACTCCCTCAGCACTGACCCTCTAACAGTGCGGCACTCCCTCAGCACTGACCCTCTGACAGTGCGGCACTCCCTCAGTACTGACCCTCTGACAGTGCGGAACTCCCTCAGCACTGACCCTCTGACAGTGCGGCACTCCCTCAGTACTGACCCTCTGACAGTGCGGCACTCCCTCAGTACTGACCCTCTAACAGTGCGGCACTCCCTCAGCAGTGACCCTCTGACAGTGCGGAACTCCCTCAGCACTGACCCTCTGACAGTGCGGCACTCCCTCAGTACTGACCCTCTAACAGTGCGGCACTCCCTCAGCAGTGACCCTCTGACAGTGCGGAACTCCCTCAGCACTGACCCTCTGACAGTGCGGCACTCCCTCAGCACTGACCCTCTGACAGTGCGGAACTCCCTCAGCACTGACCCTCTGACAGTGCGGCACTCCCTCAGTACTGACCCTCTGACAGTGCGGAACTCCCTCAGCACTGACCCTCTGACAGTGCAGCACTCTCTCAGCACTGACTCTCTGACAGTGCGGAACTCCCTCAGCACTGACCCTCTGACAGTGCGGCACTCCCTCAGTACTGACCCTCTGACAGTGCGGAACTCCCTCAGCACTGACCCTCTGACAGTGCGGAACTCCCTCAGCACTGACCCTCTGACAGTGCGGAACTCCCTCAGCACTGACCCTCTGACAGTGCGGAACTCCCTCAGCACTGACCCTCTGACAGTGCGGCACTCCCTCAGCACTGACACTCTGACAGTGCGGCACTCCCTCAGCACTGACCCTCTGACAGTGCAGCACTCCCTCAGCACTGACACTCTGACAGTGCGGCACTCCCTCAGCACTGACCCTCTGACAGTGCAGCACTCACTCAGTACTGACCATCTGACAGTGCAGCACTCCCTCAGCACTGACCATCTGACAGTGCGGTGCTCCCTCAGCACTGACCCTCTGACAGTGCAGCGATCACTCAGCACTGACCCTCTGACAGTGCTGCACTCCCTCAGCACTGACCCTCTGACAGTGCAGCACTCACTCAGTACTGACCCTCTGACAGTGCAGCACTCCCTCAGCACTGACCCTCTGACAGTGCAGCACTCACTCAGTACTGACCCTCTGACAGTGCAGCACGCCCTCAGCACTGACCCTCTGACAGTGCGGCACTCCCTCAGCACCGACCCTCTGACAGTGCGGCACTCCCTCAGCACTGACCCTCTGACAGTGCGGCACTCCCTCAGCACTGACCCTCTGACAGTGCAGCACTCCCTCCGCACTGACCCTCTGACAGTGCAGCACTCACTCAGTACTGACCCTCTGACAGTGCAGCACTCCCTCAGCACTGACCCACTGACAGTGCAGCACTCCCTCAGCACTGACCCTCTGACAGTGCGGCACTCCCTCAGTACTGACCCTCTGACAGTGCGGCACTTCCTCAGCACTGACCCTCTGACAGTGCAGCACTCCCTCAGCACTGACCCTCTGACAGTGCAGCACTCCCTCAGTACTGACCATCTGACAGTGTGGCACTCACTCAGCTCTGACCCTCTGACAGTGCAGCACTCCCTCAGTACTGACCCTCTGACAGTGCGGCATTCCCTCAGTACTGACCCTCTGACAGTGCAGCACTCCCTCAGTACTGACCCTCTGACAGTGCAGCGCTCCCTCAGTACTGACCCTCTGACAGTGCAGCACTCCCTCAGCACTGACCCTCTGACAGTGCAGCACTCCCTCAGCACTGACCCTCTGACAGTGCAGCACTCCCTCAGCACTGACCCTCTGACAGTGCGGCACTCACTCAGCTCTGACCCTCTGACAGTGCGGCACTCCCTCAGCACTGACCCTCTGACAGTGCGGCACTCCCTCAGTACTGACCCTCTGACAGTGCAGCACTCGCTCAGCACTGACCCTCTGACAGTGCAGCACTCCCTCAGTACTGACCCTCTGACAGTGCAGCACTCGCTCAGCACTGACCCTCTGACAGTGCGGCACTCCCTCAGCACTGACCCTCTGACAGTGCAGCACTCCCTCAGTACTGACCCTCTGACAGTGCAGCACTCCCTCAGTACTGACCCTCTGACAGTGCAGCACTCCCTCAGTACTGACCCTCTGATAGTGCAGCACGCCCTCAGCACTGACCCTCTGACAGTGCAGCACTCCCTCAGCACTGACCCTCTGACAGTGCAGCACTCCCTCAGTACTGACCCTCTGACAGTGCAGCACTCCCTCAGCACTGACCCTCTGACAGTGCGGCACTCCCACAGCACTGACCCTCTGACAGTGCGGCACTCCCTCAGCACTGACCCTCTGGCAGTGCAGCACTCCCTCAGCACTGACCCTCTGACAGTGCGGCACTCCCTCAGCACTGACCCCCTGACAGTGCATCACTCCCTCAGCACAGACCCTCTGACAGTGCGGCACTCCCTCAGTACTGACCCTCTGTCAGTGCAGCACTCCCTCAGTATTGACCGTCAGAAAGTGCGGCATTCACTCACTACTGACCCTCTGACAGTGCAGCACTTCCTCAGCACTGACCCTCTGACAGTGCAGCACTCCCTCAGTACTGACCCTCTGACACTGCGGCACTCCCTCAGCACTGAACCTCTGACAGTGCAGCAGTCCCTCAGCACTGACCCTCTGACAGTGCAGCGCTCCCTCAGCACTGACCCTCTGACAGTGCAGCACTCCCTCAGCACTGACCCTCTGACAGTGCGGCACTCCCTCAGCACTGACCCTCTGACAGTGCGGCGCTCCCTCAGCACTGACCCTCTGACAGTGTGGCGCTCCCTCAGCACTGACCCTCTGACAGTGCGGCACTCCCTCAGTACTGACCCTCTGACAGTGCGGCACTCCCTCAATACAGACCCTCTGATAGTGCAGCACTCCCTCAGCACTGAACCTCTGACAGTGCGGCACTCCCTCAGCACTGACCCTCTGACAGTGCAGCACTCCCTCAATACAGACCCTCTGATAGTGCAGCACTCCCTCAGGACTGACCCTCTGACAGTGCGGCACTCCCTCAGCACTGACCCTCTGACAGTGCAGCACTCCCTCAGGACTGACCCTCAGACAGTGCAGCACTCCCTCAGCACTGACCCTCTGACAGTGCAGTACTCCCTCAGCACTGACTCTCTGACAGTGCATCACTCCCTCAGCACTGACCCTCTGACAGTGCAGCACTCCCTCAGCACTGACCCTCTGACAGTGCATCACTCCCTCAGAGTGAGGCAGCGGGGAGTGTGAGGGAGACAGTGGGGAGGGTGAGTGAGGCAGTGGGGAGGGTGAGTGAGGTGTTGGGTAGGGTGAGTGAGGCGGTGGGGAGGGTGTGTGAGGCGGTGGGGAGGGTGAGTGAGGGGGTGGGGAGGGTGAGTGAGGGGGTGCGGAGGGTGAGTGAGGGTGTGGAGAGGATGAGTGAGGCGGTGGGGAGGGTGTGTGAGGGAGTGCGGAGGGGTTTGTGAGGGGGTGGGGAGGGTGAGTGAGGGGGTGGGGAGGGGTTTGTGAGGGGGTGGGGAGGGTGAGTGAGGGGGTGGGGAGGGTGAATGAGGCAGTGGGGAGAGTGTGTGAGGGGGTGGGGAGGGAGAGTGAGGTGTTGGGGAGGTTGAGTGAGGCGGTGGGGAGGGTGAGTGAGGGGGTGGGGAGGGTGAGTGAGGCGGTGGGGAGAGTGAGTGAGGGGGTGTGGAGGGTGAGTGACGGGGTGGGGAGGGTGATTGAGGGGGTGCGGAGGGTGAGTGAGGGGATCGGGAGGGTGAGTGAGGCGGTGGGGAGGCTGTGAGAGGGGGTGGGGAGGGTGAGTGAGGCAGTGGGGAGGGTGTGTGAGGGGGTCGGGAGGGTGAGTGAGGCGGTGGGGATGGTGAGTGAGGCAGTGGGGAGGGTGAGTGAGGCGGTGGGGAGGGTGAGTGAGGCGGTGGGGAGGGTGAGTGAGGCGGTGGGGAGGGTGACTGAGGCGGTGGGGAGGCTGTGAGAGGGGGTGGGGAGGGTGAGTGACGCGGTGGGGAGGGTGTGTGAGGGGGTGGGGAGGGTGAGTGATGCAGAGGGTAGAGTGAGTGAGGCAGTGGGGAGGGTGAGTGAGGCGGTGGGGAGGGTGTGTAAGGCAGTGGGGAGGGTGAGTGAGGCAGTGGGGAGAGTGAGTGAGGTGTTGGGGAGGGTGAGTGAGGCAGTGGGGAGGGTGTGTGAGGGGTTGGGGAGGGTGAGTGAGGCAGCGGGGAGGGTGAGTGAGGCAGTGGGAAGGGTGAGTGAGGGGGTGGGGAGCGTGAGTGAGGGGGTGGGGAGTGTGAGTGAAGGGATGCGGAGGGTGAGTGAGGGGGTCGGGAGGGTGAGTGAGGCGGAGGGGATGCTGAGTGAGGGGCTGGGGAGGGTGTGTGAGGGGGTGGGGAGGGTGTGTGAGGGGGTGGGGAAGGTGTGTGAGGCGGTGGGGAGGGTGTGTGAGGCGGTGGGGAGGGTGTGTGAGGGGGTGGGGAGGGTGTGTGAGGCTGTGGGGAGGGTGTGTGAGACGCTGGGGAGGGTGTGTGAGGCGGTGGGGAGGGTGTGTGAGGGGGTGGGGAGGGGGTGTGAGGGGGTGGGGACGGTGAGTGAGGCGGTGGGGAGGCTGTGTGAGGCGGTGGGGAGGGTGTGTGAGGGGGTGGGAAGGGTGAGTGAGGCGGTGTGGAGGGTGAGTGAGGTGTTGGGGAGGGTGAGTGAGGCGGTGGGGAGGGTATGTGAGGTGGTGGGGAGGGTGAGTGACGGGGTGGGGACGGTGAGTGAGGGGGTGGGGAGCGTGAGTGAGGCGGTGGGGAGGGTGTGTGAAGCAGTGGGGAGGGTGTGTGAGTCGCTGGGGAGGGTGAGTGAGGCGGTGGGGAGGGTTTTGTGAGGCGGTGGGGAGAGTGAGCGAGGGGGTGCGGAGGATGAGTGAGGGGGTCGGGAGGGTGAGTGAGGCGATGGGGAGGGTGTGTGAGGGGGTGGGGAGTGTGAGTGAGGTGGTGGGAAGGGTTTGTGAGGCAGTGGGGAGGGTGAGTGAGGCAGTGGGGAGGGTGTTGAGGCGGTGGGGAGGGTGTGTGAGGGGTTGGGGAGGGTGAGTGAGACGGTGGGGAGGGTGAGTGAGGCAGTGGGGAGGGTGAGTGAGGTGTTGGGGAGTGTGAGTGAGGCAGTGGGGAGGGTGAGTGAGGCAGTGGGGAGGGTGAGTGAGGTGTTGGGGAGGGTGAGTGAGTCGGTGGGTAGGGTGAGTGAGGCGGTGGGTAGGGTGAGTGAGGGGGTGGGGAGAGTGATTGAGGTGGTGCGGAGGGTGAGTGAGGGGGTCGGGAGGGTGAGTGAGGCGGTGGGGAGGTTGTGTGAGGGGGTGGGGAGGGTGAGTGAGGTGGTGGGGAGAGTGTGTGAAGGGGTGGGGAGGGTGAGTGAGGCGGTGGGGAGAGTGAGTGAGGGTGTGTTGAGGGTGAGTGACGGGGTGGGGAGGGTGATTGAGGGGGTGCGGAGGGTGAGTGAGGCGGTGGGTAGGGTGAGTGAGGGGGTGGGGAAGGTGAGCGAGGGGGTGGGTCGTGTGAGTGAGGGGGTGCGGAGGGTGACTGAGGGGGTCAGGAGGGTGAGTGAGGCGGTGGGGAGGGTGTGTGAAGCAGTGGGGAGGGTGAGTGAGTCGCTGGGGAGGGTGATTGAGGCGGTGGGGAGAGGTGTGTGAGGGGGTGGGGAGGATGAGTGAGTGGTTGGGGAGGGTGAGTGAGGCGGTGGGGAGAGGTTTGTGAGGGGGTGGGGAGTGTGATTGAGGCAGTGGGAAGGGTGTGTGAGGCGGTGGGGAGGGTGTGTGAGGCGGTGGGTAGAGTGAGTGAGGAGGTGGGGAGGGTGAGTGAGTGGGTGGGGAGGGTGAGTGAGGGGGTGCGGAGGGTGAGTGAGGGGGTCGGGAGGGTGAGTGAGGCGGTGGGGAGGGGTTTGTCAGGGGGTGGGGAGGATGAGTGAGGCGGTGGGGAGGGTGTGTGAGGCGGTGTGTAGAGTGAGTGAGGGGGTGGGGAGGGTGAGTGAGGGGGTGGGGAGGGTGAGTGAGGTGGTGGGGAGGGTGAGTGAGGCAGTGGGGAGGGTGTGTGAGGCGGTGGGGTGGGGTTTGTGAGGTGCTGGGGAGGATGAGTGAGGGGTTGGGGAGGGTGAGTGAGGCGGTGGGGAGGGTGAGTGAGGTGGTGGGGAGGGTGAGTGAGGCAGTGGGGAGGGTGAGTGAGGCAGTGGGGAGGGTGAGTGAGGCAGTGGGGAGGGTGTGTGAGGGGGTGGGGAGGGTGAGTGAGGCGATGGGGAGGGGTTTGTGAGGGGGTGGGCAGGATGAGTGAGGGGGTGGGGAGGGTGAATGAGGCGGTGGGGAGGGGTTTCTCAGGGGGTGGGGAGGGTGAGTGAGGCAGTGGGGAGGGTGTGTGAGGCAGTGGGGAGGGTGTGTGAGGCAGTGGGAAGAGTGAGTGAGGCAGTGGGGAGGGTGATTCAGGCTGTGGGGAGGTTGTGTGAGGCAGTGGGGAGGCTGAGTGAGGCAGTGGGGAGGGTGAGTGAGGCGGTGGGGAGGTTGAGTGAGGTGGTGGTGAGGGTGTGTGAGGCGGTGGGGAGGGTGAGTGAGGTGGTGGTGAGGGTGTGTGAGGCGGTGGGGAGGGTGAGTGAGGCGGAGGGGAGGGTGAGTGAGGCAGTGAGGATGGTGAGTGAGGCAGTGAGGAGGGTGAGTGAGGGAGTGGCGAGGGTGTGTGAGGCATTGGGGAGGGTGAGTGAGGGGGTGGGGAGGGTGTGTGAGGCGGTGGGGAGGGTGTGTGAGGGGATGGGGAGGGTGAGTGAGGTGGTGGTGAGGGTGTGTGAGGCGGTGGGGAGGGTGAGTGAGGCGGTGGGGAGGTTCTGTGAGGGGGTGGGGAGGGTGTGTGAGGCAGTGGGGAGGGTGAGTGAGGCAGTGAGGATGGTGAGTGAGGCAGTGGGGAGGTTGAGTGAGCCGTGGGGAGGGTGAGTGAGGCAGTGGGGAGGGTGAGTGAGGGGCTGGGGAGGGTGAGTGAGGTGTTGGGGAGGATGACTGAGACAGTGGGGAGGGCGAGTGAGGCGGTGGGGTGCGTGAGTGAGGCAGAGGTGAGGGTGAGTGAGGAAGTGGGGAGAGTGAGTGAGGGCAGTGGGGAGGGTCAGTGAGGCAGTGGGGAGGGTGAGTGAGGGGGTGGGGAGGGTGAGTGAGGCGTTGGGTAGGGTGAATGAGGGGATGGGGAGGTTGAGTGAGGCAGTGGGGAGGGTGTGTGAGGCTGTGTGGAGGGTGAGTAAGGCGGTGGGGACGGTGAGTGACGGTGTGGGGAGGGTGAGTGAGGCAGTGGGGAGGGTGAGTGCGGGGCTCGGGAGAGTGAGTGAGGCAGTGGGGATGGTTAGTGAGGGGCTGGGGAGGATGAGTGTGGCAGTGGGGAGGATGAGTGAGGCGGTGGAGAGGTTGAGTGAGGGGGTGGGGAGGGTGTGTGAGGCAGTGGGGAGGGTGAGTGAGGGGCTGGGGAGGGTGAGTGATGTGTTGGGGAGGATGAGTGTGGCAGTGGGGAGGATGAGTGAGGCGGTGGAGAGGTTGAGTGAGGGGGTGGGGAGGGTGTGTGAGGCAGTGGGGAGGGTGAGTGAGTCACTGGGGAGGGTGAGTGAGGCGGTGGGGAGGTTCTGTAAGGGGGTGGGGAGGGTGTGTGAGGCAGTGGGGAGGGTGAGTGAGTCGCTGGGGAGGGTGAGTAAGGCGGTGGGGAGGTTCTGTGAGGCAGTGGGGAGGTTGAGTGAGGCAGTGGGGAGGGTGAGTGAGGCAGTTGGAAGGGTGAGTGAGGTGTTGGGGAGGATGAGTGAGTGAGGCAGTGGGGAGGGTGAGTGAGGCAGTGGGGAGGGTGAGTGAGGCAGTGGGGAGGGTGAGTGAGGCAGTGGGGTGGGTGTGTGAGGTGGTGGGGACGGTGAGTGAGGCAGTGGGGAGGGTGTGTGAGGGGGTGGGGAGGGTGAGTGAGGCAGTGGGGAGTGTGAGTGAGACGGTGGGGAGGGTGAGTGACGCGGTGGGGAGGGTCAGTGAGGCGGAGGGGAGGGTGAGTGAGGCGGTGGGGAGGGTGAGCGAGGCGGTGGGGAGAGTGAGCGAGGCGGTGGGGAGGGTGAGTGAGGCGGTAGGGAGGGTGTGAGGCTGTGGGGAGGTGAGTGAGCCATTGGGTAGGGTGAGTGAGGCGATGGGGAGGGTGAGTGAGGCAGTGGGGAGGGGTTTGTGAGGGGGAGGGGAGGATGAGCGAGGCTGTGGGGAGGGTGAGTGAGGCGTTGGGTAGGGTTAGTGAGGCGATGGGGAGGGTGAGTGAGGCAGTGGGGAGGGGTTTGTGAGGGGGTGGGGAGGATGAGTGAGGCAGTGGGGAGGGTGAATGTGGCAGTGGGGAGGGTGAGTGAGGTGGTGGGGAGGGTATGTGAGGCGGTGGGGAGGGTGTGTGAGGGGGTGGGGTGGGTGAGTGAGGCAGTGGGGAGTGTGAGTGAGGGGGTGCGGAGAGTGAGTGAGGCAGTGGGGAGGGTGTGTGAGGCAGTGGGGAGGGTGAGTGAGGCGGTCGGGAGGGTCAGTGAGGCTGTGGGGAGGGTGAGTGAGGGGATGGGGAGGGTGAGTGAGGCGGTGGGGAGGGTGAGTGAGGGGGTGGGGAGGGTGAGGGAGGTGTTGGGGAGGATGAGTGAGGCAGGGGGGAGAGTGAGTGAGGCAGTGGAGAGGGTGAGTGAGGTGTTGTGGAGGCTAAGTGAGTGAGGCGGTGGGGATGGTGAGTGAGGCGGTGGGGAGGGTGAGTAAGGCAGTGGGGAGGGTGAGTGAGCGGGTGGGGAGGGTATGTGAGGCGGTGTGGAGGGTGAGTGAGGGGGTGGGGAGGGTGTGTGAAGGGGTGGAGAGGGTGAGTGAGGCAGTGGGGAGGGTGAGTGAGGCAGTGGGGAGGGTGATGACGCGGTGGGGAGGGTGAGTGAGGGGGTGGGGAGATTGTGTGAAGGGGTGGAGAGGGTGAGTGCGGCAGTGGGGAGGGTGAGTGAGGCAGTGGGGAGTGTGAGTGAGGCGGTGGGGAGGGTATTTGAGGCGATGGGGAGGGTGAGTGAGGCAGTTGGGAGGGTATGTGAGGGGGCGCGGAGGGTGAGTGAGGCGGTGGGGAGGGTGTGTGAGGCGGTGGGGAGGGTATGTGAGGCGATGGGGAGGGTGAGTGAGGTGAGTGCAGAGGGTGTGTGAGGCGGTGCGGTGGGTGAGTGAGGCAGTGGGGAGGGTGAGTGAAGCAGTCGTGAGGGTGAGTGAGGCGGTGGGGAGGGTGAGTGAATGGGTGGAGAGGGTATGTGAGGGGGTAGGGAGGGTGAGTGAGGCAGTGGGTAGGGTGTGTGAGGGAGTGCGGAGGGTGAGTGAGGGGGTGCGGAGGGTGAGTGAGGTGGTGGGGAGGGTGAGTGAGGGGGTGCGGAGGGTGAGTGAGGGGGTAGGGAGCATGAGTTAGGGGGTGGGGAGGGTGAGTGAGGTGTTGGGGAGGATGAGTGAGGCAGGGGGAGGGTGAGTGAGGCAGTGGGGAGGGTGTGTGAGGCATGGGGAGGGCGAGTGAGGGGTGGGGAGGGTGTGTGAGGCAGTGGGGAGGGTGAGTGAGGCAGTGGGGAGGGTGAGTGAGGCAGTGGGGAGGGTGAGTGAGGGGGTGGGGAGGGTATGTGAGGCGGTGGGGAGGGTGTGTGAAGGGGTGGAGAGGGTGAGTGAGGCAGTGGGGAGGGTGAGTGAGGCAGTGGGGAGGGTGAGTGAGGCGGTGGGGAGGGTATGTGAGGCGATGGGGAGGGTGAGTGAGGCAGTTGGGAGGGTGTGTGAGGGGGTGGGGAGGGTGAGTGAGGCGGTGGGGAGGGTGTGTGAGGGAGTGGGTAGGGTGTGTGAGGGAGTGCGGAGGGTGAGTGAGGGGGTGCGCAGGGTGAGTGAGGGGTTGGGGAGGGTGAGTGAGGGGTTGCGGAGGGTGAGTGAGGGGGTCGGGAGCATGTGTGAGGGGGTGGGGGAGGGTGAGTGAAGTGTTGGGGAGGATGAGTGAGGCAGGGGGGAGGGTGAGTGAGGCATGGGGAGGGCGAGTGAGGGGGTGGGGAGGTTGTGTGAGGCAGTGGGGAGGATGAGCGAGGCGGTGGGGACGGTGAGTGAGGCAGTGGGGAGGGTGTGTGAGGTGTTGGGGAGGATGAGTGAGGCAGGGGGGAGGGTGAGTGAGGCATGGGGAGGGCGAGTGAGGGGGTGGGGAGGGTGTGTGAGGCAGAGGGGAGTGTGAGTGAGGCGGTGGGGACGGTGAGTGAGGCAGTGGGGAGGGTGTGTGAGGGGGTGGGGAGGGTGAGTGAGGCAGTGGGGAGTGTGAGTGAGACCGTGGGAGGGTGAGTGAGGGGGGTGGGGAGGGTGAGTGAGGCGGAGGGGAGGGTGAGTGAGGCGGTGGGGAGGGTGAGCGAGGCGGGGGGGATGGTGAGCGAGGCGGTGGGGAGGGTGAGTGAGGCGGTGGGGAGGGTGTGAGGCTGTGGGGAGGGTGAGTGAGGCTTTGGGTAGGGTGAGTGAGGGGATGGGGAGGGTGAGTGAGGGGGTGGAGTGGGTGTGTGAGGGGGTGGGGAGGGTGAGTGAGGGGGTGGGGAGGGTGAGTGAGTCGGTGGGGAGGGTGAGTGAGGGGGTGGGGAGGATATGTGAGGCGGTGGGGAGGGTGTGGGAAGGGGTGGAGAGGGTGAGTGAGGGGGTGGGGAGGGTGAGTGAGGTTTTGGGAGGGTGAGTGAGGCGGTGGGGAGGGTGTGTGAGGTAGTGCGGAGGGTATGTGAGGCGGTGGGAAGGGTGTGTGACGAGGTGGGGAGGGTGAGTGAGGCAGTGGGGAGGTTGTGTGAGTGGGTGGGTAGGGTGAGTGAGGCGGTGGGTATGGTGAGTGAGGTGGTGGGGAGGGTGAGTGAGGGGGTGGGTAGGGTGAGTGAGGGAGTGGGGAGGGTGAGTGAGGTGATGCGGAGGGTGAGTGAGGCGGTGGGTAGGGTGAGTGAGGGGGTGGGGAGGGTGAGTGAGGATGTGCGGAGGGTGAATGAGGGGGTCGGAAGCATGAGTGAGGGGGTGGGGAGGGTGAGTGAGGTGTTCGGGAGGATGAGTGAGGGAGGGGGGAGGGTGAGTGAGGCAGTGGGGAGGGTGAGTGAGGCAGTGGGGAGGGTGTGTGAGGCAGTGGGGAGGGTGTGAGGCTGTGGGGAGGGTGAGTGAGGCAGTGGGGATAGTGTGTGAGGCAGTGGGGAGGGTGAGTGAGGCAGTGGGGAGGGTGAGTGAGTGAGGCAGTGGGGAGGGTGTGTGAGGCGGTGGAGAGTTTGTGTGAGGGGGTGGGGAGGGTGATTGAGGCAGTGGGGAGTGTGAGTGAGACGGTGGGGAGGGTGAGTGAGGCGGTGGGGAGGGTGAGTGAGGCGGAGGGGAGGGTGAGTGAGGAGGTGGGGAGGGTGAGTGAGGGTGTGCGGAGGGTGAGTGAGGGGGTCGGGAGCATGAGTGAGGGGGTGGGGAGGGTGAGTGAGGTGTTGGGGAGGATGAGTGAGGCAGGGGGGAGGGTGAGTGAGGCAGTGGGGAGGGTGAGTGAGGCAGTGGGGAGGGTGTGAGGCTGTGGGGAGGGTGAGTGAGGCAGTGGGGATAGTGTGTGAGGCAGTGGGGAGGGTGATGACGCGGTGTGGAGGGTGAGTGAGGGCGTGGGGAGGGTGTGTGAAGGGGTGGAGAGGGTGAGTGAGGCAGTGGGGAGGGTGAGTGAGGCAGTGGGGAGGGTGAGTGTGGCAGTGGGGAGGGTGATGACGCGGTGGGGAGGGTGAGTGAGGGGGTGGGGAGGGTGTGTGAAGGGGTGGAGAGGGTGAGTGCGGCAGTGGGGAGGGTGAGTGAGGCAGTGGGGAGGATGAGTGAGGCGGTGGGGAGGGTGAGTGAGGCAGTTGGGAGGTTGTGTGAGGGGGCGCGGAGGGTGAGTGAGGCGATGGGGAGGGTATGTGAGGCGGTGGGGAGTGTGAGCGAGGCGGGGGGGATGGTGAGCGAGGCGGTGGGGAGGGTGAGTGAGGCGGTGGGGAGGGTGTGAGGCTGTGGGGAGGGTGAGTGAGGCTTTGGGTAGGGTGAGTGAGGGGATGGGGAGGGTGAGTGAGGGGGTGGAGAGGGTGTGTGAGGGGGTGGGGAGGGTCAGTGAGGGGGTGGGGAGGGTGAGTGAGGCGGTGGGGAGGGTGAGTGAGGGGGTGGGGAGGGTATGTGAGGCGGTGGGGAGGGTGTGGGAAGGGGTGGAGAGGGTGAGTGAGGGGGTGGGGATGGTGAGTGAGGCGGTGGGGAGGGTGTGTGAGGCGGTGGGGAGGGTGTGTGACGCGGTGGGGAGGGTTAGTGAGGCAGTGGGGAGGTTGTGTGAGGGGGTGGGTAGGGTGAGTGAGGCGGTGGGTAGGGTGAGTGAGGGGGTGGGGAGGGTGAGTGAGGGGATGGGTAGGATGAGTGAGGGGGTGGGGTGGGTGAGTGAGGGGGTGGGGAGGGTGAGTGAGGGGGTCGGGAGCATGAGTGAGGGGGTGGGGAGGGTGAGTGAGGTGTTGGGGAGGATGAGTGAGGCAGGGGGGAGGGTGAGTGAGGCAGTGGGGAGGGTGAGTGAGGCAGTGGGGAGGGTGTGTGAGGCAGTGGGGAGGGTGTGAGGCTGTGGGGAGGGTGAGTGAGGCAGTGGGGATAGTGTGTGAGGCAGTGGGGAGGGTGTGAGGCTGTGGGGAGGGTGAGTGAGGCGGTGGGGAGGGTGAGTGAGGGTGTGCGGAGGGTGAGTGAGGGGGTCGGGAGCATGAGTGAGGGGGTGGAGAGGGTGAGTGAGGTGTTGGGGAGGATGAGTGAGGCTGGGGGAGGGTGAGTGTAGCACTGGGGAGGGTGAGTGTGGCAGCGGGGAGGGTCTGTGAGGCAATGGGGAGGGTGTGAGGCTGTGGGGAGGGTGAGTGAGGCAGTGGGGATAGTGTGTGAGGCAGTGGGAAGGGTGTGAGGCTGTGGGGAGGGTGAGTGAGGCAGTGGGGAGGGTGAGTGAGGCAGTGGGTAGGGTGAGTGAGGCAGTGGGGAGTGTGTGTGAGGCGGTGTGGACGGTGAGTGAGGCAGTGGGGAGGGTGTGTGAGGGGGTGGGGAGGGTGAGTGAGGGAGTGGGGAGTGTGAGTGAGACGGTGGGGAGGGTGAGTGAGGCGTTGGGGAGGGTGAGTGAGGCGGAGGGGAGGGTGAGTGAGGAGGTGGGGAGTGTGAGTGAGAGTGTGCGGAGGGTGAGTGAGGGGCTCGGGAGCATGAGTGAGGGGGTGGGGAGGGTGAGTGAGGTGTTGGGGAGGATGAGTGAGGCAGGGGGGAGGGTGAGTGAGGCAGTGGGGAGGGTGTGAGGCTGTGGGGAGGGTGAGTGAGGCAGTGGGGATAGTGTGTGAGGCTGTGGGGAGGGAGAGTGAGGCAGTGGGGATAGTGAGTGAGGCAGTGGGGAGGGTGAGTGAGGCAGTGGGGAGGGAGAGTGAGGCAGTGGGGATAGTGTGTGAGGCTGTGGGGAGGGTGAGTGAGGCAGTGGGGATAGTGAGTGAGGCAATGGGGAGGGTGAGTGAGAACATAAGAACGTAAGAACATAAGAAATAGGAGCAGGAGTAGGCCATCTAGCCCTTCGAGCCTGCCCCGCCATTCAATAAGATCATGGCTGATCTGCCGTGGCTCAGTTCCACTTTCCCGCCCTCTCCCCATAACCCTTAATCCCCTCTCTTATCAAAAACCCATCAACCCGTTTCTTAAAAATATTTAGCGAGGCAGCCTCCACCACTTCAACGGGCAGAGAATTCCAGAGATTCACCACCCTTTGAGTGAAGAAGTTCCTCCTCAACTCTGTTCTAAACCGTCCCCCCTTTATCTTGAGGCTGTGCCCCCGAGTCCTACTGTCTTTTTTGAGCGGGAAGAGTCTCTCCACCTCTATCCTATCCATCCCATTCATCATCTTATACGTCTCAATGAGATCTCCCCTCATTCTTCTAAACTCCAACGAGTACAAGCCTAGTTTATTCAGCCTCTCCTCATAGCTCAATCCCCTCAACTCCGGTATCAGCCTAGTAAACCTCCTCTGCACTCCCTCCAAGGTCAAACTATCCTTGCGCAGGTACGGCACCCAAAACTGCACACAGTACTCCAGCTGCGGCCTCACCAATGCCCTATACAGCTGTAGCAAGACCTCCCTACTTTTATATTCAATCCCCCTCGCTATGAAGGCCAGCATCACACTTGCCAACATTAAATTCCATTTGCCAGTTCCTGGCCCATTCGCCCAGCCTATCTAGATCCTTCTGCAGACTCTCCACACCCTCCGCACAATTTGCCTTTCCCCCAATCTTGGTGTCATCAGCAAATTTCGACACCCTGCACTCGGTTCCCTCCTCCAGATCATCTATATAAATGGTAAATAGCTGAGGCCCCAGCACCAGTGGGCGAGGAGGGTGAGTGAGACGGTGGGGAGGGTGAGTGAGGGGGTGTGGTGGGTGAGTGAGGCGGTGGGTAGGGTGAGTGAGGGGCTGGGGAGGGTGAGTGAGGGGGTGCGGAGGGTGAGTGAGGGGGTCGGGAGCATGAGTGAGGCGGTGGGGAGGGTGTGTGAAGCAGTGGGGAGGGGTTTGTGAGGGGGTGGGGAGGATAAGTGAGGCGGTGGGCAGGGTGTGTGAGGGGGTGGGGAGCATGAGTGAGGCAGGGGGGAGGGTGAATGAGGCAGTGGGGAGGGTGAGTGAGGGGGTGGGGAGGGTGAGTGAGGCGGTGGGGAGGATGAAGGAGGCAGTTGGGAGGGTGGGTGAGGGGGTGGGGAGAGTGAGTGAGGCGGTGGGGAAGATGAATGAGGTGGTGGGGAGGGTGAGTGAGGCGGTGGGGAGGGCGAGTGAGGCGGTGGGGAGTGTGAGTGAGGGGGTGGGGAGGGTGAGTGAGGCGGTGGGGAGGGTGAGTGAGGCAGTGGGGAGGGTGAGTGAGGGGGTGGGGAGTGTGAATGAGGCGGTGGGGAGGGTGAGTGAGGGGGTGGGGAGGGTGAGTGAGGGGGTGGGGAGGGTGAATGAGGCGGTGGGGAGGGTGAGTGAGGGGGTGGGGAGGGTGAGTGAGGGGGTGGGGAGGGTGAGTGAGGCAGGGGGGAGGGTGAATGAGGCAGTGGGGAGGGTGAGTGAGGCGGTGGGGAGGATGAATGAGGTGGTGGGGAGGGTGAGTGAGGCGGTGGGGAGGGTGAGTGAGGCGGTGGGGAGTGTGAGTGAGGGGGTGGGGAGGGTGAGTGAGGCGGTGGGGAGGGTGAGTGAGGCAGTGGGGAGGGTGAGTGAGGGGGTGGGGAGGGTGAATGAGGCGGTGGGGAGGGTGAGTGAGGGGGTGGGGAGGTTAAGTGAGGGGGTGGGGAGGGTGAATGAGGCGGTGGGGAGGGTGAGTGAGGGGGTGGGGAGGGTGAGTGAGGGGGTGGAGAGGGTGTGTGAGGAGGTGGGGAGGGTCAGTGAGGAGGTGGGGAGGGTGAATGAGGCGGTGGGGAGGGTGAGTGAGGGGGTAGGGTGGATGAATGAGGCGGTGGGCAGGGTGAATGAGGGGCTGGGGAGGGTGAGTGAGGGGGTGCGGAGGGTGAGTGAGGGGGTCGGGAGCATGAGTGAGGCGGTGGGGAGGGTGTGTGAAGCAGTGGGGAGGGGTTTGTGAGGGGGTGGGGAGGATAAGTGAGGCGGTGGGCAGGGTGTGTGAGGGGGTGGGGAGCATGAGTGAGGCAGGGGGGAGGGTGAATGAGGCAGTGGGGAGGGTGAGTGAGGGGGTGGGGAGGGTGAGTGAGGCGGTGGGGAGGATGAAGGAGGCAGTTGGGAGGGTGGGTGAGGGGGTGGGGAGGGTGAGTGAGGCGGTGGGGAGGATGAATGAGGTGGTGGGGAAGGTGAGTGAGGCGGTGGGGAGGGTGAGTGAGGCGGTGGGGAGTGTGAGTGAGGGGGTGGGGAGGGTGAGTGAGGCGGTGGGGAGGGTGAGTGAGGCAGTGGGGAGGGTGAGTGAGGGGGTGGGGAGTGTGAATGAGGCGGTGGGGAGGGTGAGTGAGGGGGTGGGGAGGGTGAGTGAGGGGGTGGGGAGGGTGAATGAGGCGGTGGGGAGGGTGAGTGAGGGGGTGGGGAGGGTGAGTGAGGGGGTGGGGAGGGTGAGTGAGGCAGGGGGGAGGGTGAATGAGGCAGTGGGGAGGGTGAGTGAGGCGGTGGGGAGGATGAATGAGGTGGTGGGGAGGGTGAGTGAGGCGGTGGGGAGGGTGAGTGAGGCGGTGGGGAGTGTGAGTGAGGGGGTGGGGAGGGTGAGTGAGGCGGTGGGGAGGGTGAGTGAGGCAGTGGGGAGGGTGAGTGAGGGGGTGGGGAGGGTGAATGAGGCGGTGGGGAGGGTGAGTGAGGGGGTGGGGAGGGTGAGTGAGGGGGTGGGGAGGGTGAATGAGGCGGTGGGGAGGGTGAGTGAGGGGGTGGGGAGGGTGAGTGAGGGGGTGGGGAGGGTGAGTGAGGGGGTGGGGAGGGTGAGTGAGGAGGTGGGGAGGGTGAATGAGGCGGTGGGGAGGGTGAGTGAGGGGGTAGGGTGGATGAATGAGGCGGTGGGCAGGGTGAATGAGGCGGTGGGGAGGGTGAGTGAAGGGGTGGGGAGCATGAGTGAGGGGGTGGGGAGGGTGAGTGAGGCGGTGGGGAGGGTGAGTGAGTCAGTGGGGAGGGTGAGTGAGGCGGTGGGGAGGGTGAGTGAGGCGGTGGGGAGGGTGAATGATGCGGTGGGGAGGGTGTGTGAGGGGGGGAAGGGTGAGTGAGGCGGTGGGGAGGGTGAGTGAGGCGGAGCGGAGGGTGAATGAGGCAGTGGGGAGGTTGTGTGAGGGGTTGGGGAGGGTGAGTGAGGCGGTGGGTAGGGTGAGTGAGGGGGTGCGGAGGGTGAGTGAGGGGGTCGGGAGGGTGAGTGAGGGGGTGCGGAGGGTGAGTAAGGCGGTGGGGAGGGTGTGTGAGGGGGTGGGGAGGGTGTGTGAGGGGGTGGGGAGGGTGAGTGAGGCAGTGGGGAGGCTGAGTGAGGCACTGGGAGGATGAGTGAGGCGGTGGGGTGAGTGAGTGAGGCGGTGGGGTGGGTGAGTGAGGGGGTGGGGAGGGTGTGTGAGGGGGTGGGGAGGGTGAGTGAGGCACTGGGGAGGGTGAGTGAGGGGATGGGGAGGGTGAGTGAGGTGTTGGGGAGGATGAGTGAGGCAGGGGGGAGGGTGAGTGACGTAGTGGAGAGGGTGAGTGAGTCGGTGGGGAGGATGAATGAGGCGGTGGGGAAGGTGAGAGAGGCGGTGAGGAGGGTAAGTGAGGGGGTGGGGAGGGTGATTGAGGTGTTGGGGAGGATGAGTGAGGCGGTGGGGAGGGTGAGTGAGGCAGTGGGGAGGGTGAGCGAGGGGGTTGGGAGAGTGAGTGAGGCGGTGGGGAGGGTGAATGATGCGGTGGGGAGGTTGTGTGAGGGGGGAAGGGTGAGTGAGGCGGTGGGGAGGGTGAGTGAGGCGGAGCGGAGGGCGAGTGAGGCAGTGCGGAGGTTGTGTGAGGCGATGGCAAGGGTGTGTGAGGGGTTGGGGAGGCTGTGTGAGGCAGTGGGGTGGGTGAGTGAGGTGTTGGGGAGGGTGAGTGAGGTGTTGCGGAGGGTGAGTGAGGTGGTGGGGAGGGTGAGTGAGGCGGTGGGGAGAGTGAGTGAGGCAGTGGGGAGGTTGAGTGAGGCAGTGGGCAGGGTGTGTGAGGCAGTGGGGAGGGTGAGTGAGGGGGTGGGCAGAGTGTGTGAGGGGATGGGGAGGGTGAGTGAGGCAGTGGGGAGGGTATGTGAGGCGATGGGGAGGGTGAGTGAGGCAGTGGAGAGGGTGAGTGAGGCGGTGCGGAGGGTGAGTGAGGCAGTGGGGAGGGTGAGTGAAGCAGTCGGGAGGGTGAGTGAGGCGGTGGGGAGGGTGAATGATGGGGTGGAGTGGGTGAGTGAGGCGATGGGGAGGGTTAGTGAGGCAGTGGGGAGGGTGAGTGAGGCAGTGGGGAGAGTTAGTGACGGGGTGGGGAGGGTGAGTGAGGCGGTGGGGAGGATGAATGAGGCGGTGGGGAGGGTGAGTGAGGAGGTGGGGAGGATGAATGAGGCGGTGGGCAGTCTGAGTGAGGCGGTGGGGAGGGTGAGTGAAGGGGTGGGGAGCATGAGTGAGGGGGTGGGGAGGGTGAGTGAGTCGGTGGGGAGGGTGAGTGAGGCGGTGGGCAGGGTGAGTGAGGCGGTGGGGAGGGTGAGTGAGGCGGTGGTGAGGGTGTGTGAGGCTGTGTGGAGGGTGAGTGAGGCGGTGGGGAGGGTGTGAGGTGCTGGGGACGGTGAGTGAGGCAGTTGGAAGGGTGAGTGAGGTGTTGGGGAGGATGAGTGAGTGAGGCAGTGGGTAGGGTGAGCGAGGTGTTGGGGAGGTTGAGTGAGTGAGGCAGTGGGAAGGGTGAGTGAGGCAGTGGGGAGGGTGTGTGAGGCGGTGGGGACGGTGAGTGAGGGGGTGGGGAGGGTGTGTGAGGGGGTGGGGAGTGTGAGTGAAGCAGTGGGGAGTTTGAGTGAGACGGTGGGGAGGGTGAGTGAGGCGGTGGGGAGGTTGAGTGAGGCGGAGGGGAGGGTGAGTGAGGCGGTGGGGAGGGTGAGCGAGGCGGTTGGGAGGGTGAGCGAGGCGGTGGGGAGGGTGAGTGAGGCGGTGGGGAGGGTGTGAGGCTGTGGGGAGGGTGAGTGAGGCGTTGGGTAGGGTGAGTGAGGGGATGGGGAGGGTGAGTGAGGGGGTGGAGAGGGTGTGTGAGGAGGTGGGGAGGGTCAGTGAGGGGGTGGGGAGTATGACTGAGGCAGTGGGGAGGAGTTTGTGAGGGGGTGGGGAGGATGAGTGAGGCAGTAGGGAGGGTGAGTGAGGCAGTGGGGAGGAGTTTGTGAGGGGGTGGGGAGGATGAGTGAGGCAGTGGGGAGTGTGAGTGAGGGGGTGCGGAGGGTGAGTGAGGCAGTGGGGAGGGTATGTGAGGCAGTGGGGAGGCTGAGTGAGGTGGTCGGGAGGGTGAGTGAGGCAGTGGGGAGGGTGAGTGAGGGGATGGGGAGGGTGAGTGAGGCAGTGGGGAGGGTGAGTGAGGCTGTGGGGAGGGTGATTGAGGCTGTGGGGAGGGTGTGTAAGGCAGTGGAAAGGGTGAGTGAGCTGCTGGGGAGTGATGAGTGAGGCAGGGGGGAGGGTGAGTGAGGCAGTGGATAGGGTGAGTGAGGTGTTGTGGAGGCTGAGTGAGTGAGGCAGTGGGGAGGGTGAGTGAGGCGGTGGGGAGGGTGAGTGAGCGGGTGGGGAGGGTGAGTGAGGGGGTGGGGAGGGTGTGTGAAGGGGTGGAGAGGGTGAGTGAGGCAGTGGGGAGGGTGAGTGAGGCAGTGGGGAGGGTGAGTGAGGGGGTGGGGAGGGTGAGTGAGGCGGTGGGCAGAGTGTGTGAGGGGATGGGGAGGGTGAGTGAGGCAGTGGGGAGGGTATGTGAGGCGATGGGGAGGGTGAGTGAGGCAGTGGAGAGGGTGAGTGAGGCGGTGCGGAGAGTGAGTGAGGCAGTGGGGAGGGTGAGTGAAGCAGTCGGGAGGGTGAGTGAGGCGGTGGGGAGGGTGAATGATGGGGTGGAGTGGGTGAGTGAGGCGATGGGGAGGGTTAGTGAGGCAGTGGGGAGGGTGAGTGAGGCAGTGGGGAGAGTTAGTGACGGGGTGGGGAGGGTGAGTGAGGCGGTGGGGAGGATGAATGAGGTGGTGGGGAGGGTGAGTGAGGAGGTGGGGAGGATGAATGAGGCGGTGGGCAGGGTGAGTGAGGCGGTGGGGAGGGTGAGTGAAGGGGTGGGGAGCATGAGTGAGGGGGTGGGGAGGGTGAGTGAGTCGGAGGGGAGGGTGAGTGAGTCGGTGGGGAGGGTGAGTGAGGCGGTGGGCAGGGTGAGTGAGGCGGTGGGGAGGGTGAGTGAGGCGGTGGTGAGGGTGTGTGAGGCTGTGTGGAGGGTGAGTAAGGCGGTGGGGACGGTGAGTGAGGGTGTGGGGAGGGTGAGTGCGGGGCTGGGGAGGGTGAGTGAGGGGGTGGGGAGGGTGAGTGAGGCGATGGGGAGGGTGAGTCAGGCGATGGGGAGTGTGAGTGAGGGGGTGGGGAGGGTGAGTGAGGCGGTGGGGAGCATGAGTGAGGCAGGAGGGAAGGTGAGTGAGGCAGTGGGGAGCGTGTGTGAGGTGTTGTGGAGAGTGAGAGGGTGAGGCAGTGGGGAGGGTGAGTGAGACAGTGGGGAGGGTGAGTGAGGCAGTGGAGAGGGTGTGTGAGGCGGTGGCGAGGGTCAGTGAGGGGGTGGGGATGGGGAGTGAGGCAGCGGGGAGGTTGAGGGAGGCAGTGGGGAGGGTGAGTGAGGGGGTGGGGAGGGTGAGTGAGGCGGTGGGGCGGATGAATGAGGTGGTGGGGAGGGTGAGTGAGGCGGTGTGGAGGGTGAGTGAGGGGGTGGGGAGGGTGAGTGAGGCGGTGGGGAGGGTGAGTGAGGCAGTGGGGAGGGTGAGTGAGGCGGTAGGGAGGGTAAGTGAGGGGGTGAGGAGGGTGAGTGAGGCGGTGGGGAGGGTGAGTGAGGCGGTGGGGAGGGTGAGTGAGTCGGTGGGGAGGGTGAGTGAGGCGGAGCGGAGGGTGAGTGAGGCAGTGTGGAGGTTGTGTGAGGCGATGGCGAGGGTGTGTGAGGGGTTGGGGAGGCTGTGTGAGGCAGTGGGGAGGGTGAGTGAGGGGGTGGGGAGGGTGAGTGAGGCAGTGGGGAGGGTGAGTGAGGCAGTGGGGAGGTTGAGTGAGGCAGTGGGGAGGGTGAGTGAGGGGGTGGGGAGGGTAAGTGTGGCGGTGGGGTGGCTGTGAGGGGGTGGGGAGGGTGAGTGAGGCACTGGGGAGGATGAGTGAGGCGGTGGGAAGAGTGAGTGAGGCGGTGGGGAGGATGAGTGAGGCACTGCGGAGGCTGAGTGAGCGGATGGGGAGCGTGTGTGAGGGGGTGGGGAGGGTGAGTGAGGCACTGGGGAGGGAGTGTGAGGGGGTGGGAAGGGTGAGTGAGGCGGTGGGGAGGGTGTGTGAGGGGGTGGGGAGGGTATGTGAGGCGGTGGTGAGGGGGTGTGAGGGAGTGGGGAGGCTGAGTGAGGCAGTGGGGAGAGTGAGTGAGGCGGTGGGGAGGGTGAGTGAGGCGGAGCGGAGGGCGAGTGAGGCAATGCGGAGGTTGTGTGAGGCGATGGCAAGGGTGTGTGAGGGGTTGGGGAGGCTGTGTGAGGCAGTGGGGTGGGTGAGTGAGGTGTTGGGGAGGGTGAGTGAGGTGTTGGGGAGGGTGAATGAGGTGGTGGGGAGGGTGAGCGAGTGGGTGGGGAGGGTGAGTGAGGCAGTGGGGAGGTTGAGTGAGGCAGTGGGCAGGGTGTGTGAGGCAGTGGGGAGGGTGAGTGAGGGGGTGGGGAGGGTATGTGAGGCGGTGGGGAGGCTGAGTGAGGCACTGGGGAGGATGAGTGAGGCGGTGGGGTGTGTGAGTGAGGCGGTGGGGAGGGTGAGTGAGGGGGTGGGGAGGGTGTGTGAGGGGGTGGGGAGGGTGAGTGAGGCGGTGGGGGAGGGTGTGTGAGGGGGTGGGGAAGGTGAGTGAGGCGGTGGAGAGGGTGAGTGAGGGGATGGGAAGCGTGAGTGAGGGGGTGGGGAAGGTGGGTGAGGCGGTGGGGAGGGTGAGTGAGGCGGTGGGGAGCATGAGTGAGGCGGTGGGGAGGGTCCGTGAGGGGGAGGGGAGGGTGAGTGAGGCGGTGGGGAGGGTGAGTGAGGCGGTGGGGAGGGTGAGTGAGGCGGTGGGGAGGATCCGTGAGGGGGTGGGGAGGGTGTGTGAGGGGGTGGGGAAGGTGAGTGAGGCGGTGGGGAGGGTGAGTGAGGGGGTGGGGGAGGGCGAGTGAGGGGTTGGGGAAGGTGGGTGAGGCGGTGGGGAGGGTGAGTGAGGCGGTGGGGAGCGTGAGTGAGGCGGTGGGGAGGGTCCGTGAGGGGGTGGGGAGGGTGAGTGAGGCGGTGGGGAGGTGAGTGAGGCGGTGGGGAGGGTGAGTGAGGCGGTGGGGAGGGTCCGTGAGGGGGTGGGGAGGGTGAGGGAGGCGGTGGGGAGGGTGAGTGTGGGGGTGGGGAGGGTGAGTGAGGGGGTGGTGAGAGTGAGTGAGGCGGTGGGGAGGGTGAGTGAGGCGGTGTGGAGGGTGAGTGAGGGTGTGTGGAGGGTGAGTGAGGCGGTGGAGAGAGTGTGTGAGGTGGTGGGGAGGGTGTGTGAGGCGGTGGGGAGGGTGAGTGAGGGGGTGGGAAGCATGAGTGAGGCGGTGGGGAGGGTGAGTGAGGCGGTGGGGTGAGTGAGTGAGGCGGTGGGGAGGGTGAGTGAGGGGGTGGGGAGGGTGTGTGAGGGGGTGGGGAGGGTGAGTGAGGCACTGGGGAGGGTGAGTGAGGAGGTGGGGAGGGTGGGTGAGGCAGTGGGGAGGGTGTGTGAGGGGGTGGGGACGGTGAGTGAGGCGGTGGGGAGGGTGAGTGAGGCAGTGGAGAGGGTGAGTGAGGCGGTGCGGAGGGTGAGTGAGGCAGTGGTGAGGGTGAGTGAGGCAGTGGGGAGGGTGAGTGAGGCAGTGGGGAGGGTGTGTGAGGGGGTGGGGAGGGTGAGTGAGGCAGTGGGGAGGGTGAGTGAGGCGGTGGGGAGGGTGTGAGGTGCTGGGGACGGTGAGTGAGGCAGTTGGAAGGGTGAGTGAGGTGTTGGGGAGGATGAGTGAGTGAGGCAGTGGGTAGGGTGAGCGAGGTGTTGGGGAGGTTGAGTGAGTGAGGCAGTGGGAAGGGTGAGTGAGGCAGTGGGGAGGGTGTGTGAGGCGGTGGGGACGGTGAGTGAGGGGGTGGGGAGGGTGTGTGAGGGGGTGGGGAGTGTGAGTGAAGCAGTGGGGAGTTTGAGTGAGACGGTGGGGAGGGTGAGTGAGGCGGTGGGGAGGTTGAGTGAGGCGGAGGGGAGGGTGAGTGAGGCGGTGGGGAGGGTGAGCGAGGCGTTGGGGAGGGTGAGCGAGGCGGTGGGGAGGGTGAGTGAGGCGGTGGGGAGGGTGTGAGGCTGTGGGGAGGGTGAGTGAGGCGTTGGGTAGGGTGAGTGAGGGGATGGGGAGGGTGAGTGAGGGGGTGGAGAGGGTGTGTGAGGAGGTGGGGAGGGTCAGTGAGGGGGTGGGGAGTATGACTGAGGCAGTGGGGAGGAGTTTGTGAGGGGGTGGGGAGGATGAGTGAGGCAGTGGGGAGGGTGAGTGAGGCATTGGGGAGGAGTTTGTGAGGGGGTGGGGAGGATGAGTGAGGCAGTGGGGAGTGTGAGTGAGGGGGTGCGGAGGGTGAGTGAGGCAGTGGGGAGGGTATGTGAGGCAGTGGGGAGGCTGAGTGAGGTGGTCGGGAGGGTGAGTGAGGCAGTGGGGAGGGTGAGTGAGGGGATGGGGAGGGTGAGTGAGGCGGTGGGGAGGGTGAGTGAGGCTGTGGGGAGGGTGATTGAGGCTGTGGGGAGGGTGTGTAAGGCAGTGGAAAGGGTGAGTGAGGTGCTGGGGAGTGATGAGTGAGGCAGGGGGGAGGGTGAGTGAGGCAGTGGATAGGGTGAGTGAGGTGTTGTGGAGGCTGAGTGAGTGAGGCAGTGGGGAGGGTGAGTGAGGCGGTGGGGAGGGTGAGTGAGCGGGTGGGGAGGGTGAGTGAGGGGGTGGGGAGGGTGTGTGAAGGGGTGGAGAGGGTGAGTGAGGCAGTGGGGAGGGTGAGTGAGGCAGTGGGGAGGGTATGTGAGGCGATCGGGAGGGTGAGTGAGGCAGTGGGGAGGATGTGTGAAGCAGTGGGGTGTGTGAGTGGGGCAGTGGGGAGGGTGAGTGAGGGGGTGGGGAGGGTGAGTGAGGCTGTGGGCAGAGTGTGTGAGGGGATGGGGAGGGTGAGTGAGGCGGTGGGGAGGGTATGTGACGCGATGGGGAGGGTGAGTGAGGCAGTGGAGAGGGTGAGTGAGGCGGTGCGGAGGGTGAGTGAGGCAGTGGGGAGGGTGAGTGAAGCAGTCGGGAGGGTGAGTGAGGCGGTGGGGAGGGTGAATGATGGGGTGGAGTGGGTGAGTGAGGCGATGGGGAGGGTTAGTGAGGCAGTGGGGAGGGTGAGTGAGGCAGTGGGGAGAGTTAGTGACGGGGTGGGGAGGGTGAGTGAGGCGGTGGGGAGGATGAATGAGGCGGTGGGGAGGGTGAGTGAGGAGGTGGGGAGGATGAATGAGGCGGTGGGCAGGGTGAGTGAGGCGGTGGGGAGGGTGTGTGAAGGGGTGGGGAGCATGAGTGAGGGGGTGGGGAGGGTGAGTGAGTCGGTGGGGAGGGTGAGTGAGTCGGTGGGGAGGGTGAGTGAGGCGGTGGGCAGGGTGAGTGAGGCGGTGGGGAGGGTGAGTGAGGCGGTGGTGAGGGTGTGTGAGGCTGTGTGGAGGGTGACTGAGGCGGTGGGGAGGGTGAGTGAGGGGGTGGGGAGGGTATGTGAGGCGGTGGGGAGGCTGAGTGAGGCACTGGGGAGGATGAGTGAGGCTGTGGGGTGTGTGAGTGAGGCGGTGGGGAGGGTGAGTGAGGGGGTGGGGAGGGTGTGTGAGGGGGTGGGGAGGGTGAGTGAGGCGGTGGGGGAGAGTGTGTGAGGGGGTGGGGAAGGTGAGTGAGGCGGTGGAGAGGGTGAGTGAGGGGGTGGGAAGCGTGAGTGAGGGGGTGGGGAAGGTGGGTGAGGCGGTGGGGAGGGTGAGTGAGGCGGTGGGGAGCGTGAGTGAGGCGGTGGGGAGGGTCCGTGAGGGGGTGGGGAGGGTGAGTGAGGCGGTGGGGAGGGTGAGTGAGGCGGTGGGGAGGGTGAGTGAGGCGGTGGGGAGGATCCGTGAGGGGGTGGGGAGGGTGTGTGAGGGGGTGGGGAAGGTGAGTGAGGCGGTGGGGAGGGTGAGTGAGGGGGTGGGGGAGGGCGAGTGAGGGGTTGGGGAAGGTGGGTGAGGCGGTGGGGAGGGTGAGTGAGGCGGTGGGGAGCGTGAGTGAGGCGGTGGGGAGGGTCCGTGAGGGGGTGGGGAGGGTGAGTGAGGCGGTGGGGAGGTGAGTGAGGCGGTGGGGAGGGTGAGTGAGGCGGTGGGGAGGGTCCGTGAGGGGGTGGGGAGGGTGAGGGAGGCGGTGGGGAGGGTGAGTGTGGGGGTGGGGAGGGTGAGTGAGGGGGTGGTGAGAGTGAGTGAGGCGGTGGGGAGGGTGAGTGAGGCGGTGTGGAGGGTGAGTGAGGGTGTGTGGAGGGTGAGTGAGGCGGTGGAGAGAGTGTGTGAGGTGGTGGGGAGGCTGTGTGAGGCGGTGGGGAGGGTGAGTGAGGGGGTGGGAAGCATGAGTGAGGCGGTGGGGAGGGTGAGTGAGGCGGTGGGGTGAGTGAGTGAGGCGGTGGGGAGGGTGAGTGAGGGGGTGGGGAGGGTGTGTGAGGGGGTGGGGAGGGTGAGTGAGGCACTGGGGAGGGTGAGTGAGGAGGTGGGGAGGGTGGGTGAGGCAGTGGGGAGGGTGTGTGAGGGGGTGGGGACGGTGAGTGAGGCGGTGGGGAGGGTGAGTGAGGCAGTGGAGAGGGTGAGTGAGGCGGTGCGGAGGGTGAGTGAGGCAGTGGTGAGGGTGAGTGAGGCAGTGGGGAGGGTGAGTGAGGCAGTGGGGAGGGTGTGTGAGGGGGTGGGGAGGGTGAGTGAGGCAGTGGGGAGGGTGAGTGAGGCGGTGGGGAGGGTGTGAGGTGCTGGGGACGGTGAGTGAGGCAGTTGGAAGGGTGAGTGAGGTGTTGGGGAGGATGAGTGAGTGAGGCAGTGGGTAGGGTGAGCGAGGTGTTGGGGAGGTTGAGTGAGTGAGGCAGTGGGAAGGGTGAGTGAGGCAGTGGGGAGGGTGTGTGAGGCGGTGGGGACGGTGAGTGAGGGGGTGGGGAGGGTGTGTGAGGGGGTGGGGAGTGTGAGTGAAGCAGTGGGGAGTTTGAGTGAGACGGTGGGGAGGGTGAGTGAGGCGGTGGGGAGGTTGAGTGAGGCGGAGGGGAGGGTGAGTGAGGCGGTGGGGAGGGTGAGCGAGGCGGTGGGGAGGGTGAGCGAGGCGGTGGGGAGGGTGAGTGAGGCGGTGGGGAGGGTGTGAGGCTGTGGGGAGGGTGAGTGAGGCGTTGGGTAGGGTGAGTGAGGGGATGGGGAGGGTGAGTGAGGGGGTGGAGCGGGTGTGTGAGGAGGTGGGGAGGGTCAGTGAGGGGGTGGGGAGTATGACTGAGGCAGTGGGGAGGAGTTTGTGAGGGGGTGGGGAGGATGAGTGAGGCAGTGGGGAGGGTGAGTGAGGCAGTGGGGAGGAGTTTGTGAGGGGGTGGGGAGGATGAGTGAGGCAGTGGGGAGTGTGAGTGAGGGGGTGCGGAGGGTGAGTGAGGCAGTGGGGAGGGTATGTGAGGCAGTGGGGAGGCTGAGTGAGGTGGTCGGGAGGGTGAGTGAGGCAGTGGGGAGGGTGAGTGAGGGGATGGGGAGGGTGAGTGAGGCGGTGGGGAGGGTGAGTGAGGCTGTGGGGAGGGTGATTGAGGCTGTGGGGAGGGTGTGTAAGGCAGTGGAAAGGGTGAGTGAGGTGCTGGGGAGTGATGAGTGAGGCAGGGGGGAGGGTGAGTGAGGCAGTGGATAGGGTGAGTGAGGTGTTGTGGAGGCTGAGTGAGTGAGGCAGTGGGGAGGGTGAGTGAGGCGGTGGGGAGGGTGAGTGAGCGGTTGGGGAGGGTGTGTGAGGGGGTGGGGAGGGTGTGTGAAGGGGTGGAGAGGGTGAGTGAGGCAGTGGGGAGGGTGAGTGAGGCAGTGGGGAGGGTATGTGAGGCGATCGGGAGGGTGAGTGAGGCAGTGGGGAGGATGTGTGAAGCAGTGGGGTGTGTGAGTGGGGCAGTGGGGAGGGTGAGTGAGGGGGTGGGGAGGGTGAGTGAGGCTGTGGGCAGAGGGTGTGAGTAGATGGGGAGGGTGAGTGAGGCGGTGGGGAGGGTATGTGACGCGATGGGGAGGGTGAGTGAGGCAGTGGAGAGGGTGAGTGAGGCGGTGCGGAGGGTGAGTGAGGCAGTGGGGAGGGTGAGTGAAGCAGTCGGGAGGGTGAGTGAGGCGGTGGGGAGGGTGAATGATGGGGTAGAGTGGGTGAGTGAGGCGATGGGGAGGGTTAGTGAGGCAGTGGGGAGGGTGAGTGAGGCAGTGGGGAGAGTTAGTGACGGGGTGGGGAGGGTGAGTGAGGCGGTGGGGAGGATGAATGAGGCGGTGGGGAGGGTGAGTGAGGAGGTGGGGAGGATGAATGAGGCGGTGGGCAGGGTGAGTGAGGCGGTGGGGAGGGTGTGTGAAGGGGTGGGGAGCATGAGTGAGGGGGTGGGGAGGGTGAGTGAGTCGGTGGGGAGGGTGAGTGAGTCGGTGGGGAGGGTGAGTGAGGGAGTGGTGAGGGTGTGTGAGGCTGTGTGGAGGGTGAGTGAGGCGGTGGGGAGGGTGTGAGGTGCTGGGGACGGTGAGTGAGGCAGTTGGAAGGGTGAGTGAGGTGTTGGGGAGGATGAGTGAGTGAGGCAGTGGGTAGGGTGAGCGAGGTGTTGGGGAGGTTGAGTGAGTGAGGCAGTGGGAAGGGTGAGTGAGGCAGTGGGGAGGGTGTGTGAGGCGGTGGGGACGGTGAGTGAGGGGGTGGGGAGGGTGTGTGAGGGGGTGGGGAGTGTGAGTGAAGCAGTGGGGAGTTTGAGTGAGACGGTGGGGAGGGTGAGTGAGGCGGTGGGGAGGGTGAGCGAGGCGGTGGGGAGGGTGAGTGAGGCGGTGGGGAGGGTGAGTGAGGCGGTGGGGAGGGTGTGAGGCTGTGGGGAGGGTGAGTGAGGCGTTGGGTAGGGTGAGTGAGGGGATGGGGAGGGTGAGTGAGGGGGTGGAGAGGGTGTGTGAGGAGGTGGGGAGGGTCAGTGAGGGGGTGGGGAGTATGACTGAGGCAGTGGGGAGGAGTTTGTGAGGGGGTGGGGAGGATGAGTGAGGCAGTGGGGAGGGTGAGTGAGGCAGTGGGGAGGAGTTTGTGAGGGGGTGGGGAGGATGAGTGAGGCAGTGGGGAGGGTGAGTGAGGCAGTGGGGAGGGTGAGTGAGGCGGTGGGGAGGGTATGTGAGGCGGTGGGGAGGGTGTGTGAGCGGGTGGGGAGGGTGAGTGAGGCAGTGGGGAGTGTGAGTGAGGGGGTGCGGAGGGTGAGTGAGGCAGTGGGGAGGGTATGTGAGGCAGTGGGGAGGCTGAGTAAGGTGGTCGGGAGGGTGAGTGAGGCAGTGGGGAGGGTGAGTGAGGGGATGGGGAGGGTGAGTGAGGCGGTGGGGAGGGTGAGTGAGGTGGTCGGGAGGGTGAGTGAGGCAGTGGGGAGGGTATGTGAGGCAGTGGGGAGGCTGAGTGAGGTGGTCGGGAGGGTGAATGAGGCAGTGGGGAGGGTGAGTGAGGGGATGGGGAGGGTGAGTGAGGCAGTGGGGAGGGTGAGTGAGGCGGTGGTGAGGGTGAGTGAGGCTGTGGGGAGGGTGATTGAGGCTGTGGGGAGGGTGTGTAAGGCAGTGGAAAGGGTGAGTGAGGTGCTGGGGAGTGATGAGTGAGGCAGGGGGGAGGGTGAGTGAGGCAGTGGATAGGGTGAGTGAGGTGTTGTGGAGGCTGAGTGAGTGAGGCAGTGGGGAGGGTGAGTGAGGCGGTGGGGAGGGTGAGTGAGCGGGTGGGGAGGGTGAGTGAGGGGGTGGGGAGGGTGTGTGAAGGGGTGGAGAGGGTGAGTGAGGCAGTGGGGAGGGTGAGTGAGGCAGTGGGGAGGGTATGTGAGGCGATGGGGAGGGTGAGTGAGGCAGTGGGGAGGATGAGTGAGGCAGTGGGGAGGGTGAGTGAGGCAGTGGGGAGGGTGAGTGAGGGGGTGGGGAGGGTGAGTGAGGCGGTGGGCAGAGTGTGTGAGGGGATGGGGAGGGTGAGTGAGGCAGTGGGGAGGGTATGTGAGGCGATGGGGAGGGTGAGTGAGGCAGTGGAGAGGGTGAGTGAGGCGGTGCGGAGGGTGAGTGAGGCAGTGGGGAGGGTGAGTGAAGCAGTCGGGAGGGTGAGTGAGGCGGTGGGGAGGGTGAATGACGGGGTGGAGTGGGTGAGTGAGGCGATGGGGAGGGTTAGTGAGGCAGTGGGGAGGGTGAGTGAGGCAGTGGGGAGAGTTAGTGACGGGGTGGGGAGGGTGAGTGAGGCGGTGGGGAGGATGAATGAGGCGGTGGGGAGGGTGAGTGAGGAGGTGGGGAGGATGAATGAGGCGGTGGGCAGGGTGAGTGAGGCGGTGGGGAGGGTGAGTGAGGCGGTGGGGAGGATGAATGAGGCGGTGGGCGGGGTGAGTGAGGCGGTGGGGAGGGTGAGTGAAGGGGTGGGGAGCATGAGTGAGGGGGTGGGGAGGGTGAGTGAGTCGGTGGGGAGGGTGAGTGAGTCGGTGGGGAGGGTGAGTGAGGCGGTGGGCAGGGTGAGTGAGGCGGTGGTGAGGGTGTGTGAGGCGATGGGGAGTGTGAGTGAGGGGGTGGGGAGGGTGAGTGAGGCGGTGGGGAGCATGAGTGAGGCAGGAGGGAAGGTGAGTGAGGCAGTGGGGAGCGTGTGTGAGGTGTTGGGGAGCATGAGTGAGGCAGGAGGGAGGGTGAGTGAGGCAGTTGGGAACGTGAGTGAGGTGTTGTGGAGAGTGAGAGGGTGTGGAGAGGGTGTGTGAGGCGGTGGCGAGGGTCAGTGAGGGGGTGGGGATGGGGAGTGAGTCAGCGGGGAGGTTGAGGGAGGCAGTGGGGAGGGTGAGTGAGGGGGTGGGGAGGGTGAGTGAGGCGGTGGGGCGGATGAATGAGGTGGTGGGGAGGGTGAGTGAGGCGGTGGGGAGGGTGAGTGAGGGGGTGGGGAGGGTGAGTGAGGCGGTGGGGAGGGTGAGTGAGGCAGTGGGGAGGGTGAGTGAGGCGGTAGGGAGGGTAAGTGAGGGGGTGAGGAGGGTGAGTGAGGCGGTGGGGAGGGTGAGTGAGGCGGTGGGGAGGGTGAGTGAGTCGGTGGGGAGGGTGAATGAGGCGGAGCGGAGGGTGAGTGAGGCAGTGTGGAGGTTGTGTGAGGCGATGGCGAGGGTGTGTGAGGGGTTGGGGAGGCTGTGTGAGGCAGTGGGGAGGGTGAGTGAGGCACTGGGGAGGGAGTGTGAGGGGGTGGGAAGGGTGAGTGAGGCGGTGGGGAGGGTGTGTGAGGGGGTGGGGAGGGTATGTGAGGCGGTGGTGAGGGGGTGTGAGGGGGTGGGGAGGGTGAGTGAGGCAGTGGGGAGGGTGAGTGAGGCGGTGGGGAGGGTATGTGAAGCGGTGGTGAGGGGGTGTGAGGGAGTGGGGAGGGTGAATGATGCGGTGGGGAGGTTGTGTGAGGGGGGGAAGGGTGAGTGAGGCGGTGGGGAGGGTGAGTGAGGCGGAGCGGAGGGCGAGTGAGGCAATGCGGAGGTTGTGTGAGGCGATGGCAAGGGTGTGTGAGGGGTTGGGGAGGCTGTGTGAGGCAGTGGGGTGGGTGAGTGAGGTGTTGGGGAGGGTGAGTGAGGTGTTGGGGAGGGTGAATGAGGTGGTGGGGAGGGTGAGCGAGTGGGTGGGGAGGGTGAGTGAGGCAGTGGGGAGGTTGAGTGAGGCAGTGGGCAGGGTGTGTGAGGCAGTGGGGAGGGTGAGTGAGGGGGTGGGGAGGTTATGTGAGGCGGTGGGGAGGCTGAGTGAGGCACTGGGGAGGATGAGTGAGGCGGTGGGGTGTGTGAGTGAGGCGGTGGGGAGGGTGAGTGAGGGGGTGGGGAGGGTGTGTGAGGGGGTGGGGAGGGTGAGTGAGGCGGTGGGGGAGGGTGTGTGAGGGGGTGGGGAAGGTGAGTGAGGCGGTGGGGAGGGTGAGTGAGGGGGTGGGAAGCGTGAGTGAGGGGGTGGGGAAGGTGGGTGAGGCGGTGGGGAGGGTGAGTGAGGTGGTGGGGAGCGTGAGTGAGGCGGTGGGGAGGGTCCGTGAGGGGGTGGGGAGGGTGAGTGAGGCGGTGGGGAGGGTGAGTGAGGCGGTGGGGAGGGTGAGTGAGGCGGTGGGGAGGATCCGTGAGGGGGTGGGGAGGGTGTGTGAGGGGGTGGGGAAGGTGAGTGAGGCGGTGGGGAGGGTGAGTGAGGGGGTGGGGAGGGCGAGTGAGGGGTTGGGGAAGGTGGGTGAGGCGGTGGGGAGGGTGAGTGAGGCGGTGGGGAGCGTGAGTGAGGCGGTGGGGAGGGTCCGTGAGGGGGTGGGGAGGGTGAGTGAGGCGGTGGGGAGGTGAGTGAGGCGGTGGGGAGGGTGAGTGAGGCGGTGGGGAGGGTCCGTGAGGGGGTGGGGAGGGTGAGGGAGGCGGTGGGGAGGGTGAGTGTGGGGGTGGGGAGGGTGAGTGAGGGGGTGGTGAGAGTGAGTGAGGCGGTGGGGAGGGTGAGTGAGGCGGTGTGGAGGGTGAGTGAGGGTGTGTGGAGGGTGAGTGAGGCGGTGGAGAGAGTGTGTGAGGTGGTGGGGAGGGTGTGTGAGGCGGTGGGGAGGGTGAGTGAGGGGGTGGGAAGCATGAGTGAGGCGGTGGGGAGGGTGAGTGAGGCGCTGGGGAGGGTGAGTGAGGCGGTGGGGAGGGTGAGTGAGGCGGTGGGGAGAGTGAGTGAGGCGGTGGTGAGGGTGAGTGAGGCGGTGCGAAGGGTGCGTGAGGAGGTGGGGAGGGTGAATGAGGCGGTGGGTAAGGCTAGTGAGGGGGTGGGGAGGGTGAGTGAGGGGGTGGTGAGGGGGAGTGAGGCGGTGGGGAGGGTGAGTGAGGCAGTGGGGAGGGTGAGTGAGGGGGTGGGGAGGGTGAGTGAGGGGGTGGGGAGGGTGAGTGAGGCGGTGGGGAGAGTGAGTGAGGCGGTGGGGAGGGTGCGTGAGGAGGTGGGGAGGGTGAATGAGGCGGTGGGTAAGGCTAGTGAGGGGGTGGGGAGAGTGAGTGAGGGGGTGGTGAGGGGGAGTGAGGCGGTGGGGAGGGTAAGTGAGGGGGAGGGAAGGGTGAGTGAGGCGGTGCGGAGTGTGAGTGAGGGGGTGTGGAGGGTGAGTGAGGCAGTGGGGAGGCTGAGTGAGAGGGTGGGGAGGGTGAGTGAGGCGGTCGGGACTGTGAGTGAGGGGGTGTGGACGGTGTCTGAGGGGGTGGGGAGGGTCAGTGAGGCGGTGGGGAGAGTGAGTGAGGCAGTGGGGAGGGTGCGTGAGGCGGTGGGGAGGGTGCGTGACGGGGTGGGGAGGCCGTGGGGAGGGTGAGTGAGGCGAAGGGGAGGGTGTGTGAGGGGGTGGGGAGGGTGAGTGAGGGGGTGGGGAAGGTGGGTGAGGCGGTGGGAAGGGTGCGTGAGGCAGTGGGGAGCGTGAGTGAGGCGGTGGGGAGGGTCCGTGAGGGGGTGGGGAGGGTGAGTGAGGGGGTGGGGAGGGTCCATGAGGCGGTGGGGAGGGTGTTTGAGGGGTTGAGGAGGGTGAGTGAGACGGTGCAGAGGGTGTGTGAGGCGGTGGGGAGGGTGAGTGAGGGGGTGGGGAGGGTAAGTGAGGTGGTGCGGAGGGTGAGTGAGGGGATAGGGAGGGTGAATGAAGCAGTGGGGTGGGTGAGTGAGGCGGTGGGGTGGCTGAGTGAGGGGGTGGGGAGGTTGAGTGAGGCGGTGGGGAGGGTGAGTGAGATGTTGGAGTGGGTGAGTGAGGCGGTGGGGAGAATGAGTGAGGGGGTGGGGAGGGTGAGTGAGGGGATGGGGAGGGTGAATGAAGCAGTGTGGAGGGTGAATGAGGCGGTGGGGTGGGTGAGTGAGGGGGTGGGGAGGTTGAGTGAGGCGGTGGGGAGGGTGAGTGAGGCAGTGTGGAGGGTGAGTGAGGCGGTGAGGAGGGTGGTGAGGCGGTGGGGAGGGTGAGTGAGGGGGTGGGGTGGGTGATTGAGGCGGTGGGGAGGGTGATTGAGGGGGTGGGGAGGGTGAGTGAGGGGATGGGGAGTGTGAATGAAGCAGTGGGGAGCATGTGTCAGGGGGTGGGGAGGTTGAGTGAGGCAGTGGGGAGGGTGAGTGAGGCAGTGGGGAGGGTGTGTGAGGGGGTGGGGAGGTTGAGTGAGGGGGTGGGGAGGTTGAGTGAGGCGGTGGGGAGGGTGAGTGAGGGGGTGAGGAGGGTGAGTGAGGAGGTGGGGAGGGTGTGTGACGGGGTGGCGAGGATGAGTGAGGCAGTGGGGAGGAGTTTGTGAGGGGATGGGGAGGATGAGTGAGGCAGTGGGGAGGGTGAGTGAGGCAGTGGGGAGGGTGAGTGAGGCGGTGGGGAGGGTATGTGAGGCGATGGGGAGGGTGTGTGAGGGGGTGGGGAGGGTGAGTGAGGCAGTGGGGAGTGTGAGTGAGGGGGTGCGGAGGGTGAGTGTGGCAGTGGGGAGGGTATGTGAGGCAGTGGGGAGGCTGAGTGAGGTGGTCGGGAGGGTGAGTGAGGCAGTGGGGAGGGTGAGTGAGGGGATGGGGAGGGTGAGTGAGGCGGTGGGGAGGGTGAGTGAGGCTGTGGGGAGGGTGATTGAGACTGTCGCGAGGGTGTGTAAGGCAGTGGAGAGGGTGAGTGAGGTGCTGGGGAGTGATGAGTGAGGCAGGGGGGAGGGTGAGTGAGGCAGTGGATAGGGTGAGTGAGGTGTTGTGGAGGCTGAGTGAGTGAGGCAGTGGGGAGGGTAAGTGAGGCGGTGGGGAGGGTGAGTGAGGCAGTGGGGAGGGTGAGTGAGCGGGTGGGGAGGGTGAGTGAGGTGTTGGAGAGGGTGAGTAAGACAGTGGGGAGGGTGAGTGAGGCACTGGGGAGGGTGAGTGAGGCAGTGTGGTGTGTCAGTGCGGCAGTGGGGAGGGTGAGTGAGGGGGTGGGGAGGGTGTGTGAAGGGGCGGAGAGGGTGAGTGAGGCAGTGGGGAGGGTGAGTGAGGTAGTGGGGAGGGTAAGTGAGGCGGTGGGGAGGGTATGTGAGCCGATGGGGAGGGTGAGTGAGGCAGTGGGGAGGATGTGTGAAGCAGTGGGGTGTGTGAGTGGGGCAGTGGGGAGGGTGAGTGAGGGGGTGGGGAGGGTGAGTGAGGCGGTGGGCAGAGTGTGTGAGGGGGTGGGGAAAGTGAGTGAGGCGGTGGGGAGGGTGAGTGAGGCAGTGGAGAGGGTTAGTGAGGCAGTGCGGAGGGTGAGTGAGGCAGTCGGGAGGGTGAGTGAAGTAGTCGGGAGGGTGAGTGAGGCGGTGGGGAGGGTGAATGATGGGGTGGAGTGGGTGAGTGAGGCGATGGGGCTGGTTAGTGAGGCAGTGGGGAGGGTGAGTGAGGGGGTGGGGAGGGTGAGTGAGGCGGTGGGGAGGGTGAGTGAGGCAGTGAGGAGAGTTAGTGACGGGGTGGGGAGGGTGATTGAGGCGGTGGGGAGGATGAATGAGGCGGTCAGGAGGGTAAGTGAGGAGGTGGGGAGGATGAATGAGGCGGTGGGCAGGGTGAGTGAGGCGGTGGGGAGGGTGAGTGAAGGGGTGGGGAGCATGAGTGAGTGGGTGGGGAGGGTGAGTGAGTCGGTGGGGAGGGTGAGTGAGTCGGTGGGGAGGGTGAGTGAGTCGGTGGGGAGGGTGAGTGAGGAGGTGGGCAGGGTGAGTGAGGCGGTGGGGAGGGTGAGTGAGGCGGTGGTGAGGGTGTGTGAGGCTGTGTGGAGGGTGAGTAATGCGGTGGGGACGGTGAGTGAGGGTGTGGGGAGGGTGAGTGCGGGGCTGGGGAGGGTGAGTGAGGAAGTGGGGAGGGTTCGTGAGGGGCTGGGGAGGGTGAGTGAGGCGGTGGGGAGAATGAATGAGGTGGTCGGGAGGGTGAGTGAGGCGGTGGGGAGGGTGAGTGAGGCGATGGGGAGTGTGAGTGAGGGGGTGGGGAGGGTGAGTGAGGCGGTGGGGAGCATGAGTGAGGCAGGGGGGAGGGTGAGTGAGGGTGTGGGGAGGGTGAATGAGGCAGTGGAAAGAGTGAGTGAGGGTGTGGGGAGGGTGAATGAGGCAGTGGGGAGGGTGAATGAGGCAGTGGAGAGGGTGTGTGAGGCGGTGGCGAGGGTCAGTGAGGGGGTGGGGATGGGGAGTGAGGCGGTGGGGAGGGTGTGTGAGGGGATGGGGAGGGTGAGTGAGGGGGTGGGGACGGTGAGTAAGGGGGTGGGGAGGGTGAGTGAGGCGGTGGGAAGGGTGAGTGAGGGGGTGGGGAGGGTGAGTGAGGGGTTGGTGAGGCGGTGGGGAGGGTGAGTGAGGGGGTGGGGAGGGTGAGTGAGGGGTTGTGGAGGGTGAGTGAGGCGGTGGGGAGGGTGAGTGAGGCGGTGGAGAGGGTGTGTGCGGCACTGGGGAGGGTGAGTGAGGCAGTGGAGAGGGTGAGTGAGGCGGTGGGGACGGTGAGTGAGGCGGTGGGGAGGATGAGTGAGGCGGTGGGGAGGGTGTGTGAGGGGGTGGGGAGGGTGAGTGAGGCGGTGGGGTGGGTGAGTGAGGCGGTGGGGGGGGTGAGTGAGGGGGTGGGAAGGGTGAGTGAGGGGGTGGTGAGGGTAAGTGAGGGTGTGGGGAGGGTGAGTGAGCCGGTGGGGATTGTGAGTGAGGGGGTGTGGAGGGTGAGTGAGGCGGTGGAGAGGGTGAGTGAGGCAGTGGGGAGCGTGAGTGAGGCAGTTCAGAAAGTGTGTGAGGCGGTGGGGAGGGTGAGTGAAGGGGTTCAGAGGGTGTGTGAGGCAGTGGGGAGGGTGAGTGAGGCGGTGGGGAGGGTGTGTGAGGGGGTGGGAAGGCTGTGTGAGGAAGTGCGGAGGGTGAGTGAAGGGGTGGGAAGAGTGAGTGAAGCATTGGGGAGAGTGAGGGAGGGGGTGGGTAGGGGGTGTGAGGGGGTGGAGGGTGAGTGAGGTGGTGCGGAGGTTGAGTGAGGCGGTGGGGAGGGTGTTTGAGGGGTTGGGGAGGGTGAGTGACGCGGTGGGGAGGGTGAGTGAGGTGTTGGGTAGTGTGAGTGAGGAGGTGTGGAGGGTGAGTGAGGCGGTGGGGAGGGTAAGTGAGGCGATGGAGAGGGTGAGTGAGGCGGTGGGGAGGGTGAGTGAGGCGCTGGGGAGGGTGTTTGAAGGGTTGGGGAGGGTGAGTGAGGCGGTGCGGAGTGTGAGTGAGGCACTGGGAAGGGTGTGTGAGACGGTGGGGAGGTTGAGTGAGGCAGTGGGGAGGGTGAGTGAGGGGGTGGGGAGGGTGAGTGAGGCGGTCGGGAGTGTGAGTGAGGGGGTGTGGACGGTGTGTGAGGGGGTGGGGAGGGTCAGTGAGGCAGTGGGGAGAGTGAGTGAGGCAATGGGGAGGGTGAGTGAGGCGGTGGGGAGGGTGCGTGAGGGGGTGGGGAGGCGTTGGGGAGGGTGAGAGAGGCGAAGGGGAGGATGTGTGAGGCAGTGGGGAGGTTGAGTGAGATGTTGGGGTGGGTGAGTGAGGCAGTGGAGAGGGTGAGTGAGGCGGTGGGAAGGGTGAGTGAGGCGGTGGGGGAGGGTGTGTGAGGGGGTGGGGAAGGTGAGTGAGGCGGTGGGGAGGGTGTGTGAGGGGGTGGGGAGGGTGAGTGAGTGGGTGGGGAGGGTGAGTGAGGGGGTGGGGAGGGTGAGTGAGGGGGTGGGGAAGGTGGGTGAGGCGGTGGGAAGGGTGAGTGAGGCGGTGGGGAGCGTGAGTGAGGCGGTGTGGACGGTGTGTGAGGGGGTGGGGAGGGTCAGTGAGGGGGTGGGGAGGCGTTGGGGAGGGTGAGAGAGGCGAAGGGGAGGGTGTGTGAGGCAGTGGGGAGGTTGAGTGAGATGTTGGGGTGGGTGAGTGAGGCAGTGGAGAGGGCGAGTGAGGCGGTGGGGAGGGTGAGTGAGGCGGTGGGAAGGGTGAGTGAGGCGGTGGGGAGCGTGAGTGAGGCGGTGGGGAGGGTGAGTGAGGCGGTGGGAAGGGTGAGTGAGGGGGTGGGGAAGGTGAGTGAGGCGGTGGGGAGGGTGAGTGAGGGGGTGGGGAGGGTGAGTGAGGGGGTGGGGAAGGTGGGTGAGGCGGTGGGAAGGGTGAGTGAGGCGGTGGGGAGCGTGAGTGAGGCGGTGGGGAGGGTTCGTGAGGGGGTGGGGAGGGTGAGTGAGGGGGTGGGGAAGGTGGGTGAGGCGGTGGGAAGGGTGAGTGAGGCGGTGGGCAGCGTGAGTGAGGCGGTGGGGAGGGTCCGTGAGGCGGTGGGGAGGGTGTTTGAGGGGTTGGGGAGGGTGAGTGAGACGGTGCAGAGGGTGTGTGAGGCGGTGGGGAGGGTGAGTGAGGGGGTGGGGCGGGTGAGTGAGGTGGTGCGGAGGGTGAGTGACGCGGTGGGGAAAATGAGTGAGGGGGTGGGGAGGGTGAGTGAGGGGATGGGGAGGGTGAATGAAGCAGTGGGGTGGGTGAGTGAGGCGGTGGGGTGGGTGAGTGAGATGTTGGGGTGGGTGAGTGAGGCGGTGGGGAGAATGAGTGAGGGGGTGGGGAGGGTGAGTGAGGGGATGGGGAGGGTGAATGAAGCAGTGTGGAGGGTGAGTGAGGCGGTGGGGTGGGTGAGTGAGGGGGTGGGGAGGTTGAGTGAGGCGGTGGGGAGGGTGAGTGAGGCAGTGTGGAGGGTGAGTGAGTCGGTGAGGAGGGTGGTGAGGCGGTGGGGAGGGTGAGTGAGGGGGTGGGGTGGGTGATTGAGGCGGTGGGGAGGGTGATTGAGGGGGTGGGGAGTGTGAGTGAGGGGATGGGGAGGGTGAATGAAGCAGTGGGGAGCGTGTGTGAGGGGGTGGGGAGGTTGAGTGAGGCAGTTGGGAGGGTGAGTGAGGCAGTGGGGAGGGTGTGTGAGGGGGTGGGGAGGTTGAGTGAGGGGGTGGGGAGGTTGAGTGAGGCGGTGGGGAGGGTGAGTGAGGGGGTGTGGAGGGTGAGTGAGGAGGTGGGGAGTGTGAGTGAGGCAGAGGGGAGAGTGAGTGAGGCGGTGGGGAGGATGAGTGAGGGGCTGGGGAGGGTGTGTGACGGGGTGGGGAGGGTGAGTGAGGCGGTGGGGACCGTGAGTGAGGCGGTGGGGAGCGTGAGTGAGGCAGTGGGGAGAGTGAGTAAGGCGGTGGGGAGGGTGATTGAGGAGGTGGGGAGGGTGTGTGACGGGGTGGGGAGGGTGAGTGAGGCGGTGGGGAGCGTGAGTGAGGCGGTGGGGAGGGTGAGTGAGGCAGTGGGGAGAGTGAGTGAGGCGGTGGGGAGGGTGATTGAGGAGGTGGGGAGGGTGTGTGATGGGGTGGGGAGGGTGAGTGAGGCGGTGGGGAGCGTGAGTGAGGCGGTGGGGAGGGTGAGTGAGGTGGTGGGAAGGGTGAGTGACGCGGTGGCGAGGGCGAGTGAGAGGGTAGGGAGGGTTAGTGAGGTAGTGGAGAGGGTGAGTGAGACGGTGGGGACTGTGAGTGAGGGGGTGTGGAGGGTGAGTGAGGCGGTGGAGAGGGTGAATGAGGTGGTGGGAAGGGTGCGTGAGGCGGTGGGGAGTGTGTGTGAGGCAGTGGGGAGGGTGAGTGAGGTGATGGGGAGGGTGTGTGAGGGGGTGGGGAGGGTGAGTGAGGCGGTGAGTAGGTTTAGTGAACCGGTGGGGAGGGTGAGTGAGGGGGTGGGGTGGGTGTGTGAGGCGGTGGAGAGAGTGAGTGAGGGGCTGAGGAGGGTGTGTGAGGGGGTGGGGTGGGTGAGTGAGGCGGTGGGGAGGGTGAGTGAGGCGGTGAAAAGGTTTAGTGAACCGGTGGGGAGGGTGAGTGAGGGGGTGGGGTGGGTGTGTGAGGCAGTGGGGAGAGAGTGAGAGTGAGGGGGTGTGGATGGTGAGTGAGGCGGTGGAGAGAGTGAGTGAGGGGGTGAGGAGGGTGTGTGAGGGGGTGGGGTGGGTGAGTGAGGCGGTGGGGAGGGTGAGTGAGGTGTTGGGGAGGGTGAGTGAGGGGGTGGGGAGGGTGAATGAGGCAGTGGGGACGGTGTTTGAGGGGGTGGGGAGGGTATGTGAGCCAGTGGGGTGGGTGAGAGAGGCGGTGGGAAGGGTTAGTGAGGCGGTGGGGAGGGTGAGTGAGGCGGTGGGAAGCGTGAGTGCGGCGGTGGGGAGGGTGAGTGAGGCGGTGGGGAGGGTGAGTGAGGGGGTGGGGAGGGTGTGTGAGGCAGTGGGGAGAGTGAGTGAGGCAGTGGGGAGGGTGAGTGAGGCGTTGGAGAGGGTGAGTGAGGCGGTAGGGAGGGTGTGAGAGGCAGTGGGGAGGGTGAGTGAGGCGGTGGGGAGGGTGAGTGAGGCCGTGGGGAGGGTGTGTGAGGCGATGGGGAGGGTGTGTGAGGGGGTGGGGAGGTTTAGTAAGGTAGTGGGCAGGGTGAGTGAGACGGTGGGGACAGTGAGTGAGGGGGTGTGGACGGTGAGTGAGGCGGTGTGGAGGGTGAGTGAGGCGGTGGGAAGGGTGAGTGAGGCGGTGGGGAGGGTGAGTGAGGCGATGGGGAGGGTGTGTGAGGGGGTGGGGAGTGTGAGTGAGACAGTGGGGAGGGTGAGTGAGGCAGTGAAGAGGGTGAGTGATGCAGTGGGGAGGGTGAGTGTGGCAGTGGGGAGGGTGAGTGAGATGTTGGGGTGGGTGAGTGATGGGGTGGGGAGGGTGAGTGAGGGGGTGGTGAGGGTGAGTGAGGCGGTGGGGAGGGTGAGTGACGGGGTGGGGAGGGTGACTGAGGTGTTGTGGAGGCTGAGTAAGGCCGTGGCGAGGGTGAATGAGGCGGTGCAGAGGGTGTGTGAGGCGGTGGGGAGGGTGAGTGAGGGCGTGGGGAGGGTGAGTGAGGCGATGGGGAGTGTGAGTGAGGGGGTGTGGAGGGTGAGTGAGGTGTTGGGGAGGGTGAGTGATGGGGTGGGGAGGGTGAGTGAGGTGGTGGGGAGGATGAGTGAGGCGGTTTGGAGGGTGAGTGAGGTGTTGGGGAGGGTGATTGAGGGGGTGGGGAGGGTGAATGAGGTGGTGGGGAGGGTGAGTGATGCGGTGAGGAGGGTGTGTGAGGAGGTGGGGAGGGTGTGTGACGGGGTGGGGAGGGTGAGTGAGGCGGTGGGGAGCGTGAGTGAGGCGGTGGGGAGGGTGAGTGAGGCAGTGGAGAGAGTGAGTGAGGCGGTGGGGAGGGTGATTGAGGAGGTGGGGAGGGTGTGTCACGGGGTGGGGAGGGTGAGTGAGGCGGTGGGGAGCGTGAGTGAGGCGGTGGGGAGGGTGAGTGAGGTGTTGGGGAGGGTGAGTGAGGGGGTGGGGAGGGTGAGTGAGGGGGTAGTGAGGGTGAGTGAGGTGGTGGGGAGGGTGAGTGTGGGGGTGGGGAGGGTGTGTGAGGCGGTGGGGAGGGTGAGTGAGGCGGTGGGGTGGGTGAGTGAGGGGGTGGGGAGGTTGAGTGAGGCGGTGGGGAGGGTGAGTGAGGCAGTGGGGAGGGTGAGTGAGGCAGTGAGGAGGGTGTGTGAGGCGGTGGGGAGGGTGTTTGAGGGGGTGTGGAGGGTGAGTGAGGCGGTGGGGAGGGTGAGTGAGGCAGTGGGGAGGGTGAGTGAGGCGGTGAGGAGGGTGTGTGAGGCGGTGGGGAGGGTGTTTGAGGGGGTGTGGAGGGTGAGTGAGGCAGTGGGGACGATGTTTGAGGGGGTGGGGAGGGTGTGTGAGCCAGTGGGGTGGGTGATTGAGGCGGTGGGGAGGGTGATTGAGGGGGTGGGGAGGGTGAGTGAAGGGATGGGGAGGGTGAATGAAGCAGTGGTGTGGATGAGTGAGGCAGTGGGGAGGTTGAGTGAGGCAGTGGGGAGGGTGAGTGAGGCAGTGGGGAGGGTGAGTGAGGCGGTGAGGAGGGTGTGTGAGGCGGTGGGGAGGTTGAGTGAGGCGCTGGGGAGGGTGAGTGAGGCGGTGGGGAGGGTGTGTGAGGCTGTGGGGAGGTTGAGTGAGGCGCTGGGGAGGGTGACTGAGGCGGTGAGGAGGTTGAGTGAGAGGGTGGGGAGGATGAATGAGGTGGTGGGCAGGGTGAGTGAGGCGGTGGGGAGGGCGAGTGAAGGGGTGGGGAGCATGAGTGAGGGGGTGGGGAGGGGGAGTGAGGCGGGTGGGAGGGTGAGTGAGTCGGTGGGGAGGGTATGTGAGGCGGAGCGGAGGGTGAGTGAGGCAGTGCGGCGGTTGTGTGAGGCGATGGCGAGGGTGTGTGAGGGGTTGGGGAGGCTGTGTGAGGCAGTGGGGAGGCTGAGTGAGGGGGTGGAAAGGGTGAGTGAGGCAGTGGGTAGGGTGAGTGAGGCAGTGGAGAGGTTGACTGAGGCAGTCGGCAGGGTATGTGAGGCAGTGGGGAGGGTGAGTGAGGGAGTGGGGAGGGTAAGTGAGGCGGTGGGGAGGCTATGAGGGGGTGGGGAGGGTGAGTGAGGCACTGGGGAGGATGAGTGAGAGCGGTGGGAAGAGTGAGTGAGGCGGTGGGGAGGGTGATTGAGGCACTGCGGAGGCTGAGTGAGCGGATGGGGAGCGTGTGTGAGGGGGTGGGGAGGGTGAGTGAGGCACTGGGGAGGGAGTGTGAGGGGGTGGGAAGGGTGAGTGAGGCGGTGGGGAGGGTGTGTGAGGGGGTGGGGAGGGTATGTGAGGCGGTGGTGAGGGGGTGTGAGGGAGTGGGGAGGCTGAGTGAGGCAGTGGGGAGAGTGAGTGAGGCGGTGGGGAGGGTGAGTGAGGCGGAGCGGAGGGCGAGTGAGGCAATGCGGAGGTTGTGTGAGGCGATGGCAAGGGTGTGTGAGGGGTTGGGGAGGCTGTGTGAGGCAGTGGGGTGGGTGAGTGAGGTGTTGGGGAGGGTGAGTGAGGTGTTGGGGAGGGTGAATGAGGTGGTGGGGAGGGTGAGCGAGTGGGTGGGGAGGGTGAGTGAGGCAGTGGGGAGGTTGAGTGAGGCAGTGGGCAGGGTGTGTGAGGCAGTGGGGAGGGTGAGTGAGGGGGTGGGGAGGGTATGTGAGGCGGTGGGGAGGCTGAGTGAGGCACTGGGGAGGATGAGTGAGGCGGTGGGGTGTGTGAGTGAGGCGGTGGGGAGGGTGAGTGAGGGGGTGGGGAGGGTGTGTGAGGGGGTGGGGAGGGTGAGTGAGGCGGTGGGGGAGGGTGTGTGAGGGGGTGGGGAAGGTGAGTGAGGCGGTGGAGAGGGTGAGTGAGGGGGTGGGGAGGGTGAGTGAGGCGGTGGAGAGGGTGAGTGAGGCAGTGGGGAGCGTGAGTGAGGCAGTTCAGAAAGTGTGTGAGGCGGTGGGGAGGGTGAGTGAAGGGGTTCAGAGGGTGTGTGAGGCAGTGGGGAGGGTGAGTGAGGCGGTGGGGAGGGTGTGTGAGGGGGTGGGAAGGCTGTGTGAGGAAGTGCGGAGGGTGAGTGAAGGGGTGGGAAGAGTGAGTGAAGCATTGGGGAGAGTGAGGGAGGGGGTGGGTAGGGGGTGTGAGGGGGTGGAGGGTGAGTGAGGTGGTGCGGAGGTTGAGTGAGGCGGTGGGGAGGGTGTTTGAGGGGTTGGGGAGGGTGAGTGACGCGGTGGGGAGGGTGAGTGAGGTGTTGGGTAGTGTGAGTGAGGAGGTGTGGAGGGTGAGTGAGGCGGTGGGGAGGGTAAGTGAGGCGATGGAGAGGGTGAGTGAGGCGGTGGGGAGGGTGAGTGAGGCGCTGGGGAGGGTGTTTGAAGGGTTGGGGAGGGTGAGTGAGGCGGTGCGGAGTGTGAGTGAGGCACTGGGAAGGGTGTGTGAGACGGTGGGGAGGTTGAGTGAGGCAGTGGGGAGGGTGAGTGAGGGGGTGGGGAGGGTGAGTGAGGCGGTCGGGAGTGTGAGTGAGGGGGTGTGGACGGTGTGTGAGGGGGTGGGGAGGGTCAGTGAGGCAGTGGGGAGAGTGAGTGAGGCAATGGGGAGGGTGAGTGAGGCGGTGGGGAGGGTGCGTGAGGGGGTGGGGAGGCGTTGGGGAGGGTGAGAGAGGCGAAGGGGAGGATGTGTGAGGCAGTGGGGAGGTTGAGTGAGATGTTGGGGTGGGTGAGTGAGGCAGTGGAGAGGGCGAGTGAGGCGGTGGGGAGGGTGAGTGAGGCGGTGGGAAGGGTGAGTGAGGCGGTGGGGGAGGGTGTGTGAGGGGGTGGGGAAGGTGAGTGAGGCGGTGGGGAGGGTGAGTGAGGGGGTGGGGAGGGTGAGTGAGTGGGTGGGGAGGGTGAGTGAGGGGGTGGGGAGGGTGAGTGAGGGGGTGGGGAAGGTGGGTGAGGCGGTGGGAAGGGTGAGTGAGGCGGTGGGGAGCGTGAGTGAGGCGGTGTGGACGGTGTGTGAGGGGGTGGGGAGGGTCAGTGAGGGGGTGGGGAGGCGTTGGGGAGGGTGAGAGAGGCGAAGGGGAGGGTGTGTGAGGCAGTGGGGAGGTTGAGTGAGATGTTGGGGTGGGTGAGTGAGGCAGTGGAGAGGGCGAGTGAGGCGGTGGGGAGGGTGAGTGAGGCGGTGGGAAGGGTGAGTGAGGCGGTGGGGAGCGTGAGTGAGGCGGTGGGGAGGGTGAGTGAGGCGGTGGGAAGGGTGAGTGAGGGGGTGGGGAAGGTGAGTGAGGCGGTGGGGAGGGTGAGTGAGGGGGTGGGGAGGGTGAGTGAGGGGGTGGGGAAGGTGGGTGAGGCGGTGGGAAGGGTGAGTGAGGCGGTGGGGAGCGTGAGTGAGGCGGTGGGGAGGGTTCGTGAGGGGGTGGGGAGGGTGAGTGAGGGGGTGGGGAAGGTGGGTGAGGCGGTGGGAAGGGTGAGTGAGGCGGTGGGCAGCGTGAGTGAGGCGGTGGGGAGGGTCCGTGAGGCGGTGGGGAGGGTGTTTGTGGGGTTGGGGAGGGTGAGTGAGACGGTGCAGAGGGTGTGTGAGGCGGTGGGGAGGGTGAGTGAGGGGGTGGGGCGGGTGAGTGAGGTGGTGCGGAGGGTGAGTGACGCGGTGGGGAAAATGAGTGAGGGGGTGGGGAGGGTGAGTGAGGGGATGGGGAGGGTGAATGAAGCAGTGGGGTGGGTGAGTGAGGCGGTGGGGTGGGTGAGTGAGATGTTGGGGTGGGTGAGTGAGGCGGTGGGGAGAATGAGTGAGGGGGTGGGGAGGGTGAGTGAGGGGATGGGGAGGGTGAATGAAGCAGTGTGGAGGGTGAGTGAGGCGGTGGGGTGGGTGAGTGAGGGGGTGGGGAGGTTGAGTGAGGCGGTGGGGAGGGTGAGTGAGGCAGTGTGGAGGGTGAGTGAGTCGGTGAGGAGGGTGGTGAGGCGGTGGGGAGGGTGAGTGAGGGGGTGGGGTGGGTGATTGAGGCGGTGGGGAGGGTGATTGAGGGGGTGGGGAGGGTGAGTGAGGGGATGGGGAGGGTGAATGAAGCAGTGGGGAGCGTGTGTGAGGGGGTGGGGAGGTTGAGTGAGGCAGTTGGGAGGGTGAGTGAGGCAGTGGGGAGGGTGTGTGAGGGGGTGGGGAGGTTGAGTGAGGGGGTGGGGAGGTTGAGTGAGGCGGTGGGGAGGGTGAGTGAGGGGGTGTGGAGGGTGAGTGAGGAGGTGGGGAGTGTGAGTGAGGCAGAGGGGAGAGTGAGTGAGGCGGTGGGGAGGATGAGTGAGGGGCTGGGGAGGGTGTGTGACGGGGTGGGGAGGGTGAGTGAGGCGGTGGGGACCGTGAGTGAGGCGGTGGGGAGCGTGAGTGAGGCAGTGGGGAGAGTGAGTAAGGCGGTGGGGAGGGTGATTGAGGAGGTGGGGAGGGTGTGTGACGGGGTGGGGAGGGTGAGTGAGGCGGTGGGGAGCGTGAGTGAGGCGGTGGGGAGGGTGAGTGAGGCAGTGGGGAGAGTGAGTGAGGCGGTGGGGAGGGTGATTGAGGAGGTGGGGAGGGTGTGTGATGGGGTGGGGAGGGTGAGTGAGGCGGTGGGGAGCGTGAGTGAGGCGGTGGGGAGGGTGAGTGAGGTGGTGGGAAGGGTGAGTGACGCGGTGGCGAGGGCGAGTGAGAGGGTAGGGAGGGTTAGTGAGGTAGTGGAGAGGGTGAGTGAGACGGTGGGGACTGTGAGTGAGGGGGTGTGGAGGGTGAGTGAGGCGGTGGAGAGGGTGAATGAGGTGGTGGGAAGGGTGCGTGAGGCGGTGGGGAGTGTGTGTGAGGCAGTGGGGAGGGTGAGTGAGGTGATGGGGAGGGTGTGTGAGGGGGTGGGGAGGGTGAGTGAGGCGGTGAGTAGGTTTAGTGAACCGGTGGGGAGGGTGAGTGAGGGGGTGGGGTGGGTGTGTGAGGCAGTGGGGAGAGAGTGAGAGTGAGGGGGTGTGGAGGGTGAGTGAGGCGGTGGAGAGAGTGAGTGAGGGGCTGAGGAGGGTGTGTGAGGGGGTGGGGTGGGTGAGTGAGGCGGTGGGGAGGGTGAGTGAGGCGGTGAAAAGGTTTAGTGAACCGGTGGGGAGGGTGAGTGAGGGGGTGGGGTGGGTGTGTGAGGTAGTGGGGAGAGAGTGAGAGTGAGGGTGTGTGGAGGGTGAGTGAGGCGGTGGAGAGAGTGAGTGAGGGGGTGAGGAGGGTGTGTGAGGGGGTGGGGTGGGTGAGTGAGGCGGTGGGGAGGGTGAGTGAGGTGTTGGGGAGGGTGAGTGAGGGGGTGGGGAGGGTGAATGAGGCAGTGGGGACGGTGTTTGAGGGGGTGGGGAGGGTGAGTGAGGCAGTGGGGAGGGTGAGTGAGGCGTTGGAGAGGGTGAGTGAGGCGGTAGGGAGGGTGTGAGAGGCAGTGGGGAGGGTGAGTGAGGCGGTGGGGAGGGTGAGTGAGGCCGTGGGGAGGGTGTGTGAGGCGATGGGGAGGGTGTGTGAGGGGGTGGGGAGGTTTAGTAAGGTAGTGGGCAGGGTGAGTGAGACGGTGGGGACAGTGAGTGAGGGGGTGTGGAGGGTGAGTGAGGCGGTGTGGAGGGTGAGTGAGGCGGTGGGAAGGGTGAGTGAGGCGGTGGGGAGGGTGAGTGAGGCGATGGGGAGGGTGTGTGAGGGGGTGGGGAGTGTGAGTGAGACAGTGGGGAGGGTGAGTGAGGCAGTGAAGAGGGTGAGTGATGCAGTGGGGAGGGTGAGTGTGGCAGTGGGGAGGGTGAGTGAGATGTTGGGGTGGGTGAGTGATGGGGTGGGGAGGGTGAGTGAGGGGGTGGTGAGGGTGAGTGAGGCGGTGGGGAAGGTGAGTGACGGGGTGGGGAGGGTGACTGAGGTGTTGTGGAGGCTGAGTAAGGCCGTGGCGAGGGTGAATGAGGCGGTGCAGAGGGTGTGTGAGGCGGTGGGGAGGGTGAGTGAGGGCGTGGGGAGGGTGAGTGAGGCGATGGGGAGTGTGAGTGAGGGGGTGTGGAGGGTGAGTGAGGCGGTGGGGAGGGTGTGTGAGGGGGTGGGGAGGGTGAGTGAGGCGGTGCAGAGGATGTGTGACGCGGTGGGGAGGGTGAGTGATGGGGTGGGGAGGGTGAGTGAGGTGGTGGGGAGGATGAGTGAGGCGGTTTGGAGGGTGAGTGAGGTGTTGGGGAGGGTGATTGAGGGGGTGGGGAGGGTGAATGAGGTGGTGGGGAGGGTGAGTGATGCGGTGAGGAGGGTGTGTGAGGAGGTGGGGAGGGTGTGTGACGGGGTGGGGAGGGTGAGTGAGGCGGTGGGGAGCGTGAGTGAGGCGGTGGGGAGGGTGAGTGAGGCAGTGGAGAGAGTGAGTGAGGCGGTGGGGAGGGTGATTGAGGAGGTGGGGAGGGTGTGTCACGGGGTGGGGAGGGTGAGTGAGGCGGTGGGGAGCGTGAGTGAGGCGGTGGGGAGGGTGAGTGAGGTGTTGGGGAGGGTGAGTGAGGGGGTGGGGAGGGTGAGTGAGGGGGTAGTGAGGGTGAGTGAGGTGGTGGGGAGGGTGAGTGTGGGGGTGGGGAGGGTGTCTGAGGCGGTGGGGAGGGTGAGTGAGGCGGTGGGGTGGGTGAGTGAGGGGGTGGGGAGGTTGAGTGAGGCGGTGGGGAGGGTGAGTGAGGCAGTGGGGAGGGTGAGTGAGGCAGTGAGGAGGGTGTGTGAGGCGGTGGGGAGGGTGTTTGAGGGGGTGTGGAGGGTGAGTGAGGCGGTGGGGAGGGTGAGTGAGGCAGTGGGGAGGGTGAGTGAGGCGGTGAGGAGGGTGTGTGAGGCGGTGGGGAGGGTGTTTGAGGGTGTGTGGAGGGTGAGTGAGGCAGTGGGGACGATGTTTGAGGGGGTGGGGAGGGTGTGTGAGCCAGTGGGGTGGGTGATTGAGGCGGTGGGGAGGGTGATTGAGGGGGTGGGGAGGGTGAGTGAAGGGATGGGGAGGGTGAATGAAGCAGTGGTGTGGATGAGTGAGGCAGTGGGGAGGTTGAGTGAGGCAGTGGGGAGGGTGAGTGAGGCAGTGGGGAGGGTGAGTGAGGCGGTGAGGAGGGTGTGTGAGGCGGTGGGGAGGTTGAGTGAGGCGCTGGGGAGGGTGAGTGAGGCGGTGGGGAGGGTGTGTGAGGCGGTGGGGAGGTTGAGTGAGGCGCTGGGGAGGGTGACTGAGGCGGTGAGGAGGTTGAGTGAGAGGGTGGGGAGGATGAATGAGGCGGTGGGCAGGGTGAGTGAGGCGGTGGGGAGGGCGAGTGAAGGGGTGGGGAGCATGAGTGAGGCGGTGGGGAGGGGGAGTGAGGCGGTGGGGAGGGTGAGTGAGTCGGTGGGGAGGGTATGTGAGGCGGAGCGGAGGGTGAGTGAGGCAGTGCGGCGGTTGTGTGAGGCGATGGCGAGGGTGTGTGAGGGGTTGGGGAGGCTGTGTGAGGCAGTGGGGAGGCTGAGTGAGGGGGTGGAAAGGGTGAGTGAGGCAGTGGGTAGGGTGAGTGAGGCAGTGGAGAGGTTGACTGAGGCAGTCGGCAGGGTATGTGAGGCAGTGGGGAGGGTGAGTGAGGGAGTGGGGAGGGTAAGTGAGTCGGTGGGGAGGCTATGAGGGGGTGGGGAGGGTGAGTGAGGCACTGGGGAGGATGAGTGAGAGCGGTGGGAAGAGTGAGTGAGGCGGTGGGGAGGGTGAGTGAGGCACTGCGGAGGCTGAGTGAGCGGATGGGGAGCGTGTGTGAGGGGGTGGGGAGGGTGAGTGAGGCGGTGGTGAGGGTGTGTGAGGGGGTGGGGAGGGAGAGTGAGGGGGTGGGGAGGGTGAGTGAGGCGGTGGGGAGGGTGTGTGAGGGGGTGGGGAGGGTATGTGAGGCGGTGGTGAGGGGGTGTGAGGGGGTGGTGAGGGTGAGTGAGGCAGTGGGGAGGGTGACTGAGGCGGTGGGGAGGATGAGTGAGGGGCTGGGGAGGGTGTGTGACGGGGTGGGGAGGGTGAGTGAGGCGGTGGGGACCGTGAGTGAGGCGGTGGGGAGCGTGAGTGAGGCAGTGGGGAGAGTGAGTAAGGCGGTGGGGAGGGTGATTGAGGAGGTGGGGAGGGTGTGTGACGGGGAGGGGAGGGTGAGTGAGGCGGTGGGGAGCGTGAGTGAGGCGGTGGGGAGGGTGAGTGAGGCAGTGGGGAGAGTGAGTGAGGCGGTGGGGAGGGTGATTGAGGAGGTGGGGAGGGTGTGTGATGGGGTGGGGAGGGTGAGTGAGGCGGTGGGGAGCGTGAGTGAGGCGGTGGGGAGGGTGAGTGAGGTGGTGGGAAGGGTGAGTGACGCGGTGGCGAGGGCGAGTGAGAGGGTGGGGAGGGTTAGTGAGGTAGTGGAGAGGGTGAATGAGACGGTGGGGACTGTGAGTGAGGGGGTGTGGAGGGTGAGTGAGGCGGTGGAGAGGGTGAATGAGGCGGTGGGAAGGGTGCGTGAGGCGGTGGGGAGTGTGTGTGAGGCAGTGGGGAGGGTGAGTGAGGTGATGGGGAGGGTGTGTGAGGGGGTGGGGAGGGTGAGTGAGGCGGTGGAGAGAGTGAGTGAGGGGGTGAGGAGGGTGTGTGAGGGGGTGGGGTGGGTGAGTGAGGCAGTGGGGAGAGAGTGAGAGTGAGGGGGTGTGGAGGGTGAGTGAGGCGGTGGAGAGAGTGAGTGAGGGGGTGAGGAGGGTGTGTGAGGGGGTGGGGTGGGTGAGTGAGGCGGTGGGGAGGGTGAGTGAGGTGTTGGGGAGGGTGAGTGAGGGGGTGGGGAGGGTGAGTGAGGGTTGGGGAGGGTGAGTGAGGCGGTGAGTAGGTTTAGTGAACCGGTGGGGAGGGTGAGTGAGGGGGTGGGGTGGGTGTGTGAGGCAGTGGGGAGAGAGTGAGAGTGAGGGGGTGTGGAGGGTGAGTGAGGCGGTGGAGAGAGTGAGTGAGGGGGTGAGGAGGGTGTGTGAGGGGGTGGGGTGGGTGAGTGAGGCGGTGGGGAGGGTGAGTGAGGCGGTGAATAGGTTTAGTGAACCGGTGGGGAGGGTGAGTGAGGGGGTGGGGTGGGTGTGTGAGGCAGTGGGGAGAGAGTGAGAGTGAGGGGGTGTGGAGGGTGAGTGAGGCGGTGGAGAGAGTGAGTGAGGGGGTGAGGAGGGTGTGTGAGGGGGTGGGGTGGGTGAGTGAGGCGGTGGGGAGGGTGAGTGAGGTGTTGGGGAGGGTGAGTGAGGGGGTGGGGAGGGTGAATGAGGCAGTGGGGACGGTGTTTGAGGGGGTGGGGAGGGTATGTGAGCCAGTGGGGTGGGTGAGAGAGGCGGTGGGAAGGGTTAGTGAGGCGGTGGGGAGGGTGAGTGAGGCGGTAGGAAGCGTGAGTGTGGCGGTGGGGAGGGTGAGTGAGGCGGTGGGGAGGGTGAGTGAGGGGGTGGGGAGGGTGTGTGAGGCAGTGGGGAGAGTGAGTGAGGCAGTGGGGAGGGTGAGTGAGGCGTTGGAGAGGGTGAGTGAGGCGGTAGGGAGGGTGTGAGAGGCAGTGGGGAGGGTGAGTGAGGCGGTGGGGAGGGTGAGTGAGGCCGTGGGGAGGGTGTGTGAGGCGATGGGGAGGGTGTGTGAGGGGGTGGGGAGGTTTAGTAAGGTAGTGGGCAGGGTGAGTGAGACGGTGGGGACAGTGAGTGAGGGGGTGTGGAGGGTGAGTGAGGCGGTGTGGAGGGTGAGTGAGGCGGTGGGAAGGGTGAGTGAGGCGGTGGGGAGGGTGAGTGAGGTGATGGGGAGGGTGTGTGAGGGGGTGGGGAGTGTGAGTGAGACAGTGGGGAGGGTGAGTGAGGCAGTGAAGAGGGTGAGTGATGCAGTGGGGAGGGTGAGTGTGGCAGTGGGGAGGGTGAGTGAGATGTTGGGGTGGGTGAGTGATGGGGTGGGGAGGGTGAGTGAGGGGGTGGTGAGGGTGAGTGAGGCGGTGGGGAGGGTGAGTGACGGGGTGGGGAGGGTGACTGAGGTGTTGTGGAGGCTGAGTAAGGCCGTGGCGAGGGTGAATGAGGCGGTGCAGAGGGTGTGTGAGGCGGTGGGGAGGGTGAGTGAGGGCGTGGGGAGGGTGAGTGAGGCGATGGGGAGTGTGAGTGAGGGGGTGTGGAGGGTGAGTGAGGCGGTGGGGAGTGTGTGTGAGGGGGTGGGGAGGGTGAGTGAGGCGGTGCAGAGGATGTGTGACGCGGTGGGGAGGGTGAGTGATGGGGTGGGGAGGGTGAGTGAGGTGGTGGGGAGGATGAGTGAGGCGGTTTGGAGGGTGAGTGAGGTGTTGGGGAGGGTGATTGAGGGGATGGGGAGGGTGAATGAGGTGGTGGGGAGGGTGAGTGATGCGGTGAGGAGGGTGTGTGAGGAGGTGGGGAGGGTGTGTGACGGGGTGGGGAGGATGAGTGAGGCGGTGGGGAGCGTGAGTGAGGCGGTGGGGAGGGTGAGTGAGGCAGTGGAGAGAGTGAGTGAGGCGGTGGGGAGGGTGAGTGAGGTGTTGGGGAGGGTGAGTGAGGGGGTGGGGAGGGTGAGTGAGGGGGTAGTGAGGGTGAGTGAGGTGGTGGGGAGGGTGAGTGTGGGGGTGGGGAGGGTGTGTGAGGCGGTGGGGAGGGTGAGTGAGGCGGTGGGGTGGGTGAGTGAGGGGGTGGGGAGGTTGAGTGAGGCGGTGGGGAGGGTGAGTGAGGCAGTGGGGAGGGTGAGTGAGGCAGTGAGGAGGGTGTGTGAGGCGGTGGGGAGGGTGTTTGAGGGGGTGTGGAGGGTGAGTGAGGCGGTGGGGAGGGTGAGTGAGGCAGTGGGGAGGGTGAGTGAGGCGGTGAGGAGGGTGTGTGAGGCGGTGGGGAGGGTGTTTGAGGGGGTGTGGAGGGAGAGTGAGGCAGTGGGGACGATGTTTGAGGGGGTGGGGAGGGTGTGTGAGCCAGTGGGGTGGGTGATTGAGGCGGTGGGGAGGGTGATTGAGGGGGTGGGGAGGGTGAGTGAAGGGATGGGGAGGGTGAATGAAGCAGTGGTGTGGATGAGTGAGGCAGTGGGGAGGTTGAGTGAGGCAGTGGGGAGGGTGAGTGAGGCAGTGGGGAGGGTGAGTGAGGCGGTGAGGAGGGTGTGTGAGGCGGTGGGGAGGTTGAGTGAGGCGCTGGGGAGGGTGAGTGAGGCGGTGGGGAGGGTGTGTGAGGCGGTGGGGAGGGTGACTGAGGCGGTGAGGAGGTTGAGTGAGAGGGTGGGGAGGATGAATGAGGCGGTGGGCAGGGTGAGTGAGGCGGTGGGGAGGGCGAGTGAAGGGGTGGGGAGCATGAGTGAGGGGGTGGGGAGGGGGAGTGAGGCGGTGGGGAGGGTGAGTGAGTCGGTGGGGAGGGTATGTGAGGCGGAGCGGAGGGTGAGTGAGGCAGTGCGGCGGTTGTGCGAGGCGATGGCGAGGGTGTGTGAGGGGTTGGGGAGGCTGTGTGAGGCAGTGGGGAGGCTGAGTGAGGGGGTGGAAAGGGTGAGTGAGGCAGTGGGTAGGGTGAGTGAGGCAGTGGAGAGGTTGACTGAGGCAGTCGGCAGGGTATGTGAGGCAGTGGGGAGGGTGAGTGAGGGAGTGGGGAGGGTAAGTGAGGCGGTGGGGAGGCTATGAGGGGGTGGGGAGGGTGAGTGAGGCACTGGGGAGGATGAGTGAGAGCGGTGGGAAGAGTGAGTGAGGCGGTGGGGAGGGTGAGTGAGGCACTGCGGAGGCTGAGTGAGCGTCTGGGGAGCGTGTGTGAGGGGGTGGGGAGGGTGAGTGAGGCGGTGGTGAGGGTGTGTGAGGGGGTGGGGAGGGAGAGTGAGGGGGTGGGGAGGGTGAGTGAGGCGGTGGGGAGGGTGTGTGAGGGGGTGGGGAGGGTATGTGAGGCGCTGGTGAGGGGGTGTGAGGGGGTGGTGAGGGTGAGTGAGGCAGTGGGGAGGGTGACTGAGGCGGTGGGGAGGGTATGTGAGGCGGTGGTGAGGGGGTGTGAGGGGGTGGGGAGGGTGAGTGAGGCAGTGGGGAGAGTGAGTGAGGCGGTGGGGAGGGTGAATGATGCGGTGGGGAGGTTGTGTGAGGGGGGGAAGGGTGAGTGAGGCGGTGGGGAGGGTGAGTGAGGCGGAGCGGAGGGCGAGTGAGGCAATGCGGAGGTTGTGTGAGGCGATGGCAAGGGTGTGTGAGAGGTTGGGGAGGCTGAGTGAGGGGGTGGGGAGGGTATGTGAGGCGGTGGGGAGGCTGAGTGAGGCACTGGGGAGGATGAGTGAGGCGGTGGGGTGAGTGAGTGAGGCGGTGGGGAGGGTGAGTGAGGGGGTGGGGAGGGTGTATGAGGGGGTGGGGAGGGTGAGTGAGGCAGTGGGGGAGGGGGGTGTGAGGGGGTGGGGAAGGTGAGTGAGGCGGTGGGGAGGGTGAGTGAGGGGGTGGGGAGGGTGAGTGAGGGGGTGGGGAAGGTGGGTGAGGCGGTGGGAAGGGTGAGTGAGGTGGTGGGGAGCGTGAGTGAGGCGGTGGGGAGGGTCCGTGAGGGGGTGGGGAGGGTGAGTGAGGGGGTGGGGAAGGTGGGTGAGGCGGTGGGAAGGGTGAGTGAGGCGGTGGGGAGCGTGAGTGAGTCGGTGGGGAGGGTCCGTGAGGCGGTGGGGAGGGTGTTTGAGGGGTTGGGGAGGGTGAGTGAGGCGGTGCGGAGTGTGAGTGAGGCACTGGGGAGGGTGTGTGCGACGGTGGGAAGGTTGAGTGAGGCAGTGGGGAGGGTGAGTGAGGGGGTGGGGAGGGTGAGTGAGGCAATGGGGAGGGTTTGTGAGGGGGTGGGGAGGGTGAGTGAGGCGGTGGGGAGGGTGAGTGAGTGGATGGGGAGTGTGAGTGAGGGGGTGGTGAGGGTGAGTGAGGCGGTGGGGAGGGTGAGTGAGGCGGTGGGGAGAGTGAGTGAGGCGGTGGGGAGGGTGAGTGAGGCGGTTCGGAGGGTGCGTGATGAGGTGGGGAGGATGAATAAGGCGATGGGGAAGGCTTGTGAGGGGGTGGGGAGGGTGAGTGAGGGGGTGGTGAGGGGGAGTGAGGCGGTGGGGAGGGTAAGTGAGGGGGTGGGAAGGGGGTGTGTGGGGGGTGTGGAGTGTGAGTGAGGGGGTGTGGAGGGTGAGTGAGGCAGTGGGGAGGGTGAGTGAGGGGGTGGGGAGGGTGAGTGAGGCGGTCGGGAGTGTGAGTGAGGGGGTGTGGACGTTGTGTGAGGGGATGGGGCGGGTCAGTGAGGCGGTGGGGAGAGTGAGTTAGGCAATGGGGAGGGTGAGTGAGGCGTTGGGAAGGGTGCTTGAGGGTGGGGAGGCGGTGGGGAGGGTGAGTGAGGCGATGGGGAGGGTGTGTGAGGCATTGGGGAGGTTGAGTGAAATGTTGGGGTGGGTGAGTGAGGCGGTGGGAAGGGTGAGTGAGGCGGTGGAGGAGGGTGTGTGAGGGGGTGGGGAAGGTGAGTGAGGCGGTGGGGAGGGTGAGTGAGGGGGTGGGGAGGGTGAGTGAGGGGGTGGGGAAGGTGGGTGAGGCGGTGGTGAGGGTGAGTGAGGCGGTGGGGAGCGTGAGTGAGGCGGTGGGGAGGGTCCGTGAGGGGGTGGGTAGGGTGAGTGAGGCGGTGGGGAGGGTGAGTGAGGCGGTGGGGAGGGTGAGTGAGGAGGTGGGGAGGGTCCGTGAGTGGGTGGGGAGGGTGAGGGAGGCGGTGGGGAGGGTGAGTGTGGGGGTGGGGAGGGTGAGTGAGGGGGTGGTGAGAGTGAGTGAGGCGGTGGGGAGGGTGAGTGAGGCGGTGGGGAGGGTGAGTGAGGGTGTGTGGAGGGTGAGTGAGGCGGTGGAGAGAGTGTGTGAGGTGGTGGGGAGGGTGTGTGAGGCGGTGGGGAGGGTGAGTGAGGGGGTGGGAAGCGTGAGTGAGGCGGTGGGGAGGGTGAGTGAGGCGCTGGGGAGGGTGAGTGAGGGTGTGTGGAGGGTGAGTGAGGCGGTGGAGAGGGTGAGTGAGGCGGTGGGGAGGGTGAGTGAGGCGGTGGGGAGGGTGAGTGAGGGTGTGTGGAGGGTGAGTGAGGCGGTGGAGAGGGTGAGTGAGGCGGTGGAGAGGGTGAGTGAGGCGGTGGGGAGGGTGAGTGAGCTGGTGCGGAGGGTGTTTGAGGGGGTGGGGAGGGTGAGTGTGCCGGTGGCGTGCGTGAGTGAGACTGTGGGGATGGTGAGTGAGGGGGTGGGGAGGGTGAGTGAGGCGGTGGAGAGGGTGTGTGAGGTGGTGGGGAGGGTGTGTGAGGCGGTGGGGAGGGTGAGTGAGGGGGTGGGAAGCGTGAGTGAGGCGGTGGGGAGGGTTAGTGAGGCGCTGGGGAGGGTGAGTGAGGGTGTGTGGAGGGTGCGTGAGGCGGTGGAGAGGGTGTGTGCGGCACTGGGGAGGGTGAGTGAGGCAGTGGAGAGGGTGAGTGAGGCGGTGGGAAGGGTGAGTGAGGCGGTGGGGAGGATGAGTGAGGCGGTGGGGAGGTTGTGTGAGGGGATGGGGAGGGTGAGTGAGGGGGTGGGGACGGTGAGTGAGGGGGTGGGGAGGGTGAGTGAGGCGGTGGGAAGGGTGAGTGAGGGGGTGGGGAGGGTGAGTGAGGGGTTGGTGAGGCGGTGGGGAGGGTGAGTGAGGGGGTGGGGAGGGTGAGTGAGGGGTTGTGGAGGGTGAGTGAGGCGGTGGGGAGGGTGAGTGAGACGGTGGAGAGGGTGTGTGCGGCACTGGGGAGGGTGAGTGAGGCAGTGGAGAGGGTGTGCGAGGGGGTGGGGAGGGTGAGTGAGGCGGTGGGGAGGGTGAGTGAGGCGGTGGGGGGGGGTGAGTGAGGGGGTGGGAAGGGTGAGTGAGGGGGTGGTGAGGGTAAGTGAGGGGGTGGGGAGGTTGAGTGTGCCGGTGGGGATTGTGAGTGAGGGGGTGTGGAGGGTGAGTGAGGCGGTGGAGAGGGTGAGTGAGGCAGTGGGGAGCGTGAGTGAGGCAGTGGGGAGGGTCCGTGAGGGGGTGGGGAGCGTGAGGGAGGCGGTGGGTGGGGGGTGAGTGAGGGGGTGGGGAGGGTGAGTGAGGGGGTGGTGAGGGTAAGTAACGGGGTGGGGAGGGTGAGTGAGGCGGTGGGGACTGTGAGTGAGGGGGTGTTGAGGGTGAGTGAGGCTTTGGAGAGGGTGAGTGAGGCAGTGGGGAGCGTGAGTGAGGCAGTTCAGAAAGTGTGTGAGGCGGTGGGGAGGGTGAGTGAAGGGGTTCAGAGGGTGTGTGAGGCAGTGGGGAGGGTGAGTGAGGCGGTGGGGAGGGTGTGTGAGGGGGTGGGAAGGCTGTGTGAGGCAGTGCGGAGGGTGAGTGAAGGGGTGGGAAGAGTGAGTGAAGCATTGGGGAGAGTCACGTGCTCACTGTGTGGGTGTGAGGGGGTGGAGGGTGAGTGAGGTGGTGCAGAGGTTGAGTGAGGCGGTGGGGGAGGGTGTTTGAGGGGTTGGGGAGGGTGAGTGATGCGGTGGGGAGGGTGAGTGAGGTGTTGGGTAGTGTGAGTGAGGAGGTGTGGAGGGTGTTTGAAGGGTTGGGAAGGGTGAGTGAGGCGGTGCGGAGTGTGAGTGAGGGGGTGGGGAGGGTGAGTGAGGCAGTGGGGAGGGTGAGTGAGGGGGTGGGGGAGGGTGAGTGAGGCAATGGGGGAGGGTGAGTGAGGGGGTGGGGAGGGTGAGTGAGGCAGTCGGGTGGGTGAGTGAGATGTTTGGGAAAATGTGTGAGGCGGTGTGGAGGGTAAGTGAGGGGGTGGGGAGGGTGAGTGAGGCGGTGGGGAGTGTGAGTGAGGGGGTGTGGTAGGTGTGTGAGGCGGTGGGGAGGGTGAGTGAGGCGGTGGAGAGGGTTTGTGAGGGGGTGGGGAGGGTGAGTGAGGCGGTGGGGAGGGTGAGTGAGTGGGTGGGGAGGGTGAGTGAGGGGGTGGTGAGGGTGAGTGAGGCGTTGGGGAGGGTTAGTGAGGCGGTGGGGAGAGTGAGTGAGGCGGTGGGGAGGGTGAGTGAGGCGGTGGGGGAGGGTGCGTGAGGAGGTGGGGAGGGTGAATGAGGCGGTGGGTAAGGCTAGTGAGGGGGTGGGGAGGGTGAGTGAGGGGGAGGGAAGGGTGAGTGAGGGGTGCGGATTGTGAGTGAGGGGGTGTGGAGGGTGAGTGAGGCGGTCGGGAGTGTGAGTGAGGGGTGTGGACGGTGTGTGAGGGGGTGGGGAGGGTCAGTGAGGCGGTCGGGAGTGTGAGTGAGGCGGTGTGGACGGTGTGTGAGGCGGTGGGAGGGGTCAGTGAGGCGGTGGGGAGAGTGAGTGAGGCAATGGGGAGGGTGAGTGAGGCGGTGGGGAGGGTGCGTGAGGGGGTGGGGAGGCGTTGGGGAGGGTGAGAGAGGCGAAGGGGAGGGTGTGTGAGGCAGTGGGGAGGTTGAGTGAGATGTTGGGGTGAGTGAGTGAGGCAGTGGAGAGGGCGAGTGAGGCGGTGGGGAGGGTGAGTGAGGCGGTGGGAAGGGTGAGTGAGGCGGTGGGGAGCGTGAGTGAGGCGGTGGGGAGGGTGAGTGAGGTGTTGGGGAGGGTGAGTGAGGGGGTGGGGAGGGTGAGTGAGGGGGTAGTGAGGGTGAGTGAGGTTGTGGGGAGGGTGAGTGTGGGGGTGGGGAGGGTGTGTGAGGCGGTGGGGAGGGTGAGTGAGGCGGTGGGGTGGGTGAGTGAGGGGGTGGGGAGGTTGAGTGAGGCGGTGGGGAGGGTGAGTGAGGCAGTGGGGAGGGTGAGTGAAGCGGTGAGGAGGGTGTGTGAGGCGGTGGGGAGGGTGTTTGAGGGGGTGTGGAGGGTGAGTGAGGCGGTGGGGAGGGTGAGTGAGGCAGTGGGGAGGGTGAGTGAGGCGGTGAGGAGGGTGTGTGAGGCGGTGGGGAGGGTGTTTGAGGGGGTGTGGAGGGTGAGTGAGGCAGTGGGGACGATGTTTGAGGGGGTAGGGAGGGTGTGTGAGCCAGTGGGGTGGGTGATTGAGGCGGTGGGGAGGGTGATTGAGGGGGTGGGGAGGGTGAGTGAAGGGATGGGGAGGGTGAATGAAGCAGTGGTGTGGATGAGTGAGGCAGTGGGGAGGTTGAGTGAGGCAGTGGGGAGGGTGAGTGAGGCAGTGGGGAGGGTGAGTGAGGCGGTGAGGAGGGTGTGTGAGGCGGTGGGGAGGTTGAGTGAGGCGGTGAGGAGGGTGTGTGAGGCGGTGGGGAAGTTGAGTGAGGCGCTGGGGAGGGTGACTGAGGCGGTGAGGAGGTTGAGTGAGAGGGTGGGGAGGATGAATGAGGCGGTGGGCAGGGTGAGTGAGGCGGTGGGGGAGGGCGAGTGAAGGGGTGGGGAGCATGAGTGAGGGGGTGGGGAGGGGGAGTGAGGCGGTGGGGAGGGTGAGTGAGTCGGTGGGGAGGGTATGTGAGGCGGAGCGGAGGGTGAGTGAGGCAGTGCGGCGGTTGTGTGAGGCGATGGCGAGGGTGTGTGAGGGGTTGGGGAGGCTGTGTGAGGCAGTGGGGAGGGTGAGTGAGGGGGTGGGAAGGGTGAGTGAGGCAGTGGGTAGGGTGAGTGAGGCAGTGGAGAGGTTGACTGAGGCAGTCGGCAGGGTATGTGAGGCAGTGGGGAGGGTGAGTGAGGGAGTGGGGAGGGTAAGTGAGTCGGTGGGGAGGCTATGAGGGGGTGGGGAGGGTGAGTGAGGCACTGGGGAGGATGAGTGAGAGCGGTGGGAAGAGTGAGTGAGGCGGTGGGGAGGGTGAGTGAGGCACTGCGGAGGCTGAGTGAGCGGATGGGGAGCGTGTGTGAGGGGGTGGGGAGGGTGAGTGAGGCGGTGGTGAGGGTGTGTGAGGGGGTGGGGAGGGATCGTGAGGGGGTGGGGAGGGTGAGTGAGGCGGTGGGGAGGGTGTGTGAGGGGGTGGGGAGGGAATGTGAGGCGGTGGTGAGGGGGGTGTGAGGGGGTGGTGAGGGTGAGTGAGGCAGTGGGGAGGGTGACTGAGGCGGTGGGGAGGGTATGTGAGGCGGTGGTGAGGGGGTGTGAGGGGGTGGGGAGGGTGAGTGAGGCAGTGGGGAGAGTGAGTGAGGCGGTGGGGAGGGTGAATGATGCGGTGGGGTGGTTGTGTGAGGGGGGGAAGGGTGAGTGAGGCGGTGGGGAGGGTGAGTGAGGCGGAGCGGAGGGCGAGTGAGGCAATGCGGAGGTTGTGTGAGGCGATGGCAAGGGTGTGTGAGGGGTTGGGGAGGCTGAGTGAGGGGGTGGGGAGGGTATGTGAGGCGGTGGGGAGGCTGAGTGAGGCACTGGGGAGGATGAGTGAGGCGGTGGGGTGAGTGATTGAGGCGGTGGGGAGGGTGAGTGAGGGGGTGGGGAGGGTGTATGAGGGGGTGGGGAGGGTGAGTGAGGCAGTGGGGGAGGGGTGTGAGAGGGTGGGGAAGGTGAGTGAGGCGGTGGGGAGGGTGAGTGAGGGGGTGGGGAGGGTGAGTGAGGGGGTGGGGAAGGTGGGTGAGGCGGTGGGAAGGGTGAGTGAGGTGGCGGGGAGCGTGAGTGAGGCGGTGGGGAGGGTCCGTGAGGGGGTGGGGAGGGTGAGTGAGGTGGTGGGGAAGGTGGGTGAGGCGGTGGGAAGGGTGAGTGAGGCAGTGGGGAGGGTGAGTGAGGGGGTGGGGAGGGTGAGTGAGGCAATGGGGAGGGTTTGTGAGGGGGTGGGGAGGGTGAGTGAGGCGGTGGGGAGGGTGAGTGAGTGGATGGGGAGTGTGAGTGAGGGGGGTGGTGAGGGTGAGTGAGGCGGTGGGGAGGGTGAGTGAGGCGGTGGGGAGAGTGAGTGAGGCGGTGGGGAGGGTGAGTGAGGCGGTTCGGAGGGTGCGTGATGAGGTGGGGAGGATGAATAAGGCGATGGGGAAGGATAGTGAGGGGGTGGGGAGGGTGAGTGAGGGGGTGGTGAGGGGGAGTGAGGCGGTGGGGAGGGTAAGTGAGGGGGTGGGAAGGGTGTGTGGGGGGTGTGGAGTGTGAGTGAGGGGGTGTGGAGGGTGAGTGAGGCAGTGGGGAGGGTGAGTGAGGGGGTGGGGAGGGTGAGTGAGGCGGTCGGGAGTGTGAGTGAGGGGGTGTGGACGTTGTGTGAGGGGGTGGGGCGGGTCAGTGAGGCGGTGGGGAGAGTGAGTTAGGCAATGGGGAGGGTGAGTGAGGCGTTGGGAAGGGTGCTTGAGGGGTGGGGAGGCGGTGGGGAGGGTGAGTGAGGCGTTGGGGAGGGTGTGTGAGGCATTGGGGAGGTTGAGTGAAATGTTGGGGTGGGTGAGTGAGGCGGTGGGAAGGGTGAGTGAGGCGGTGGGGAGGGTGAGTGAGGGGGTGGGGAGGGTGAGTGAGGGGGTGGGGAAGGTGGGTGAGGCGGTGGTGAGGGTGAGTGAGGCGGTGGGGAGCGTGAGTGAGGCGGTGGGGAGGGTGAGTGAGGCGGTTCGGAGGGTGCGTGATGAGGTGGGGAGGATGAATAAGGCGATGGGGAAGGCTTGTGAGGGGGTGGGGAGGGTGAGTGAGGGGGTGGTGAGGGGGAGTGAGGCGGTGGGGAGGGTAAGTGAGGGGGTGGGAAGGGTGTGTGGGGGGTGTGGAGTGTGAGTGAGGGGGTGTGGAGGGTGAGTGAGGCAGTGGGGAGGGTGAGTGAGGGGGTGGGGAGGGTGAGTGAGGCGGTCGGGAGTGTGAGTGAGGGGGTGTGGACGTTGTGTGAGGGGGTGGGGCGGGTCAGTGAGGCGGTGGGGAGAGTGAGTTAGGCAATGGGGAGGGTGAGTGAGGCGTTGGGAAGGGTGCTTGAGGGTGGGGAGGCGGTGGGGAGGGTGAGTGAGGCGATGGGGAGGGTGTGTGAGGCATTGGGGAGGTTGAGTGAAATGTTGGGGTGGGTGAGTGAGGCGGTGGGAAGGGTGAGTGAGGCGGTGGAGGAGGGTGTGTGAGGGGGTGGGGAAGGTGAGTGAGGCGGTGGGGAGGGTGAGTGAGGGGGTGGGGAGGGTGAGTGAGGGGGTGGGGAAGGTGGGTGAGGCGGTGGTGAGGGTGAGTGAGGCGGTGGGGAGCGTGAGTGAGGCGGTGGGGAGGGTCCGTGAGGGGGTGGGTAGGGTGAGTGAGGCGGTGGGGAGGGTGAGTGAGGCGGTGGGGAGGGTGAGTGAGGAGGTGGGGAGGGTCCGTGAGTGGGTGGGGAGGGTGAGGGAGGCGGTGGGGAGGGTGAGTGTGGGGGTGGGGAGGGTGAGTGAGGGGGTGGTGAGAGTGAGTGAGGCGGTGGGGAGGGTGAGTGAGGCGGTGGGGAGGGTGAGTGAGGGTGTGTGGAGGGTGAGTGAGGCGGTGGAGAGAGTGTGTGAGGTGGTGGGGAGGGTGTGTGAGGCGGTGGGGAGGGTGAGTGAGGGGGTGGGAAGCGTGAGTGAGGCGGTGGGGAGGGTGAGTGAGGCGCTGGGGAGGGTGAGTGAGGGTGTGTGGAGGGTGAGTGAGGCGGTGGAGAGGGTGAGTGAGGCGGTGGGGAGGGTGAGTGAGGCGGTGGGGAGGGTGAGTGAGGGTGTGTGGAGGGTGAGTGAGGCGGTGGAGAGGGTGAGTGAGGCGGTGGAGAGGGTGAGTGAGGCGGTGGGGAGGGTGAGTGAGCTGGTGCGGAGGGTGTTTGAGGGGGTGGGGAGGGTGAGTGTGCCGGTGGCGTGCGTGAGTGAGACTGTGGGGATGGTGAGTGAGGGGGTGGGGAGGGTGAGTGAGGCGGTGGAGAGGGTGTGTGAGGTGGTGGGGAGGGTGTGTGAGGCGGTGGGGAGGGTGAGTGAGGGGGTGGGAAGCGTGAGTGAGGCGGTGGGGAGGGTTAGTGAGGCGCTGGGGAGGGTGAGTGAGGGTGTGTGGAGGGTGCGTGAGGCGGTGGAGAGGGTGTGTGCGGCACTGGGGAGGGTGAGTGAGGCAGTGGAGAGGGTGAGTGAGGCGGTGGGAAGGGTGAGTGAGGCGGTGGGGAGGATGAGTGAGGCGGTGGGGAGGTTGTGTGAGGGGATGGGGAGGGTGAGTGAGGGGGTGGGGACGGTGAGTGAGGGGGTGGGGAGGGTGAGTGAGGCGGTGGGAAGGGTGAGTGAGGGGGTGGGGAGGGTGAGTGAGGGGTTGGTGAGGCGGTGGGGAGGGTGAGTGAGGGGGTGGGGAGGGTGAGTGAGGGGTTGTGGAGGGTGAGTGAGGCGGTGGGGAGGGTGAGTGAGACGGTGGAGAGGGTGTGTGCGGCACTGGGGAGGGTGAGTGAGGCAGTGGAGAGGGTGTGCGAGGGTGTGGGGAGGGTGAGTGAGGCGGTGGGGAGGGTGAGTGAGGCGGTGGGGGGGGGGTGAGTGAGGGGGGTGGGAAGGGTGAGTGAGGGGGTGGTGAGGGTAAGTGAGGGGGTGGGGAGGTTGAGTGTGCCGGTGGGGATTGTGAGTGAGGGGGTGTGGAGGGTGAGTGAGGCGGTGGAGAGGGTGAGTGAGGCAGTGGGGAGCGTGAGTGAGGCAGTGGGGAGGGTCCGTGAGGGGGTGGGGAGCGTGAGGGAGGCGGTGGGGGGGGGGGTGAGTGAGGGGGTGGGGAGGGTGAGTGAGGGGGTGGTGAGGGTAAGTAACGGGGGTGGGGAGGGTGAGTGAGGCGGTGGGGACTGTGAGTGAGGGGGTGTTGAGGGTGAGTGAGGCTTTGGAGAGGGTGAGTGAGGCAGTGGGGAGCGTGAGTGAGGCAGTTCAGAAAGTGTGTGAGGCGGTGGGGAGGGTGAGTGAAGGGGTTCAGAGGGTGTGTGAGGCAGTGGGGAGGGTGAGTGAGGCGGTGGGGAGGGTGTGTGAGGGGGTGGGAAGGCTGTGTGAGGCAGTGCGGAGGGTGAGTGAAGGGGTGGGAAGAGTGAGTGAAGCATTGGGGAGAGTGAGAGAGGGGGTGGGTAGGGGGTGTGAGGGGGTGGAGGGTGAGTGAGGTGGTGCAGAGGTTGAGTGAGGCGGTGGGGAGGGTGTTTGAGGGGTTGGGGAGGGTGAGTGATGCGGTGGGGAGGGTGAGTGAGGTGTTGGGTAGTGTGAGTGAGGAGGTGTGGAGGGTGTTTGAAGGGTTGGGAAGGGTGAGTGAGGCGGTGCGGAGTGTGAGTGAGGGGGTGGGGAGGGTGAGTGAGGCAGTGGGGAGGGTGAGTGAGGGGGTGGGGAGGGTGAGTGAGGCAATGGGGAGGGTGAGTGAGGGGGTGGGGAGGGTGAGTGAGGCAGTCGGGTGGGTGAGTGAGATGTTTGGGAAAATGTGTGAGGCGGTGTGGAGGGTAAGTGAGGGGGTGGGGAGGGTGAGTGAGGCGGTGGGGAGTGTGAGTGAGGGGGTGTGGTAGGTGTGTGAGGCGGTGGGGAGGGTGAGTGAGGCGGTGGAGAGGGTTTGTGAGGGGGTGGGGAGGGTGAGTGAGGCGGTGGGGAGGGTGAGTGAGTGGGTGGGGAGGGTGAGTGAGGGGGGTGGTGAGGGTGAGTGAGGCGTTGGGGAGGGTTAGTGAGGCGGTGGGGAGAGTGAGTGAGGCGGTGGGGAGGGTGAGTGAGGCGGTGGGGAGGGTGCGTGAGGAGGTGGGGAGGGTGAATGAGGCGGTGGGTAAGGCTAGTGAGGGGGTGGGGAGGGTGAGTGAGGGGGAGGGAAGGGTGAGTGAGGGGTGCGGATTGTGAGTGAGGGGGTGTGGAGGGTGAGTGAGGCGGTCGGGAGTGTGAGTGAGGGGGTGTGGACGGTGTGTGAGGGGGTGGGGAGGGTCAGTGAGGCGGTCGGGAGTGTGAGTGAGGCGGTGTGGACGGTGTGTGAGGCGGTGGGGAGGGTCAGTGAGGCGGTGGGGAGAGTGAGTGAGGCAATGGGGAGGGTGAGTGAGGCGGTGGGGAGGGTGCGTGAGGGGGTGGGGAGGCGTTGGGGAGGGTGAGAGAGGCGAAGGGGAGGGTGTGTGAGGCAGTGGGGAGGTTGAGTGAGATGTTGGGGTGAGTGAGTGAGGCAGTGGAGAGGGCGAGTGAGGCGGTGGGGAGGGTGAGTGAGGCGGTGGGAAGGGTGAGTGAGGCGGTGGGGAGCGTGAGTGAGGCGGTGGGGAGGGTGAGTGAGGTGTTGGGGAGGGTGAGTGAGGGGGTGGGGAGGGTGAGTGAGGGGGGTAGTGAGGGTGAGTGAGGTTGTGGGGAGGGTGAGTGTGGGGGTGGGGAGGGTGTGTGAGGCGGTGGGGAGGGTGAGTGAGGCGGTGGGGTGGGTGAGTGAGGGGGTGGGGAGGTTGAGTGAGGCGGTGGGGAGGGTGAGTGAGGCAGTGGGGAGGGTGAGTGAAGCGGTGAGGAGGGTGTGTGAGGCGGTGGGGAGGGTGTTTGAGGGGGTGTGGAGGGTGAGTGAGGCGGTGGGGAGGGTGAGTGAGGCAGTGGGGAGGGTGAGTGAGGCGGTGAGGAGGGTGTGTGAGGCGGTGGGGAGGGTGTTTGAGGGGGTGTGGAGGGTGAGTGAGGCAGTGGGGACGATGTTTGAGGGGGTAGGGAGGGTGTGTGAGCCAGTGGGGTGGGTGATTGAGGCGGTGGGGAGGGTGATTGAGGGGGTGGGGAGGGTGAGTGAAGGGATGGGGAGGGTGAATGAAGCAGTGGTGTGGATGAGTGAGGCAGTGGGGAGGTTGAGTGAGGCAGTGGGGAGGGTGAGTGAGGCAGTGGGGAGGGTGAGTGAGGCGGTGAGGAGGGTGTGTGAGGCGGTGGGGAGGTTGAGTGAGGCGGTGAGGAGGGTGTGTGAGGCGGTGGGGAAGTTGAGTGAGGCGCTGGGGAGGGTGACTGAGGCGGTGAGGAGGTTGAGTGAGAGGGTGGGGAGGATGAATGAGGCGGTGGGCAGGGTGAGTGAGGCGGTGGGGAGGGCGAGTGAAGGGGTGGGGAGCATGAGTGAGGGGGTGGGGAGGGGGGAGTGAGGCGGTGGGGAGGGTGAGTGAGTCGGTGGGGAGGGTATGTGAGGCGGAGCGGAGGGTGAGTGAGGCAGTGCGGCGGTTGTGTGAGGCGATGGCGAGGGTGTGTGAGGGGTTGGGGAGGCTGTGTGAGGCAGTGGGGAGGGTGAGTGAGGGGGTGGGAAGGGTGAGTGAGGCAGTGGGTAGGGTGAGTGAGGCAGTGGAGAGGTTGACTGAGGCAGTCGGCAGGGTATGTGAGGCAGTGGGGAGGGTGAGTGAGGGAGTGGGGAGGGTAAGTGAGTCGGTGGGGAGGCTATGAGGGGGTGGGGAGGGTGAGTGAGGCACTGGGGAGGATGAGTGAGAGCGGTGGGAAGAGTGAGTGAGGCGGTGGGGAGGGTGAGTGAGGCACTGCGGAGGCTGAGTGAGCGGATGGGGAGCGTGTGTGAGGGGGTGGGGAGGGTGAGTGAGGCGGTGGTGAGGGTGTGTGAGGGGGTGGGGAGGGATCGTGAGGGGGTGGGGAGGGTGAGTGAGGCGGTGGGGAGGGTGTGTGAGGGGGTGGGGAGGGAATGTGAGGCGGTGGTGAGGGGGTGTGAGGGGGTGGTGAGGGTGAGTGAGGCAGTGGGGAGGGTGACTGAGGCGGTGGGGAGGGTATGTGAGGCGGTGGTGAGGGGGTGTGAGGGGGTGGGGAGGGTGAGTGAGGCAGTGGGGAGAGTGAGTGAGGCGGTGGGGAGGGTGAATGATGCGGTGGGGTGGTTGTGTGAGGGGGGGAAGGGTGAGTGAGGCGGTGGGGAGGGTGAGTGAGGCGGAGCGGAGGGCGAGTGAGGCAATGCGGAGGTTGTGTGAGGCGATGGCAAGGGTGTGTGAGGGGTTGGGGAGGCTGAGTGAGGGGGTGGGGAGGGTATGTGAGGCGGTGGGGAGGCTGAGTGAGGCACTGGGGAGGATGAGTGAGGCGGTGGGGTGAGTGATTGAGGCGGTGGGGAGGGTGAGTGAGGGGGTGGGGAGGGTGTATGAGGGGGTGGGGAGGGTGAGTGAGGCAGTGGGGGAGGGGTGTGAGAGGGTGGGGAAGGTGAGTGAGGCGGTGGGGAGGGTGAGTGAGGGGGTGGGGAGGGTGAGTGAGGGGGTGGGGAAGGTGGGTGAGGCGGTGGGAAGGGTGAGTGAGGTGGCGGGGAGCGTGAGTGAGGCGGTGGGGAGGGTCCGTGAGGGGGTGGGGAGGGTGAGTGAGGTGGTGGGGAAGGTGGGTGAGGCGGTGGGAAGGGTGAGTGAGGCAGTGGGGAGGGTGAGTGAGGGGGTGGGGAGGGTGAGTGAGGCAATGGGGAGGGTTTGTGAGGGGGTGGGGAGGGTGAGTGAGGCGGTGGGGAGGGTGAGTGAGTGGATGGGGAGTGTGAGTGAGGGGGTGGTGAGGGTGAGTGAGGCGGTGGGGAGGGTGAGTGAGGCGGTGGGGAGAGTGAGTGAGGCGGTGGGGAGGGTGAGTGAGGCGGTTCGGAGGGTGCGTGATGAGGTGGGGAGGATGAATAAGGCGATGGGGAAGGATAGTGAGGGGGTGGGGAGGGTGAGTGAGGGGGTGGTGAGGGGGAGTGAGGCGGTGGGGAGGGTAAGTGAGGGGGTGGGAAGGGTGTGTGGGGGGTGTGGAGTGTGAGTGAGGGGGTGTGGAGGGTGAGTGAGGCAGTGGGGAGGGTGAGTGAGGGGGTGGGGAGGGTGAGTGAGGCGGTCGGGAGTGTGAGTGAGGGGGTGTGGACGTTGTGTGAGGGGGTGGGGCGGGTCAGTGAGGCGGTGGGGAGAGTGAGTTAGGCAATGGGGAGGGTGAGTGAGGCGTTGGGAAGGGTGCTTGAGGGGTGGGGAGGCGGTGGGGAGGGTGAGTGAGGCGTTGGGGAGGGTGTGTGAGGCATTGGGGAGGTTGAGTGAAATGTTGGGGTGGGTGAGTGAGGCGGTGGGAAGGGTGAGTGAGGCGGTGGGGAGGGTGAGTGAGGGGGTGGGGAGGGTGAGTGAGGGGGTGGGGAAGGTGGGTGAGGCGGTGGTGAGGGTGAGTGAGGCGGTGGGGAGCGTGAGTAAGGCGGTGGGGAGGGTCCGTGAGGGGGTGGGTAGGGTGAGTGAGGCGGTGGGGAGGGTGAGTGAGGCGGTGGGGAGGGTGAGTGAGGCAGTGGGGAGGGTCCGTGAGGGGGTGGGGAGGGTGAGGGAGGCGGTGGGGAGGGTGAGTGTGGGGGTGGGGAGGGTGAGTGAGGGGGTGGTGAGAGTGAGTGAGGCGGTGGGGAGGGTGAGTGAGGCGGTGGGGAGGGTGAGTGAGGGTGTGTGGAGGGTGAGTGAGGCGGTGGAGAGAGTGTGTGAGGTGGTGGGGAGGGTGTGTGAGGCGGTGGGGAGGGTGAGTGAGGGGGTGGGAAGCGTGAGTGAGGCGGTGGGGAGGGTGAGTGAGGCGCTGGGGAGGGTGAGTGAGGGTGTGTGGAGGGTGAGTGAGGCGGTGGAGAGGGTGAGTGAGGCGGTGGGGAGGGTGAGTGAGCTGGTGCGGAGGGTGTTTGAGGGGGTGGGGAGGGTGAGTGTGGCGGTGGCGTGCGTGAGTGAGACTGTGGGGATGGTGAGTGAGGGGGTGGGGAGGGTGAGTGAGGCGGTGGAGAGGGTGTGTGAGGTGGTGGGGAGGGTGTGTGAGGCGGTGGGGAGGGTGAGTGAGGGGGTGGGAAGCGTGAGTGAGGCGGTGGGGAGGGTGAGTGAGGCGCTGGGGAGGGTGAGTGAGGGTGTGTGGTGGGTGAGTGAGGCGGTGGAGAGGGTGTGTGCGGCACTGGGGAGGGTGAGTGAGGCAGTGGAGAGGGTGAGTGAGGCGGTGGGAAGGGTGAGTGAGGCGGTGGGGAGGATGAGTGAGGCGGTGGGGAGGTTGTGTGAGGGGATGGGGAGGGTGAGTGAGGGGGTGGGGACGGTGAGTGAGGGGGTGGGGAGGGTGAGTGAGGCGGTGGGAAGGTAGAGTGAGGGGGTGGGGAGGGTGAGTGAGGGGTTGGTGAGGCGGTGGGGAGGGTGAGTGAGGGGGTGGGGAGGGTGAGTGAGGGGTTGTGGAGGGTGAGTGAGGCGGTGGGGAGGGTGAGTGAGGCGGTGGAGAGGGTGTGTGCGGCACTGGGGAGGGTGAGTGAGGCAGTGGAGAGGGTGAGTGAGGCGGTGGGGACGGTGAGTGAGGCGGTGGGGAGGATGAGTGAGGCGGTGGGGAGGGTGTGTGAGGGGGTGGGGAGGGTGAGTGAGGCGGTGGGGAGGGTGAGTGAGGCGGTGGGGGGGGGTGAGTGAGGGGGTGGGAAGGGTGAGTGAGGGGGTGGTGAGGGTAAGTGAGGGGGTGGGGAGGTTGAGTGAACCGGTGGGGATTGTGAGTGAGGGGGTGTGGAGGGTGAGTGAGGCGGTGGAGAGGGTGAGTGAGGCAGTGGGGAGCGTGAGTGAGGCAGTGGGGAGGGTCCGTGAGGGGGTGGGGAGCGTGAGGGAGGCGGTGGGGGGGGGTGAGTGAGGGGGTGGGGAGGGTGAGTGAGGGGGTGGTGAGGGTAAGTGACGGGGTGGGGAGGGTGAGTGAGGCGGTGGGGACTGTGAGTGAGGGGGTGTTGAGGGTGAGTGAGGCTTTGGAGAGGGTGAGTGAGGCAGTGGGGAGCGTGAGTGAGGCAGTTCAGAAAGTGTGTGAGGCGGTGGGGAGTGTGAGTGAAGGGGTTCAGAGGGTGTGTGAGGCAGTGGGGAGGGTGAGTGAGGCGGTGGGGAGGGTGTGTGAGGGGGTGGGAAGGCTGTGTGAGGCAGTCCGGAGGGTGAGTGAAGGGGTGGGAAGAGTGAGTGAAGCATTGGGGAGAGTGAGAGAGGGGGTGGGTAGTGGGTGTGAGGGGGTGGAGGGTGAGTGAGGTGGTGCAGAGGTTGAGTGAGGCGGTGGGGAGGGTGTTTGAGGGGTTGGGGAGGGTGAGTGAGGCGGTGGGGAGGGTGAGTGAGGTGTTGGGTAGTTTGAGTGAGGAGGTGTGGAGGGTGAGTGAGGCGGTGGGGAGGGTAAGTGAGGCGATGGTGAGGGTGAGTGAGGCGGAGGGGAGGGTGAGTGAGGCGGTGGGGAGGGTGTTTGAAGGGTTGGGGAGGGTGAGTGAGGCGGTGCGGAGTGTGAATGAGGCACTGGGGAGGGTGTGTGAGACAGTGGGGAGGTTGAGTGAGGCAGTGGGGAGGGTGAGTGAGGGGGTGGGGAGGGTGAGTGAGGCAATGGGGAGGGTGAGTGAGGGGGGTGGGGAGGGTGAGTGAGGCAGTCGGGTGGGTGAGTGAGATGTTTGGGAAGATGTGTGAGGCGGTGTGGAGGGTAAGTGAGGGGGGTGGGGAGGGTGAGTGAGGCGGTGGGGAGTGTGAGTGAGGGGGTGTGGTAGGTGTGTGAGGCGGTGGGGAGGGTGAGTGAGGCGGTGGAGAGGGTTTGTGAGGGGGTGGGGAGGGTGAGTGAGGCGGTGGGGAGGGTGAGTGAGTGGGTGGGGAGGGTGAGTGAGGGGGTGGTGAGGGTGAGTGAGGCGTTGGGGAGGGTTAGTGAGGCGGTGGGGAGAGTGAGTGAGGCGGTGGGGAGGGTGAGTGAGGCGGTGGGGAGGGTGCGTGAGGAGGTGGGGAGGGTGAATGAGGCGGTGGGTAAGGCTAGTGAGGGGGTGGGGAGGGTGAGTGAGGTGGAGGGAAGGGTGAGTGAGGGGTGCGGATTGTGAGTGAGGGGGTGTGGAGGGTGAGTGAGGCGGTCGGGAGTGTGAGTGAGGGGGTGTGGACGGTGTGTGAGGCGGTGGGGAGGGTCAGTGAGGCGGTGGGGAGAGTGAGTGAGGCAATGGGGAGGGTGAGTGAGGCGGTGGGGAGGGTGCGTGAAGGGGTGGGGAGGCGTTGGGGAGGGTGAGAGAGGCGAAGGGGAGGGTGTGTGAGGCAGTGGGGAGGTTGAGTGAGATGTTGGGGTGGGTGAGTGAGGCAGTGGAGAGGGCGAGTGAGGCGGTGGGGAGGGTGAGTGAGGCGGTGGGAAGGGTGAGTGAGGCGGTGGGGGAGGGTGTGTGAGGGGGTGGGGAAGGTGAGTGAGGCGGTGGGGAGGGTGAGTGAGGGGGTGGGGAGGGTGAGTGATGGGGTGGGGAAGGTGGGTGAGGCGGTGGGAAGGGTGAGTGAGGCGGTGGGGGAGCGTGAGTGAGGCGGTGGGGAGGGTCCGTGAGGGGGTGGGGAGGGTGAGTGAGGGGGTGGGGAAGGTGGGTGAGGAGGTGGGAAGGGTGAGTGAGGCGGTGGGTAGCGTGAGTGAGGCGGTGGGGAGGGTCCGTGAGGCGGTGGGGGAGGGTGTTTGAGGGGTTGGGGAGGGTGAGTGAGACGGTGCAGAGGGTGTGTGAGGAGGTGGGGAGGGTGAGTGAGGGGGTGGGGCGGGTGAGTGAGGTGGTGCGGAGGGTGAGTGACGCGGTGGGGAAAATGAGTGAGGGGGTGGGGAGGGTGAGTGAGGGGATGGGGAGGGTGAATGAAGCAGTGGGGTGGGTGAGTGAGGCGGTGGGGTGGGTGAGTGAGATGTTGGGGTGGGTGAGTGAGGCGGTGGGGAGAATGAGTGAGGGGGTGGGGAGGGTGAGTGAGGGGATGGGGAGGTTGAATGAAGCAGTGTGGAGGGTGAGTGAGGCGGTGGGGTGGGTGAGTGAGGGGGTGGGGAGGTTGAGTGAGGCGGTGGGGAGGGTGAGTGAGGCAGTGTGGAGGGTGAGTGAGTCGGTGAGGAGGGTGGTGAGGCGGTGGGGAGGGTGAGTGAGGGGGTGGGGTGGGTGATTGAGGCGGTGGGAAGGGTGATTGAGGGGGTGGGGAGGGTGAGTGAGGGGATGGGGAGGGTGAATGAAGCAGTGGGGAGCGTGTGTGAGGGGGTGGGGAGGTTGAGTGAGGCAGTGGGGAGGGTGAGTGAGGCAGTGGGGAGGGTGTGTGAGGGGGTGGGGAGGTTGAGTGAGGGGGTGGGGAGGTTGAGTGAGGCGGTGGGGAGGGTGAGTGAGGGGGTGTGGAGGGTGAGTGAGGAGGTGGGGAGCGTGAGTGAGGCAGTGTGGAGAGTGAGTGAGGCGGTGGGGAGGATGAGTGAGGGGCTGGGGAGGGTGTGTGACGGGGTGGGGAGGGTGAGTGAGGCGGTGGGGAGCGTGAGTGAGGCAGTGGGGAGAGTGAGTGAGGCGGTGGGTAGGGTGATTGAGGAGGTGGGGAGGGTGTGTGACGGGGTGGGGAGGGTGAGTGAGGCGGTGAGGAGCATGAGTGAGGCGGTGGGGAGGGTGAGTGAGGCAGTGGAGAGAGTGAGTGAGGCGGTGGGGAGGGTGATTGAGGAGGTGGGGAGGGTGTGTGACGGGGTGGGGAGGGTGAGTGAGGCGGTGGGGAGCGTGAGTGAGGGGGTGTGGAGGGTGAGTGAGACTGTGGGGAGGGTTAGTGAGGTAGTGGAGAGGGTGAGTGAGACGGTGGGGACTGTGAGTGAGGGGGTGTGGAGGGTGAGTGAGGCGGTGGAGAGGGTGAATGAGGCGGTGGGAAGGGTGCGTGAGGCGGTGGGGAGTGTGTGTGAGGCAGTGGGGAGGGTGAGTGAGGGGGTGGGGTGGGTGTGTGAGGCAGTGGGGAGAGTGAGAGTGAGGGGGTGTGTAGGGTGAGTGAGGCGGTGGAGAGAGTGAGTGAGGCGGTGAGGAGGGTGTGTGAGGGGGTGGGGTGGGTGAGTGAGGCGGTGGGGAGGGTGAGTGAGGTGTTGGGGAGGGTGAGTGAGGGGGTGGGGAGGGTGAGTGAGGGGGTGGGGAGGGTGAGTGACGGGGTGGGGAGGGTGAGTGAGGCGGTGGGAAGGGTGAGTGAGGGCGTGGGGAGGGTTAGTGAGGTGTTGGAGAGGGTGAGTGAGGCAGTGGGGACGGTGAGTGAGACGGTGCAGAGGGTGTGTGAGGCAGTGGGGAGGCTGAGTGAGGGGGTGGGGAGGGTGAGTGAGATGTTGGGGTGGGTGAGTGAGGCTGTGGGGAGAATGAGTGAGGGGGTGGGGAGGGTGAGTGAGGGGATGGGGTGTGTGAGTGAGGGGTTGGGGGGTTGAGTGAGGCGGAGGGGCGGGTGAGTGAGGCAGTGAGGAGGGTGTGTGACGCGGTGTTGAGGTTGAGTGAGGCGCTGGGGAGGGTGAGTGAGGCGGTTGGGAGGGTTTGTGAGGGGGTGGGAGGATGAGTGAGGCGGTGGGGACGGTGAGTGAGGGGGTGGGGAGGGTGAATGAGGCAGTGGGGACGGTGTTTGAGGGGTGGGGAGGGTGAGTGAGGCGGTGGGAAGCGTGAGTGCGGCGGTGGGGAGGGTGAGTGAGGCGGTGGGGAGGGTGAGTGAGGCCGTGGGGAGTGTGTGTGAGGCGGTGGAGAGGGTGAGTGAGGGGATGGGAGGATGAGTGAGGCAGTGGGGACGGTGAGTGAGGGGGTGGGGACGGTGAGTGAGGCAGTGGGGACGGTGTTTGAGGGGGAGGGGAGGGTATGTGAGCCAGTGGGGTGGGTGAGAGAGGCGGTGGGGAGGGTGAGTGAGGCGGTGGGAAGCATGAGTGCGGCGGTGGGGAGGGTGAGTGAGGGGGTGGGGAGGGTGTGTGAGGCAGTGGGGAGAGTGAGTGAGGCAGTGGGGAGGGTGAGTGAGGCGTTGGAGAGGGTGAGTGAGGCGGTGGGGAGGGTGTGAGAGGCAGTGGGGAGGGTCTGTGAGGGGGTGGGGAGTGTGAGTGAGACAGTGGGGAGGGTGAGTGAGGCAGTGGGCAGGGTGAGTGTGACGGTGGGGACAGTGAGTGAGGGGGTGTGGAGGGTGAGTGAGGCGGTGTGGAGGGTGAGTGAGGCGGTGGGAAGGGTGAGTGAGGCGGTGGGGAGGGTGAGTGAGGCGATGGGGAGGGTCTGTGAGGGGGTGGGGAGTGTGAGTGAGACAGTGGGGAGGGTGAGTGAGGCAGTGAAGAGGGTGAGTGAGATGTTGGGGTGGGTGAGTGAGGGGGTGGGGAGGGTGAGTGAGGGGGTGGTGAGGGTGAGTGAGGAGGTGGGGAGGGTGAGCGAGGGGGTGGGGAGGGTGACTGAGGTGTTGTGGAGGCTGAGTAAGGCCGTGGCGAGGGTGAATGAGGCGGTGCAGAGGGTATGTGAGGCGGTGGGGAGGGTGAGTGAGGGCGTGGGGAGGGTGAGTGAGGCGATGGGGAGTGTGAGTGAGGGGGTGTGGAGGGTGAGTGAGGCGGTGGGGAGGGTGTGTGAGGGGGTGGGGATGGTCAGTGAGGCGGTGCAGAGGATGTGTGACGCGGTGGGGAGGGTGAATGATGGGGTGAGTGAGGTGGTGGGGAGGATGAGTGAGGCGGTTTGGAGGGTGAGTGAGGTGTTGGGGAGGGTGATTGAGGGGGTGGGGAGGGTGAATGAGGTGGTGGGGAGGGTGAGTGATGCGGTGAGGAGGGTGTGTGAGGAGGTGGGGAGGGTGTGTGACGGGGTGGGGAGGGTGAGTGAGGCGGTGGGGAGCGTGAGTGAGGCGATGGGGAGCGTGAGTGAGGCGGTGGGGAGGGTGAGTGAGGCAGTGGAGAGAGTGAGTGAGGCGGTGGGGAGGGTGATTGAGGAGGTGGGGAGGGTGTGTCACGGGGTGGGGAGGGTGAGTGAGGCGGTGGGGAGCGTGAGTGAGGCGGTGGGATAGGTGAGTGAGGCGGTGGGGAGGATGCGTCAGGCGGTGGGGAGGGTGAGAAAGGGGATGAGGAGGGTGAGTGAGGGGGTAGGGAGGGTGAGTGAGGGGGTGGGGAGGAGGTGTGAGGCAGTGGGCAGGGTGACTGAGGCAGTGGGGAGGGTGTGTGAGGGGGTGGGGACGGTGCGTGAGGTGGTGGGGAAGGTGCATGAGGCGGTGGGGAGTGTGAGTGAGGCGGTGAGGAGGGTTTGTGAGGGGGTGGGGAGGGTGAGTGAGGGGGTGCGGAGGGTGAGTGAGGCAGTAGGGAGGGTAACTGAGGGGGAGGGGAGGTTGAGTGAGGCGGTGGGGAGTGTGAGTGAGGGCGTGCGGAGGGACAGTGAGGCAGTGGGAAGGGTGAGTGAAGGGGTTGGGAGGGTGAGTGAGGCGGTGGGGAGGATGAGTGAGGCGGTGGGGAGGGTGTGTGAGGCAATGGGGTAGGTGAGTGAGGCGGTGGGGAGGGTGAGTGAGGCGGTGGGGAGAGTGTGAGAGGCGGTGGGGTAGGTGAGTGTGGCGGTGGGGAGGGTGAGTGAGGCAATGGGGTAGGTGAGTGAGGCGGTGGGGAGTGGGAGTTAGGCGGTGGGGAGGGTGAGTGAGGGGCTGGGGAGGGTGAGTGAGGCGGTGGGGAGGGTGAGGGAGGCGGTGGGGAGGGTGTGTTAGGGGGTGGGGAGGGTGAGTGAGGCGGTGGCGAGGGTGAGTAAGGCAGTGGGGATAGTGAGTGAGGCGGTGAGGAGGGCGCATGAGGCGGTGGGGAAGGTGAGTGAGGGGGTGAGGAGGGTGAGTGAGGCGGTGGGGAGGGTGAGTGAGGCCTTGGGGAGGGTGAGTGAGGGGGTGAGGAGGGTGAGTGAGGCGGTGGGGAGGGTGAGTGAGGGGGTGAGGAGGGTGAGTGAGGCGGTGGGGAGGGTGCGTGAGGCAGTGGAGAAGGTGAGTGAGGGGGTGAGGAGGGTGAGTGAGGGGGTGGGGAGGGTGAGTGAGGGGTGGGGAGGGTCAGTGAAGCAGTGGGGAGGGTGAGTGAGGCGGTGGGGAGGATGAGTGAGACGGTGGGGAGGTTGTGTGAGGGGCTGGGGAGGGTGAGTGAGGCGGTGGGGAGGGTGAGGGAGGCGGTGGGGAGGGTGAGTGAGGGGGTGAGGAGGGTGAGTGAGGCGGTGGGGAGGGTGCGTGAGGCGGTGGGGAGGGTGAGTGAGGGGATGAGGAGGGTGAGTGAGGGGTTGGGGAGGGTGAGTGAGGGGTTGGGGAGGGTCAGTGAGGCAGTGGGGAGGGTGAGTGAGGGGTGGGGAGGGTGAGTGAGGCGGTGGGGAGGATGAGTGAGGCGTTGGGGAGGGTGAGTGAAGCGGTGGGGAGGTTGAGTGAGGCGGTGGGGAGGGAGAGTGAGGGGGTGGGGAGGGTCAGTGAGGCAGTGGGGAGGGTGATTGAGGCGGTGGGGAGGATGAGTGAGGCGGTGGGGAGGGTGAGTGAGGGGGTGGAGAGGGTAAGTGAGGGAGTGGGGAGGGTGAGTGAGGGGTTGGGGAGGGTATGTGAGTCGGTGGGGAGGGTGAGTGAGAGGGTGGGGAGGGTGAGTGAGGGGGTGGGGAGGGTGAGTGAGGCAGTGGGGATAGCGAGTGAGGCAGTGGGGACGGTGAGTGTGGCGGTGGGGAGAGTGTTTGAGGGCTGGGGAGGGTGAGTGTGGGGGTGGGGAGGGTGATTGAGGCAGTGGGGAGGATGAGTGAGAGGGTGGGGAGGGTGAGTGAGGGGGTGGAGAGGGTAAGTGAGGGAGTGGGGAGGGTGAGTGAGGGGTTGGGGAGGGTATGTGAGTCGGTGGGGAGGGTGAGTGAGAGGGTGGGGAGGGTGAGTGAGGGGGTGGGGAAGGTGAGTGAGGCGGTGGGGAGGATGAGTGAGGCAGTGGGGAGGGTGATTGAGGCAGTTGGGAGGGTGCGTGAGGCAGTGAGGAGGGTGAGTGAGGGGGTGGGGAGGGTGAGTGAGGCAGTGGGGAGGGTGAGTGAGGCAGTGGGGAGGGTGATTGAGGCAGTGGGGAGGGTGCGTGAGGCAGTGAGGAGGGTGAGTGAGGGGGTGGGGAGGGTGAGTGAGGGGGTGGTGAGGGTAAGTGACGGGGTGGGGAGGGTGAGTGAGGCGGTGGGGACTGTGAGTGAGGGGGTGTTGAGGGTGAGTGAGGCTTTGGAGAGGGTGAGTGAGGCAGTGGGGAGCGTGAGTGAGGCAGTTCAGAAAGTGTGTAAGGCGGTGGGGAGTGTGAGTGAAGGGGTTCAGAGGGTATGTGAGGCAGTGGGGAGGGTGAGTGAGGCGGTGGGGAGGGTGTGTGAGGGGGTGGGAAGGCTGTGTGAGGCAGTCCGGAGGGTGAGTGAAGGGGTGGGAAGAGTGAGTGAAGCATTGGGGAGAGTGAGAGAGGGGGTGGGTAGGGGGTGTGAGGGGGTGGAGGGTGAGTGAGGTGGTGCAGAGGTTGAGTGAGGCGGTGGGGAGGGTGTTTGAGGGGTTGGGGAGGGTGAGTGAGGCGGTGGGGAGGGTGAGTGAGGTGTTGGGTAGTTTGAGTGAGGAGGTGTGGAGGGTGAGTGAGGCGGTGGGGAGGGTAAGTGAGGCGATGGTGAGGGTGAGTGAGGCGGAGGGGAGGGTGAGTGAGGCGGTGGGGAGGGTGTTTGAAGGGTTGGGGAGGGTGAGTGAGGCGGTGCGGAGTGTGAATGAGGCACTGGGGAGGGTGTGTGAGACAGTGGGGAGATTGAGTGAGGCAGTGGGGAGGGTGAGTGAGGGGGTGGGGAGGGTGAGTGAGGCAATGGGGAGGGTGAGTGAGGGGGTGGGGAGGGTGAGTGAGGCAGTCGGGTGGGTGAGTGAGATGTTTGGGAAGATGTGTGAGGCGGTGTGGAGGGTAAGTGAGGGGGTGGGGAGGGTGAGTGAGGCGGTGGGGAGTGTGAGTGAGGGGGTGTGGTAGGTGTGTGAGGCGGTGGGGAGGGTGAGTGAGGCGGTGGAGAGGGTTTGTGAGGGGGTGGGGAGGGTGAGTGAGGCGGTGGGGAGGGTGAGTGAGTGGGTGGGGAGGGTGAGTGAGGGGGTGGTGAGGGTGAGTGAGGCGTTGGGGAGGGTTAGTGAGGCGGTGGGGAGAGTGAGTGAGGCGGTGGGGAGGGTGAGTGAGGCGGTGGGGAGGGTGCGTGAGGAGGTGGGGAGGGTGAATGAGGCGGTGGGTAAGGCTAGTGAGGGGGTGGGGAGGGTGAGTGAGGTGGAGGGAAGGGTGAGTGAGGGGTGCGGATTGTGAGTGAGGGGGTGTGGAGGGTGAGTGAGGCGGTCGGGAGTGTGAGTGAGGCAATGGGGAGGGTGAGTGAGGCGGTGGGGAGGGTGCGTGAAGGGGTGGGGAGGCGTTGGGGAGGGTGAGAGAGGCGAAGGGGAGGGTGTGTGAGGCAGTGGGGAGGTTGAGTGAGATGTTGGGGTGGGTGAGTGAGGCAGTGGAGAGGGCGAGTGAGGCGGTGGGGAGGGTGAGTGAGGCGGTGGGAAGGGTGAGTGAGGCGGTGGGGGAGGGTGTGTGAGGGGGTGGGGAAGGTGAGTGAGGCGGTGGGGAGGGTGAGTGAGGGGGTGGGGAGGGTGAATGATGGGGTGGGGAAGGTGGGTGAGGCGGTGGGAAGGGTGAGTGAGGCGGTGGGGAGCGTGAGTGAGGCGGTGGGGAGGGTCCGTGAGGGGGTGGGGAGGGTGAGTGAGGGGGTGGGGAAGGTGGGTGAGGCGGTGGGAAGGGTGAGTGAGGCGGTGGGGAGGGTCCGTGAGGCGGTGGGGAGGGTGTTTGAGGGGTTGGGGAGGGTGAGTGAGACGGTGCAGAGGGTGTGTGAGGAGGTGGGGAGGGTGAGTGAGGGGGTGGGGCGGGTGAGTGAGGTGGTGCGGAGGGTGAGTGACGCGGTGGGGAAAATGAGTGAGGGGGTGGGGAGGGTGAGTGAGGGGATGGGGAGGGTGAATGAAGCAGTGGGGTGGGTGAGTGAGGCGGTGGGGTGGGTGAGTGAGATGTTGGGGTGGGTGAGTGAGGCGGTGGGGAGAATGAGTGAGGGGGTGGGGAGGGTGAGTGAGGGGATGGGGAGGTTGAATGAAGCAGTGTGGAGGGTGAGTGAGGGGGTGGGGAGGTTGAGTGAGGCGGTGGGGAGGGTGAGTGAGGCAGTGTGGAGGGTGAGTGAGTCGGTGAGGAGGGTGGTGAGGCGGTGGGGAGGGTGAGTGAGGGGGTGGGGTGGGTGATTGAGGCGGTGGGAAGGGTGATTGAGGGGGTGGGGAGGGTGAGTGAGGGGATGGGGAGGGTGAATGAAGCAGTGGGGAGCGTGTGTGAGGGGGTGGGGAGGTTGAGTGAGGCAGTGGGGAGGGTGAGTGAGGCAGTGGGGAGGGTGTGTGAGGGGGTGGGGAGGTTGAGTGAGGGGGTGGGGAGGTTGAGTGAGGCGGTGGGGAGGGTGAGTGAGGGGGTGTGGAGGGTGAGTGAGGAGGTGGGGAGCGTGAGTGAGGCAGTGTGGAGAGTGAGTGAGGCGGTGGGGAGGATGAGTGAGGGGCTGGGGAGGTTGTGTGACGGGGTGGGGAGGGTGAGTGAGGCGGTGGGGAGCGTGAGTGAGGCAGTGGGGAGAGTGAGTGAGGCGGTGGGTAGGGTGATTGAGGAGGTGGGGAGGGTGTGTGAGGGGGTGGGGAGGGTGAGTGAGGCGGTGAGGAGCGTGAGTGAGGCGGTGGGGAGGGTGAGTGAGGCAGTGGAGAGAGTGAGTGAGGCGGTGGGGAGGGTGATTGAGGAGGTGGGGAGGGTGTGTGACGGGGTGGGGAGGGTGAGTGAGGCGGTGGGGAGCGTGAGTGAGGCGGTGGGGAGGGTGAGAGAGGTGGTGGGAAGGGTGAGTGAGGCGGTGGCGAGGGCGAGTGAGAGGGTGGGGACTGTGAGTGAGGGGGTGTGGAGGGTGAGTGAGGCGGTGGAGAGGGTGAATGAGGCGGTGGGAAGGGTGCGTGAGGCGGTGGGGAGTGTGTGTGAGGCAGTGGGGAGGGTGACTGAGGCGATGGGGAGGGTGTGTGAGGGGGTGGGGAGAGTGAGTGAGGCGGTGGGGAGTGTGAGTGAGACTGTGGGGAGGGTGAGTGAGGCAGTGAAGAGGGTGAGTGATGCAGTGGGGAGGGTGAGTGAGATGTTGGGGTGGGTGAGTGAGGGGGTGGGGAGGGTGAGAGAGGCGGTGAGTAGGTTGAGTGAACCGGTGGGGAGGGTGAGTGAGGGGGTGGGGTGGGTGTGTGAGGCAGTGGGGAGAGTGAGAGTGAGGGGGTGTGTAGGGTGAGTGAGGCGGTGGAGAGAGTGAGTGAGGCGGTGAGGAGGGTGTGTGAGGGGGTGGGGTGGGTGAGTGAGGCGGTGGGGAGGGTGAGTGAGGTGTTGGGGAGGGTGAGTGAGGGGGTGGGGAGGGTGAGTGAGGGGGTGGGGAGGGTGAGTGACGGGGTGGGGAGGGTGAGTGAGGCGGTGGGGAGGGTGAGTGAGGGCGTGGGGAGGGTTAGTGAGGTGTTGGAGAGGCTGAGTGAGGCAGTGGGGACGGTGAGTGAGACGGTGCAGAGGGTGTGTGAGGCAGTGGGGAGGCTGAGTGAGGGGGTGGGGAGGGTGAGTGAGATGTTGGGGTGGGTGAGTGAGGCTGTGGGGAGAATGAGTGAGGGGGTGGGGAGGGTGAGTGAGGGGATGGGGTGTGTGAGTGAGGGGTTGGGGGGTTGAGTGAGGCGGAGGGGCGGGTGAGTGAGGCAGTGAGGAGGGTGTGTGACGCGGTGTTGAGGTTGAGTGAGGCGCTGGGGAGGGTGAGTGAGGCGGTTGGGAGGGTTTGTGAGGGGGTGGGAGGATGAGTGAGGCGGTGGGGACGGTGAGTGAGGGGGTGGGGAGGGTGAATGAGGCAGTGGGGACGGTGTTTGAGGGGTGGGGAGGGTGAGTGAGGCGGTGGGAAGCGTGAGTGCGGCGGTGGGGAGGGTGAGTGAGGCGGTGGAGAGGGTGAGTGAGGGGGTGGGGAGGGTGTGTGAGGCAGTGGGGAGAGTGAGTGAGGCAGTGGGGAGGGTGAGTGAGGCGTTGGAGAGGGTGAGTGAGGCGGTGGGGAGGGTGTGAGAGGCAGTGGGGAGGGGGAGTGAGGCGGTGGGGAGGGTGAGTGAGGCCGTGGGGAGTGTGTGTGAGGCGGTGGAGAGGGTGAGTGAGGGGATGGGAGGATGAGTGAGGCAGTGGGGACGGTGAGTGAGGGGGTGGGGAGGGTGAATGAGGCAGTGGGGACGGTGTTTGAGGGGGAGGGGAGGGTATGTGAGCCAGTGGGGTGGGTGAGAGAGGCGGTGGGGAGGGTGAGTGAGGCGGTGGGAAGCGTGAGTGCGGCGGTGGGGAGGGTGAGTGAGGGGGTGGGGAGGGTGTGTGAGGCAGTGGGGAGAGTGAGTGAGGCAGTGGGGAGGGTGAGTGAGGCGTTGGAGAGGGTGAGTGAGGCGGTGGGGAGGGTGTGAGAGGCAGTGGGGAGGGTGAGTGAGGCGGTGGGGAGGGTGAGTGAGGCCGTGGGGAGGGTGTGAGAGGCAGTGGGGAGGGTGAGTGATGGGGTGGGGAGGGTGAGTGAGGCGGTGGGAAGGGTGAGTGAGGCGGTGGGGAGGGTGAGTGAGGCGGTGGGAAGTGTGAGTGAGGCGGTGGGGAGGGTGAGTGAGGCGATGGGGAGGGTCTGTGAGGGGGTGGGGAGTGTGAGTGAGACGGTGGTGAGTATGAGTGAGACTGTGGGGAGGGTGAGTGAGGCAGTGAAGAGGGTGAGTGATGCAGTGGGGAGGGTGAGTGTGGCAGTGGGGAGGGTGAGTGAGATGTTGGGGTGGGTGAGTGAGGGGGTGGGGAGGGTGAGTGAGGGGGTGGTGAGGGTGAGTGAGGAGGTGGGGAGGGTGAGCGAGGGGGTGGGGAGGGTGACTGAGGTGTTGTGGAGGCTGAGTAAGGCCGTGGCGAGGGTGAATGAGGCGGTGCAGAGGGTATGTGAGGCGGTGGGGAGGGTGAGTGAGGGCGTGGGGAGGGTGAGTGAGGCGATGGGGAGTGTGAGTGAGGGGGTGTGGAGGGTGAGTGAGGCGGTGGGGAGGGTGTGTGAGGGGGTGGGGATGGTCAGTGAGGCGGTGCAGAGGATGTGTGACGCGGTGGGGAGGGTGAATGATGGGGTGAGTGAGGTGGTGGGGAGGATGAGTGAGGCGGTTTGGAGGGTGAGTGAGGTGTTGGGGAGGGTGATTGAGGGGGTGGGGAGGGTGAATGAGGTGGTGGGGAGGGTGAGTGATGCGGTGAGGAGGGTGTGTGAGGAGGTGGGGAGGGTGTGTGACGGGGTGGGGAGGGTGAGTGAGGCGGTGGGGAGCGTGAGTGAGGCGATGGGGAGCGTGAGTGAGGCGGTGGGGAGGGTGAGTGAGGCAGTGGAGAGAGTGAGTGAGGCGGTGGGGAGCGTGAGTGAGGCGGTGGGGTAGGTGAGTGAGGCGGTGGGGAGGATGCGTCAGGCGGTGGGGAGGGTGAGAAAGGGGATGAGGAGGGTGAGTGAGGGGGTAGGGAGGGTGAGTGAGGGGGTGGGGAGGAGGTGTGAGGCAGTGGGCAGGGTGACTCAGGCAGTGGGGAGGGTGTGTGAGGGGGTGGGGACGGTGCGTGAGGTGGTGGGGAGGGTGCATGAGGCGGTGGGGAGTGTGAGTGAGGCGGTGAGGAGGGTTTGTGAGGGGGTGGGGAGGGTGAGTGAGGGGGTGCGGAGAGTGAGTGAGGCAGTAGGGAGGGTAACTGAGGGGGAGGGGAGGTTGAGTGAGGCGGTGGGGAGTGTGAGTGAGGGCGTGCGGAGGGACAGTGAGGCAGTGGGAAGGGTGAGTGAAGGGGTGGGAGGGTGAGTGAGGCGGTGGGGAGGATGAGTGAGGCGGTGGGGAGGGTGTGTGAGGCAATGGGGTAGGTGAGTGAGGCGGTGGGGAGGGTGAGTGAGGTGGTGGGGAGAGTGTGAGAGGCGGTGGGGTGGGTGAGTGTGGCGGTGGGGAGGGTGAGTGAGGCAATGGGGTAGGTGAGTGAGGCGGTGGGGAGTGGGAGTTAGGCGGTGGGGAGGGTGAGTGAGGCGGTGGGGAGGGTGTGTGAGGCAATGGGGTAGTGGGAGTTAGGCGGTGGGGAGGGTGAGTGAGGGGCTGGGGAGGGTGAGTGAGGCGGTGGGGAGGGTGAGGGAGGCGGTGGGGAGGGTGTGTTAGGGGGTGGGGAGGGTGAGTGAGGCGGTGGCGAGGGTGAGTAAGGCAGTGGGGATAGTGAGTGAGGAGGGCGCATGAGGCGGTGGGGAAGGTGAGTGAGGGGGTGAGGAGGGTGAGTGAGGCGGTGGGGAGGGTGAGTGAGGCCTTGGGGAGGGTGAGTGAGGGGGTGAGGAGGGTGAGTGAGGCGGTGGGGAGGGTGAGTGAGGGGGTGAGGAGGGTGAGTGAGGCGGTGGGGAGGGTGCGTGAGGCAGTGGAGAGGGTGAGTGAGGGGGTGAGGAGGGTGAGTGAGGGGGTGGGGAGGGTGAGTGAGGGGTGGGGAGGGTCAGTGAAGCAGTGGGGAGGGTGAGTGAGGCGGTGGGGAGGATGAGTGAGACGGTGGGGAGGTTGTGTGAGGGGCTGGGGAGGGTGAGTGAGGCGGTGGGGAGGGTGAGGGAGGCGGTGGGGAGGGTGAGTGAGGGGGTGAGGAGGGTGAGTGAGGCGGTGGGGAGGGTGCGTGAGGCAGTGGAGAGGGTGAGTGAGGGGGTGGGGTGGGTGAGTGAGGGGGTGGGGTGGGGGTGTGAGGCAGTGGGCAGGGTGCGTGAGGCGGTGGGGAGGGTGAGTGAGGGGATGAGGAGGGTGAGTGAGGGGTTGGGGAGGGTGAGTGAGGGGTTGGGGAGGGTCAGTGAGGCAGTGGGGAGGGTGAGTGAGGGGTGGGGAGGGTGAGTGAGGCGGTGGGGAGGATGAGTGAGGCGTTGGGGAGGGTGAGTGAAGCGGTGGGGAGGTTGAGTGAGGCGGTGGGGAGGGAGAGTGAGGGGGTGGGGAGGGTCAGTGAGGCAGTGGGGAGGGTGATTGAGGCGGTGGGGAGGATGAGTGAGGCGGTGGGAAGGGTGAGTGAAGCGGTGGGGAGGGTGAGTGAGGCGGTGGGGAGGGAGAGTGAGGGGGTGGGGAGGGTGAGTGAGGCAGTGGGGATAGCGAGTGAGGCAGTGGGGACGGTGAGTGTGGCGGTGGGGAGGGTGATTGAGGCAGTGGGGAGGATGAGTGAGAGGGTGGGGAGGGTGAGTGAGGGGGTGGGGACGGTCAGTGAGGGGGTGGGGAAGGTGAGTGAGGGGGTGGGGAGGGTGACTCAGGGGGTGGAGAGGGTAAGTGAGGGAGTGGGGAGGGTGAGTGAGGGGTTGGGGAGGGTATGTGAGTCGGTGGGGAGGGTGAGTGAGAGGGTGGGGAGGGTGAGTGAGGGGGTGGGGAAGGTGAGTGAGGCGGTGGGGAGGATGAGTGAGGCAGTGGGGAGGGTGATTGAGGCAGTTGGGAGGGTGCGTGAGGCAGTGAGGAGGGTGAGTGAGGGGGTGGGGAGGGTGAGTGAGGCAGTGGGGAGGGTGAGTGAGGCAGTGGGGAGGGTGATTGAGGCAGTGGGGAGGGTGCGTGAGGCAGTGAGGAGGGTGAGTGAGGGGGTGGGGAGGGTGAGTGAGGCAGTGGGGAGGGTGAGTGAGGCAGTGGGGAGGGTGATTGAGGCAGTGGGGAGGGTGCGTGAGGCAGTGAGGAGGGTGAGTGAGGCGTTGGGGAGGGTGAGTGACGCAGTGGGGAGGGTGTGTGGGGGGTGGGGAGGGTGAGTGAGGGGGTGGGGAGGGTGAGTGAGGTGGTGGGGAGGTTGAGTGAGTTGGTGGGGTGGGTGATTGAGGTGGTGGGGAGGGTGATTGAGGGGGGTGGGGAAACTGTGTGAGGCAGTGGGGAGGGTGAGTGAGGGGGTGGGGAGGGTGAGTTAGGCAGTGGGGAGGGTGAGTGAGGGGGTGGCGAGGATGAGTCAGGCGGTGGGGAGGGTGTGTGACGGGGTGGGGAGGGTGAGTGAGGCGGTGGGGAGGATGAGTGAGGGTGTGGGGAGGGTGAATGAGGGGACGGGGAGGGTGTGTGAGGGTTGGTGAGGGTGCATGAGGCGGTGGGGAGGGTGAGTGAGGCGGTGGGGAGGGTGTGTGGGGGTTGGTGAGGGTGCATGAGGCGGTGGGGAGGGTGAGTGAGGAAATCGGGAGGGTGATTTAGCAGGTGGGGAGGGTGAGTGAGGCGGTGGGGAGGGTGCGTGAGGCAGTGGGGAGGGTGTGTGAGGCGGTGGGGAGGGTGAGTGAGGGGGTGGGGAGGGTGCGTGAGGCAGTGGGGAGGGTGTGTGAGGCGTTGGGGAGGGTGAGTGAGGGGGTGGGGAGGGTGAGTGAAACCATGGGGAGGGTGAGTGAGGCGGTGGGGAGTGTGAGTGAGGCGGTGGCGAGGGTGTGTGAGGCGGTGGGGAGGGTGAGCTAGGCGGTGGGGAGGGTGATGAGGGGGTTGTGAGGGTGAGTGAGTCGGGGGGAGGGTGAGTGAGGCGCTCGAAAGGGTGAGTGAGGCAGTGGGGAGGATGAGTGAGGCAGTGGGGAGAGTGACTGAGGGAGTGGGGAGAGTGTGTGAGAGGGTGGGGAGGGTGAGTGTGGGGGTGGGGAGGGTGAGTGAGGCTGTGCGGAGATTGAGTGAGGCAGTGGGGAGAGTGAGTGAGGCAGTGGGGAGGGTGAGTGAGGCGGTGGGGAGGATGAGTGAGGCGGTTGGGAGGGTGTGTGAGGGGGTGGGGAGGGTGAGTGAAGCCGTGGGGAGGGTGAGTGAGGGGGTGGGGAGGGTGAGTGAAGCCGTGGGGAGGGTGAGTGAGGCAGTCGGGAGGGTGAGCGAGGCGGAGTGGAGGGTGAGAGAGGCGGTGGGGATTGTGAGTGAGGTGGTGGGGAGGGTGTGTGAGGGGGTGGGGAGGGTGAGTGAGGCAGTGGGGATTGTGAGTGAGGTGGTGGGGAGGGTGTGTGAGGGGGTGGGGAGGGTGAGTGAGGCAGTGGGGATTGTGAGTGAGGTGGTGGGGAGGGTGTGTGAGGGGGTGGGGAGGGTGAGTGAGGCAGTGGGGAGGTGAGTGAGGCGGTTGGGTAGGTGAGTGAGGCGGTGGGGAGGATGCGTCAGGCGGTGGGGAGGGTGAGTAAGGGGATGAGGAGGGTGAGTGAGGGGGTAGGGAGGGTGAGTGAGGGGGTGGGGAGGAGGTGTGAGGCAGTGGGCAGGGTGAGTGAGGGGGTGCGGAGGGTGAGTGAGGCAGTAGGGAGGGTAACTGAGGTGGAGGGGAGGTTGAGTGAGGCGGTGGGGAGTGTGAGTGAGGGCGTGCGGAGGGACAGTGAGGCAGTGGGAAGGGTGAGTGAGGGGGTGGGGAGGGTCAGTGAAGCAGTGGGGAGGGTGAGTGAGGCGGTGGGGAGGATGAGTGAGGCGGTGGGGAGGGTGTGTGAGGCGGTGGGGAGGGTGTGTGAGGCAATGGGGTAGGTGAGTGAGGCGGTGGGGAGGGTGAGTGAGGCGGTGGGGAGTGTGAGTGAGTCGGTGAGGAGGGTTTGTGAGGGGGTGGGGAGGGGGTGTGAGGCAGTGGGCAGAGTGAGTGAGGGGGTGCGGAGGGTGAGTGAGGCAGTAGGGAGGGTAACTGAGGGGGAGGGGAGGTTGAGTGAGGCGGTGGGGAGTGTGAGTGAGGGCGTGCGGAGGGACAGTGAGGCAGTGGGAAGGGTGAGTGAGGGGGTGGGGAGGGTGAGTGGGGCGGTGGGGAGGGTGAGTGAGGCGGTGGGGAGGGTGAGTGAGGGGTGGGGAGGGTCAGTGAAGCAGTGGGGAGGGTGAGTGAGGCGGTGGGGAGGATGAGTGAGGCGGTGGGGAGGGTGTGTGAGGCAATGGGGTAGGTGAGTGAGGCGGTGGGGAGGGTGAGTGAGGCGGTGGGGAGAGTGTGAGAGGCGGTGGGGTGGGTGAGTGTGGCGGTGGGGAGGGTGAGTGAGGCGGTGGGGAGAGTGTGAGAGGCGGTGGGGAGGGTGAGTGAGGCGGTGGGGAGGGTGAGTGAGGCGGTGGGGAGGGTGTGTGAGGCAATGGGGTAGGTGAGTGAGGCGGTGGGGAGTGGGAGTTAGGCGGTGGGGAGGGTGAGTGAGGGGCTGGGGAGGGTGAGTGAGGCGGTGGGGAGGGTGAGGGAGGCGGTGGGGAGGGTGTGTTAGGGGGTGGGGAGGGTGAGTGAGGCGGTGGCGAGGGTGAGTAAGGCAGTGGGGATAGTGAGTGAGGCGGTGAGGAGGGCGCATGAGGCGGTGGGGAAGGTGAGTGAGGGGGTGAGGAGGGTGAGTGAGGCGGTGGGGAGGGTGAGTGAGGCCTTGGGGAGGGTGAGTGAGGGGGTGAGGAGGGTGAGTGAGGCGGTGGGGAGGGTGAGTGAGGGGGTGAGGAGGGTGAGTGAGGCGGTGGGGAGGGTGCGTGAGGCAGTGGAGAGGGTGAGTGAGGGGGTGAGGAGGGTGAGTGAGGGGGTGGGGAGGGTGAGTGAGGGGTGGGGAGGGTCAGTGAAGCAGTGGGGAGGGTGAGTGAGGCGGTGGGGAGGATGAGTGAGACGGTGGGGAGGTTGTGTGAGGGGCTGGGGAGGGTGAGTGAGGGAGGCGGTGGGGAGGGTGTGTTAGGGGGTGGGGAGGGTGAGTGAGGCGGTGGCGAGGGTGAGTAAGGCAGTGGGGATAGTGAGTGAGGCGGTGAGGAGGGCGCATGAGGCGGTGGGGAAGGTGAGTGAGGGGGTGAGGAGGGTGATTGAGGCGGTGGGGAGGGTGAGTGAGGCCTTGGGGAGGGTGAGTGAGGGGGTGAGGAGGGTGAGTGAGGCTGTGCGGAGATTGAGTGAGGCAGTGGGGAGAGTGAGTGAGGCAGTGGGGAGGGTGAGTGAGGCGGTGGGGAGGATGAGTGAGGCAGTTGGGAGGGTGTGTGAGGGGGTGGGGAGGGTGAGTGAAGCCGTGGGGAGGGTGAGTGATGGGGTGGGGAGGGTGAGTGAAGCCGTGGGGAGGGTGAGTGAGGCAGTCGGGAGGGTGAGCGAGGCGGAGTGGAGGGTGAGAGAGGCGGTGGAGAGGGTGAGTGAGGCAGTGGGGATTGTGAGTGAGGTGGTGGGGAGGGTGTGTGAGGGGGTGGGGAGGGTGAGTGAGGCTGTGGGGAGGTGAGTGAGGCGGTTGGGTAGGTGAGTGAGGCGGTGGGGAGGATGCGTCAGGCGGTGGGGAGGGTGAGTAAGGGGATGAGGAGGGTGAGTGAGGGGGTAGGGAGGGTGAGTGAGGAGGTGGAGAGGGTGTGTGAGGCAGTGGGGAGAGTGTGTGAGAGGGTGGGGAGGGTGTGTGAGGGGGTGGGGAGGGAGTCTGAGGCGGTGAGGACGGTAAGTGAGGGGGTGGGGAGGGTGAGTGAGGGGGTGGGGAGTGTGAGTGAGGGGGTGGGGAGTGTGAGTGAAGCCGTGGGGAGGGTGAGTGAGGCGGTCGGGAGGGTGATTGAGGCGGTGGAGAGGGTGAGTGAGGGGGTGGGGAGTGTGAGTGAGGGGGTGGGGAAGGTGAGTGAGGCCATGGGGAGGGTGAGTGAGGCGGTCGGGAGGGTGAGTGAGGCAGTGGAGAGGGTGAGTGAGGGGGTGGGGAGTGTGAGTGAGGGGGTGGGGAGGTTGAGTGAGGCGGTGGGGAGGGTGTGTGAGGGGTTGGGGAGGGTGAGTGAGGCAGTGGGGAGGGTGAGTGAGGGGGTGGGGAGGGTGAGCGAGGCAGTCGGGAAGGTGAGTGAGGCGGTGGGGAGGGTGAGTGAGGCGGTGGGGAGGGTGTGAGAGAAAGTGGGGAGGGTGTGAGAGGCAGTGGGGAGGGTGAGTGGGGCGGTGGGGAGGGTGAGTGAGGGGGTGGGGAGGGTGCGTGAGGCAGTGGGGAGGGTGTGTGAGGCGTTGGGGAGGGTGAGTGAGGGGGTGGGGAGGGTGAGTGAAACCGTGGGCAGGGTGTCTGAGGCGGCGGGGAGTGTGAGTGAGGCGGTGGCGAGGGTGAGTGAGGGGATGGGTAGGGATGAGTGAGGCAGTGTTTAGGGTGAATGATGCAGTGGGGAGGGTGAGTGAGGGGAAGGGGAGTTTGAGTGAAGCGGTGGGGAGTATCAGTGAGGCAGTGGGGAGGGTTTGTGACGGGTTGGGGAGGGTGAGTGAGGCGGTGGGGAGGGTGAGTGAGGCGGTGGGGAGGGTGAGTGAGGCAGTGGGGAGGGTGTATGAGGGGCTGGGGAAGGTGAGTGAAGCCGTGGGGAGGGTGAGTGAGGGGGTGGGGAGGGTGAGTGAAGCAGTGGGGAGGGTGAGTGAGGGGGCGGGGAGGGTGAGCGAGGCGGAGTGGAGGGTGAGTGAGGCGGTGGAGATGGTGAGTGAGGCAGTGGGGAGGGTGAGTGAGGCGGTGGAGAGGGTGTGTGAGGCGGTGGGGAGGGTGAGGGAGGGGGTGGGGAGGGTGAGTAAGGGGGCGGGGAGGGTGAGCGAGGCGGAGTGGAGGGTGAGTGAGGCAGTGGAGATGGTGAGTGAGGCAGTGGGGAGGGTGAGTGAGGCGGTGGAGAGGGTGTGTGAGGCGGTGGGGAGGGTGTGTGAGGCAGTGGGGAGGGTGAGTGAGGCGGTGGAGAGGGTGTGTGAGGCGCTGGGGAGGGTGAGTGAGGGGGTGGGGAGGGTGAGTGAGGGGTGGGGAGTGTGAGTGACGCAGTGGAGAGGGTGTGTGAGGCGGTCGGGAGGGTGAGTGAGGGGGTGGGGAGGGTGCGTGAGGCGGTGGGGAGGGCGAGTGAGGGGGTGGGGAGGGTGTGTGAGGCAGTGGGGACGGTGTTTGAGGGGGTGGGGAGGGTGTGTGAGCCAGTGGGGTGGTTGAGTGAGGCGGCGGGGAGGGTGAGTGAGGCGGTGAGTAGGTTGAGTGAGCCAGTGGGGAAGGTGAGTGAGGGGGTGGGGAGGGTGTGTGAGGCAGTGGGGAGAGTGAGTGAGGCGGTGGGGAGGGTGAGTGAGGCGGTGGGGCGGGTGAGTGAGGCGATGGCGAGGGTGAGTGAGGCGATGGCGAGGGTGAGTGAGGGGGTTGGGAGGGTTAGTGAGGTAGTGGGGAGGGTGAGTGAGGCGGTGGGGACTGTGAGTGAGGGGGTGTGGAGGGTGAGTGAGGCGGTGGAGAGGGTGAGTGAGGCGGTGGGGAGTGTGTGTGAGGCAGTGGGGAGGGGGAGTGAGGCGATGGGGAGGGTGTGTGAGGGGGTGGGGAGGGTGAGTGAGGCGGTGGGGAAGGTGAGTGAGGCAGTGAAGAGGGTGAGTGTTGCAGTGGGGAGGGTGAGTGTGGCAGTGGGGATGGTGAGTGAGATGTGGGGTGGGTGAGTGAGGGGGTGGGGAGGGTGAGTGAGGGGGTGGTGAGGGTGAGTGAGGCGGTGGGGAGGGTGAGTGAGGGGGTGGGGAGGGTGAGTGAGGTGGTGAGGAGGGTGAGTGAGGGGGTGGGGAGGGTGAGTGAGGCGGTTTGGAGGGTGAGTGAGGTGTTGGGGAGGGTGAGTGAGGGGTGGGGAGGGTGAGTGAGGTGGTGAGGAGGGTGTGTGAGGGGGTGGGGTGGGTGAGTGAGGTGGTGAGGAGGGTATGTGAGGTGTTGGGGAGGGTGAGTGAGGCGGTGTGGAGGATGAGTGAGGCGGTGGGGTGGGTGAGTGAGGCGGTGGGGAGGGTGAGTGAGGTGTTGGTGAGGGTGAGTGAGGGGGTGGGGAGGGTGAGTGAGGTGTTGGAGAGGGTGAGTGAGGCAGTGGGGAGGGTGTGTGAGGGGGTGGGGAGGGTGAGTGAGACGGTGCAGAGGATGTGTGAGGCGGTGGGGAGGGTGAGTGAGGGGGTGGGGAGGGTGAGTGAGATGTTGGGGTGGGTGAGTGACGCGGTGGGGAGAATGAGTGAGGGGGTGGGGAGGGTGAGTGAGGCGGTGGGGAGCGTGAGTGAGGCAGTGGGGAGGGTGAGTGAGGCGGTGGGGAGGTTGAGTGAGGCAGTGGGGAGGGTGTGTGAGGGGGTGGGGAGGTTGAGTGAGGTGGTCGGGTGGCTGAGTGAGGCGGTGGGGAGGGTGAGTGAGGCGCTGGGGAGGGTGAGTGAGGCGGTGAGGAGGGTGAGTGAGGGGGTGGGGAGGGTGTGTGAGGCAGTGGGGAGAGTGAGTGAGACGGTGGGGAGGGTGAGTGAGGCGGTGGGGAGCGTGAGTGAGGCGGTGGGGAGGGTGAGTGAGGCGGTGGGGAGGGTGAGTGAGGGGGTGGGGAGGGTTAGTGAGGTAGTGGGGAGGGTGAGTGAGACGGTGGGGAGCATGAGTGAGGCGGTGGAGAGGGTGAGGGAGGCGGTGGGAAGGGTGCGTGAGGCGGTGGGGAGGGTCAGTGAGGCGGTGGGGAGAATGTGTGAGGGGGTGGGGAGGGTGAGTGAGGGGATGGGGCGGGTGTGTGAGGCGGTGGGGAGGGTGTGTGAGGGGGTGGGGAGGTTGAGAGAGGCGGTCGGGTGGCTGAGTGAGGTGGTGAGGAGGGTGTGTGAGGCGGTGGGGAGGTTGAGTGAGGCGCTGGGGAGGGTGAGTGAGGCGTTGAGGAGGTTGAGTGAGACGGTGGGGAGGGTGAGTGAGGCATTGGGGAGGGTGAGTGAGGTAGTGGGGAGGGTGAGTGAGACGGTGGGGAGAGTGAGTGAGGGGGTCGGGTGGCTGAGTGAGGTGGTGAGGAGGGTGTGTGAGGCGGTGAGGAGGGTGAGTGAGACGATGGGAAGGGTGATTGAGGGGGTGGGGAGAGTGTGTGAGGCGGTGGGGAGCGTGAGTGAGGCGGTGGGGAGGGTGTGTGAGGCGGTGGGAAGGGTGAGTGAGGCGGTGGCGAGGGTGAGTGAGGCGGTGGGGAGGGTGAGTGAGGGGGTGGGGAGGGTTGGTGAGGTAGTGGGGAGGGTGAGTGAGACGGTGGTGACTGTGAGTGAGGGGGTCTGGAGGGTGAGTGAGGCGGTGGAGAGGGTGAGTGAGGCGGTGGGGAGGGTGAGTGAGGGCGTGGGGAGGGTGAGTGAGGTGTTGGAGAGGGTGAGTGAGGCAGTGGGGAGGGTGAGTCAGGGGGTGGGGAGGGTGAATGAAGCAGTGGGGTGGGTGAGTGAGGGGGTGGGGAGGGTGAGTGAGATGTTGGGGTGGGTGAGTGAGGCGGTGGGGAGAATGAGTGAGGGTGTGGGGAGGGAGAGTGAGGGGATGGGGAGGGTGTGTGAGGGGGTGGGGAGGGTGAATGAAGCAGTGGGGTGGGTGAGTGAGGCGGTGGGGTGGGTGAGTGAGGGGGTGGGGAGGTTGAGTGAGGCGTTGGGGAGGGTGAGTGAGGCAGTGGGGAGGATGAGGGAGGCGGTGAGGAGGGTGTGTGAGGCGGTGGGGAGGTTGAGTGAGGCGCTGGGGAGGGTGAGTGAGGCGGTGGGGAGGGTGTGTGAGGGGGTGGGGAGGTTGAGTGAGGCGGTGGGGAGTGTGTGTGAGGCAGTGGGGAGGGTGAGTGAGGCGATGGGGAGGGTGTGTGAGGGGGTGGGGAGGGTGAATTACACGGTGGGGACTGTGAGTGAGGGGGTGTGGAGGGTGAGTGAGGCGGTGGAGAGGGTGATTGAGGCGGTGGCAAGGGTGAATGAGACGTTGGGGAGTGTGTGTGAGGCAGTGGGGAGGGTGAGTGAGGCGATGGGGAGGGTGTGTGAGGGGGTGGGGAGGGTGACTGAGGCGGTGGTGAGTGTGAGTGAGACTGTGGGGAGGGTGAGTGAGGCAGTGAAGAGGGTGAGTGATGCAGTGGGGAGGATGAGTGTGGCAGTGGGGAGGGTGAGTGAGATGTTGGGGTGGGTGTGTGAGGGGGTGGGGAGGGTGATTGAGGTGGGTGGGGAGGGTGAGTGAGGTGGTGGGGAGGGCGAGTGTGGGGGTGGGGAGGGTGAGTAAGGTGTTGGAGAGGGTGAGTGAGGCAGTGGGGAGGGTGAATGAGGGGGTGGGGAGGGTGAGTGAGGTGGTGGGGAGGGCGAGTGTGGGGTTGGGGAGTGTGAGTGAGATGTTGGGGTGGGTGAGTGACGCGGTGGGGAGAATGAGTGAGGGGGTGTGGAGGGTGAGTGAGGCGGTGGGGAGGTTGAGTGAGGCAGTGGGGAGGGTGAGTGAGGCGGTGGGGAGGGTGTGTGAGGGGGTGGGGAGGTTGAGTGAGGCGGTGGGGAGGGTGAGTGAGGCGCTGGGGAGGGTGAGTGAGGCGGTGAGGAGGGTGAGTGAGACGGTGGGGAGGGTGAGTGAGGGGGTGGGGAGGGTGAGTGATCCAGTGGGGAGAGTGAGTGAGGGGGTGGGGAGGGTTAGTGAGGTAGTGGGGAGGGTAAGTGAGGCGCTGGGGAGGGTGAGTGAGGCGATGGGGAGGGTAAGTGAGGGGGTGGGGAGGGTTAGTGAGGTAGTGGGGAGGGTGAGTGAGACGGTGGGGAGCGTGATTGAGGCGGTGGAGAGGGTGAGTGAGGCGGTGGGAAGGGTGAGTGAGGCGGTGGGGAGGGTGAGTGAGGGAGTGGGGAGGGTGAGTGAGACGGTGGGGAGCGTGATTGAGGCGGTGGAGAGGGTGAGTGAGGGGGTGGGGAGGGTGTGTGAGGGGGTGGGGAGGGTGAGTGAGGGGATGGGGAGGGTGTCTGGGGCGGAGGGGAGGATGTGTGAGGGGGTGGGGAGGTTGAGTGAGGCGGTCGGGTGGCTGAGTGAGGCGTTGAGGAGGGTGAGTGAGACGGTGGGGAGGGTGAGTGAGGCAGTGGGGTGGGTGATTCAGGCAGTGGGGAGGGTGATTGAGGCGGTGGGGAAGGCGAGTGAGGGGGTGGGGAGGGTGTGTGAGGCAGTGGGGAGGGTGAGTGAGGGGGTGGGGAGAGTGAGTGAGGCGGTGGGGAGCGTGACTGAGGCAGTGGGGAGGGTGAGTGAGGCGGTGGGAAGGGTGAGTGAGGCGGTGGCGAGGGTGAGTGAGGCGGTGGGGAGGGTGAGTGAGGCGGTGGGGAGGGTGAGTGAGGGGGTGGGGTGAGTGAGTGAGGCGGTGGGGAGGGTGTGTGACGGGGTGGGGAGGGTGAGTGAGGCGGTGGGGAGCGTGAGTGAGGCGGTGGGGAGGGTGAGTGAGGCGGTGGAAAGGGTGAGTGAGACGGTGGGGACTGTGAGTGAGGGGGTCTGGAGGGTGAGTGAGGCGGTGGAGAGGGTGAGTTAGGCGGTGGGAAGGGTGCGTGAGGCGGTGGGGAGGGTGAGTGAGGGGGTGGGGTGGGTAAGTGAGGGGGTGGGGAGGATTAGTGAGGTAGTGGGGAGAGTGAATGACACGGTGGGTACTGTGAGTGAGGGGGTGTGGAGGGTGAGTGAGGCGGTGGAGAGGGTGAGTGAGTCGGTGGCGAGGGTGAGTGAGGGGGTGAGGAGGGTTAGTGAGGTAGTGGGGAGGGTGAATGACACAGTGGGTACTGTGAGTGAGGGGGTGTGGAGGGTGAGTGAGGCGGTGGAGAGGGTGAGTGAGGCGGTGGGAAGGGTGAGTGAGGCGTTGGGGAGTGTGTGTGAGGCAGTGGGGAGGGTGAGTGAGGCGATGGGGAGGGTGTGTGAGGGGGTGTGGAGGGTGAGTGAGGCGGTGGAGAGGGTGAGTGAGGCGGTGGGAAGGGTGAGTGAGGCGTTGGGGAGTGTGTGTGAGGCAGTGGGGAGGGTGAGTGAGGCGATGGGGAGGGTGTGTGAGGGGATGGGGAGGGTGAGTGAGGCGGTGGTGAGTGTGAGTGAGACTGTGGGGAGGGTGAGTGAGGCAGTGAAGAGGGTGAGTGATGCAGTGGGGAAGGTGAGTGAGATGTTGGGGTGGGTGAGTGAGGGGGTGGGGAGGGTGAGTGAGGCGGTGAGGAGGGTGAGTGAGACGGTGGGGAGGGTGAGTGAGGGGGTGGGGACGGTGAGTGAGGCAGTGGGGACGGTGTTTGAGGGGGTGGGGAGGGTGTGTGAGGTGTTGGGGAGGGTGAGTGAGGGATTGGGGAGGGTGAGTGAGGGGATGGCGAGGGTGAGTGACGGGGTGGGGAGTGTGTGTGAGGCAGTGGGGAGGGTGAGTGAGGCGGTGGGGAGGGTGTGTGAGGTGGTGGGCAGGGTGAGTGAGACTGTGGGGAGGGTGAGTGAGGCGGTGGAGAGTGTGTGTGAGGCAGTGGGGAGGGTGAGTGAGGCGATGGGGAGGGTGTGTGAGGTGGTGGTGAGGGTGAGTGAGGCGGAGGGGAGGGTGTGTGAGACTGTGGGGAGGGTGAGTGAGGCAGAGAAGACGGTGAGTGTTGCAGTGGGGAGGGTGAGTGTGGCAGTGGGGAGGGTGAGTGAGATGTTGGGGTGGGTGAGTGAGGGGGTGGGAAGGGTGAGTGAGGGGGTGGTGAGGGTGAGTGAGGTGGTGGGGAGGGTGAGTGAGGGGGTGGAGAGGGTGAGTTAGGCGGTGGGAAGATTGCGTGAGGCGGTGGGGAGGGTGAGTGAGGCGATGGGGAGGGTGTGTGAGGCAGTGGGGAGGGTGAGTGAGGCGATGGGGAGGGTGTGTGAGGGGGTGGGGAGGGTGAGTGAGGCGGTGTGGAGTGTGAGTGAGACTGTGGGGAGGGTGAGTGAGGCGGTGAAGAGGGTGAGTGAGATGTTGGGGTGGGTGAGTGAGGGGGTGGGGAGGGTGAGTGAGGCGGTGAGTAGGTTGAGTGAGCTGGTGGGGAGGGTGAGTGAGGGGGTGGGGTGGGTGAGTGAGGCGGTGAGTAGGTTGAGCGAGCCGGTGGGGAGGGTGAGTGAGGTGTTGGGGAGGGTGAGTGAGGGATTGGGGAGGGTGAGTGAGGGGATGGCGAGGGTGAGTGACGGGGTGGGGAGGGTGAGTGAGGCGGTGGGGCGAGTGAGTGAGCAGGTGGGGAGGGTGAGTGAGGGGGTGGGGAGGGTGAGTGAGATGTTGGGGAGAATGAGTGAGGGGGTGGGGAGGGTGATTGAGGCGGTGGGGAGGGTATGTGAGGGGGTGGGGAGGTTGAGTGAGGCGGTGGGGTGGCTGAGTGAGGCGCTGGTGAGGGTGAGTGAGGCGGTGAGGAGGGTGAGTGAGACGGTGGGGAGGGTGAGTGAGGGGGTGGGGACGGTGAGTGAGGCAGTGGGGACGGTGTTTGAGGGGGTGGGGAGGGTGTGTGAGCCAGTGGGGTGGGTGATTGAGGCGGTGGGGAGGGTGATTGAAGCGGTGGGGAGGGCGAGTGAGGGGGTGGGGAGGGTGAGTGAGGCAGTGGGGACGGTGTTTGAGGGGGTGGGGAGGATGTGTGAGCCAAGTGGGGAGGGTGAGTGAGGTGGTGGGGAGGGTGAGTGTTGGGGTGGTGAGGGTGAGTGAGGCGGTGGGGAGGGTGAGTGAGGCGGTGGGGAGGGTGAGTGAGGCGGTGAGTAGGTTGAGTGAGGGGGTGGGGTGGGTGAGTGAGGTGGTGGGGAGGGTGAGTGTGGGTGTGGGGAGGGTGAGTGAGGTGGTGGGGAGGGTGAGTGTGGGGGTGTGGAGGGTGAGTGAGGTGGTGGGGAGGATCAGTGAGCCAGTGGGGTGGGTGAGTGAGGCGGCGGGGAGGGTGAGTGAGGGGCTGGGGTGGGTAAGTGAGGTAGTGGGGAGTGTGAATGACACGGTGGGTACTGTGAGTGAGGGGGTGTGGAGGGTGAGTGAGGCGGTGGAGAGGGAGAGTGAGGCGGTGGGAAGGGTGAGTGAGGCGTTGGGGAGTGTGTGTGAGACAGTGGGGAGGGTGAGTGAGGCGATGGGGAGGGTGTGTGAGGGGGTGGGGAGGGTGAGTGAGGCGGTGGTGAGTGTGAGTGAGACTGTGGGGAGGGTGAGTGAGGCAGTGAAGAGGGTGAGTGATGCAGTGGGGAAGGTGAGTGAGATGTTGGGGTGGGTGAGTGAGGGGGTGGGGAGGGTGAGTGAGGCGGTGAGGAGGGTGAGTGAGACGGTGGGGAGGGTGAGTGAGGGGGTGGGGACGGTGAGTGAGGCAGTGGGGACGGTGTTTGAGGGGGTGGGGAGGGTGATTGAGGCGGTGGGGAGGGCGAGTGAGGGGGTGGGGAGTGTGTGTGAGGCAGTGGGGAGGGTGAGTGAGGCGGTGGGGAATGTGTGTGAGGCAGTGGGGAAGGTGAGTGAGGCGATGGGGAGGGTGTGTGAGGTGGTGGGGAGTGTGAGTGAAGCGGTGGGGAGTGTGAGTGAGACTGTGGGGAGGGTGAGTGAGGCAGAGAATACGGTGAGTGTTGCAGTGGGGAGGGTGAGTGTGGCAGTGGGGAGGGTGAGTGAGATGTTGGGGTGGGTGAGTGAGGGGGTGGGAAGGGTGAGTGAGGCGGTGGGGAGTGTGAGTGAGGCGGTGGGGAGTGTGAGTGAGACTGTGGGGAGGGTGAGTGAGGCAGAGAATACGGTGAGTGTTGCAGTGGGGAGGGTGAGTGTGGCAGTGGGGAGGGTGAGTGAGATGTTGGGGTGGGTGAGTGAGGGGGTGGGAAGGGTGAGTGAGGGGGTGGTGAGGGTGAGTGAGGTGGTGGGGAGGGTGAGTGAGGGGGTGGGGAGGTTGAGTGAGGTTTTGTGGAGGCTGAGTAAGGCCGTGGGGAGGGTGAATGAGGCGATGCAGAGGGTGTGTGAGGCGGTTGGGAGGGTGAGTGAGGGCGTGGGGAGGGTGAGTGAGGCGGTGGGGAGGGTAAGTGAGGGGGTGGGGAGGGTTAGTGAGGTAGTGGGGAGGGTGAGTGAGACGGTGGGGAGCGTGATTGAGGCGGTGGAGAGGGTGAGTGAGGCGGTGGGAAGGGTGAGTGAGGCGGTGGGGAGGGTGAGTGAGGGAGTGGGGAGGGTGAGTGAGACGGTGGGGAGCATGATTGAGGCGGTGGAGAGGGTGAGTGAGGGGGTGGGGAGGGTGTGTGAGGGGGTGGGGAGGGTGAGTGAGGGGATGGGGAGGGTGTCTGGGGCGGTGGGGAGGATGTGTGAGGGGGTGGGGAGGTTGAGTGAGGCGGTCGGGTGGCTGAGTGAGGCGTTGAGGAGGGTGAGTGAGACGGTGGGGAGGGTGAGTGAGGCAGTGGGGTGGGTGATTCAGGCAGTGGGGAGGGTGATTGAGGCGGTGGGGAAGGCGAGTGAGGGGGTGGGGAGGGTGTGTGAGGCAGTGGGGAGGGTGAGTGAGGGGGTGGGGAGAGTGAGTGAGGCGGTGGGGAGCGTTACTGAGGCAGTGGGGAGGGTGAGTGAGGCGGTGGGAAGGGTGAGTGAGGCGGTGGCGAGGGTGAGTGAGGCGGTGGGGAGGGTGAGTGAGGCGGTGGGGAGGGTGAGTGAGGGGGTGGGGTGAGTGAGTGAGGCGGTGGGGAGGGTGTGTGACGTGGTGGGGAGGGTGAGTGAGGCGGTGGGGAGCGTGAGTGAGGCGGTGGGGAGGGTGAGTGAGGCGGTGGAAAGGGTGAGTGAGACGGTGGGGACTGTGAGTGAGGGGGTCTGGAGGGTGAGTGAGGCGGTGGAGAGGGTGAGTTAGGCGGTGGGAAGGGTGAGTGAGGCGGTGGGGAGGGTGAGTGAGGGGGTGGGGTGAGTGAGTGAGGCGGTGGGGAGGGTGTGTGACGTGGTGGGGAGGGTGAGTGAGGCGGTGGGGAGCGTGAGTGAGGCGGTGGGGAGGGTGAGTGAGGGGGTGGGGTGAGTGAGTGAGGCGGTGGGGAGGGTGTGTGACGTGGTGGGGAGGGTGAGTGAGGCGGTGGGGAGCGTGAGTGAGGCGGTGGGGAGGGTGAGTGAGGCGGTGGAAAGGGTGAGTGAGACGGTGGGGACTGTGAGTGTGGGGGTCTGGAGGGTGCGTGAGGCGGTGGGGAGGGTGAGTGAGGGGGTGGGGTGGGTAAGTGAGGGGGTGGGGAGGATTAGTGAGGTAGTGGGGAGGGTGAATGACACGGTGGGTACTGTGAGTGAGGGGGTGTGGAGGGTGAGTGAGGCGGTGGAGAGGGTGAGTGAGGCGGTGGGGAGGGTGAGTGAGGCGGTGGGGAGGGTGAGTGAGGCGGTGGGGAGGGTGAGTGAGGCGGTGGGGAGGGTGAGTGAGGGGGTGGGGTGAGTGAGTGAGGCGGTGGGGAGGGTGTGTGACGTGGTGGGGAGGGTGAGTGAGGCGGTGGGGAGCGTGAGTGAGGCGGTGGGGAGGGTGAGTGAGGCGGTGGAAAGGGTGAGTGAGACGGTGGGGACTGTGAGTGAGGGGGTCTGGAGGGTGCGTGAGGCGGTGGGGAGGGTGAGTGAGGGGGTGGGGTGGGTAAGTGAGGGGGTGGGGAGGATTAGTGAGGTAGTGGGGAGGGTGAATGACACGGTGGGTACTGTGAGTGAGGGGGTGTGGAGGGTGAGTGAGGCGTTGGAGAGGGTGAGTGAGGCGGTGGCGAGGGTGAGTGAGGGGGTGAGGAGGGTTAGTGAGGTAGTAGGGAGGGTGAATGACACAGTGGGTACTGTGAGTGAGGGGGTGTGGAGGGTGAGTGAGGCGGTGGAGAGGGTGAGTGAGGCGGTGGGAAGGGTGAGTGAGGCGTTGGGGAGTGTGTGTGAGGCAGTGGGGAGGGTGAGTGAGGCGATGGGGAGGGTGTGTGAGGGGGTGTGGAGGGTGAGTGAGGCGGTGGAGAGGGTGAGTGAGGCGGTGGGAAGGGTGAGTGAGGCGTTGGGGAGTGTGTGTGAGGCAGTGGGGAGGGTGAGTGAGGCGATGGGGAGGGTGTGTGAGGGGATGGGGAGGGTGAGTGAGGCGGTGGTGAGTGTGAGTGAGACTGTGGGGAGGGTGAGTGAGGCAGTGAAGAGGGTGAGTGATGCAGTGGGGAAGGTGAGTGAGATGTTGGGGTGGGTGAGTGAGGGGGTGGTGAGGGTGAGTGAGGCGGTGAGGAGGGTGAGTGAGACGGTGGGGAGGGTGAGTGAGGGGGTGGGGACGGTGAGTGAGGCAGTGGGGACGGTGTTTGAGGGGGTGGGGAGGGTGTGTGAGGTGTTGGGGAGGGTGAGTGAGGGATTGGGGAGGGTGAGTGAGGGGATGGCGAGGGTGAGTGAGGCGGTGGGGAGGGTGAGTGAGACTGTGGGGAGGGTGAGTGAGGCGGTGGAGAGTGTGTGTGAGGCAGTGGGGAGGGTGAGTGAGGCGATGGGGAGGGTGTGTGAGGTGGTGGGGAGGGTGAGTGAGGCGGTGGGGAGGGTGTGTGAGGTGGTGGGCAGGGTGAGTGAGACTGTGGGGAGGGTGAGTGAGGCGGTGGAGAGTGTGTGTGAGGCAGTGGGGAGGGTGAGTGAGGCGATGGGGAGGGTGTGTGAGGTGGTGGGGAGGGTGAGTGAGGCGGTGGGGAGTGTGAGTAAAGCGGTGGGGAGTGTGAGTGAGACTGTGGGGAGGGTGAGTGAGGCAGAGAAGACGGTGAGTGTTGCAGTGGGGAGGGTGAGTGTGGCAGTGGGGAGGGTGAGTGAGATGTTGGGGTGGGTGAGTGAGGGGGTGGGAAGGGTGAGTGAGGTGGTGGGGAGGGTGAGTGAGGGGGTGGAGAGGGTGAGTGAGGCGGTGGGGAGGGTGTGTGAGGTGGTGGGCAGGGTGAGTGAGACTGTGGGGAGGGTGAGTGAGGCGGTGGAGAGTGTGTGTGAGGCAGTGGGGAGGGTGAGTGAGGCGATGGGGAGGGTGTGTGAGGTGGTGGGGAGGGTGAGTGAGGCGGTGGGGAGTGTGAGTGAAGCGGTGGGGAGTGTGAGTGAGACTGTGGGGAGGGTGAGTGAGGCAGAGAAGACGGTGAGTGTTGCAGTGGGGAGGGTGAGTGTGGCAGTGGGGAGGGTGAGTGAGATGTTGGGGTGGGTGAGTGAGGGGGTGGGAAGGGTGAGTGAGGTGGTGGGGAGGGTGAGTGAGGGGGTGGAGAGGGTGAGTTAGGCGGTGGGAAGATTGCGTGAGGCGGTGGGGAGGGTGAGTGAGGCGATGGGGAGGGTGTGTGAGGGGGTGGGGAGGGTGAGTGAGGCGATGGGGAGGGTGTGTGAGGGGGTGGGGAGGGTGAGTGAGGCGGTGTGGAGTGTGAGTGAGACTGTGGGGAGGGTGAGTGAGGCGGTGAAGAGGGTGAGTGATGCAGTGGGGAGGGTGAGTGAGATGTTGGGGTGGGTGAGTGAGGGGGTGGGGAGGGTGAGTGAGGCGGTGAGTAGGTTGAGTGAGCCGGTGGGGAGGGTGAGTGAGGGGGTGGGGTGGGTGAGTGAGGCGGTGAGTAGGTTGAGCGAGCCGGTGGGGAGGGTGAGTGAGGTGTTGGGGAGGGTGAGTGAGGGATTGGGGAGGGTGAGTGAGGGGATGGCGAGGGTGAGTGACGGGGTGGGGAGGGTGAGTGAGGCGGTGGGGCGAGTGAGTGAGCAGGTGGGGAGGGTGAGTGAGGGGGTGGGGAGGGTGAGTGAGATGTTGGGGAGAATGAGTGAGGGGGTGGGGAGGGTGATTGAGGCGGTGGGGAGGGTATGTGAGGGGGTGGGGAGGTTGAGTGAGGCGGTGGGGTGGCTGAGTGAGGCGCTGGTGAGGGTGAGTGAGGCGGTGAGGAGGGTGAGTGAGACGGTGGGGAGGGTGAGTGAGGGGGTGGGGACGGTGAGTGAGGCAGTGGGGACGGTGTTTGAGGGGGTGGGGAGGGTGTGTGAGCCAGTGGGGTGGGTGATTGAGGCGGTGGGGAGGGTGATTGAAGCGGTGGGGAGGGCGAGTGAGGGGGTGGGGAGGGTGTGTGAGGCAGTGGGGAGGGTGAGTGAGGGGGTGGGGAGGGTGAGTGAGGCAGTGGGGACGGTGTTTGAGGGGGTGGGGAGGATGTGTGAGCCAAGTGGGGAGGGTGAGTGAGGTGGTGGGGAGGGTGAGTGTTGGGGTGGTGAGGGTGAGTGAGGCGGTGGGGAGGGTGAGTGAGGCGGTGGGGAGGGTGAGTGAGGCGGTGAGTAGGTTGAGTGAGGGGGTGGGGTGGGTGAGTGAGGTGGTGGGGAGGGTGAGTGTGGGTGTGGGGAGGGTGAGTGAGGTGGTGGGGAGGGTGAGTGTGGGGGTGTGGAGGGTGAGTGAGGTGGTGGGGAGGATCAGTGAGCCAGTGGGGTGGGTGAGTGAGGCGGCGGGGAGGGTGAGTGAGGGGCTGGGGTGGGTAAGTGAGGTAGTGGGGAGTGTGAATGACACGGTGGGTACTGTGAGTGAGGGGGTGTGGAGGGTGAGTGAGGCGGTGGAGAGGGAGAGTGAGGCGGTGGGAAGGGTGAGTGAGGCGTTGGGGAGTGTGTGTGAGACAGTGGGGAGGGTGAGTGAGGCGATGGGGAGGGTGTGTGAGGGGGTGGGGAGGGTGAGTGAGGCGGTGGTGAGTGTGAGTGAGACTGTGGGGAGGGTGAGTGAGGCAGTGAAGAGGGTGAGTGATGCAGTGGGGAAGGTGAGTGAGATGTTGGGGTGGGTGAGTGAGGGGGTGGGGAGGGTGAGTGAGGCGGTGAGGAGGGTGAGTGAGACGGTGGGGAGGGTGAGTGAGGGGGTGGGGACGGTGAGTGAGGCAGTGGGGACGGTGTTTGAGGGGGTGGGGAGGGTGTGTGAGCCAGTGGGGTGGGTGATTGAGGCGGTGGGGAGGGTGATTGAGGCGGTGGGGAGGGCGAGTGAGGGGGTGGGGAGTGTGTGTGAGGCAGTGGGGAGGGTGAGTGAGGCGGTGGGGAATGTGTGTGAGGCAGTGGGGAAGGTGAGTGAGGCGATGGGGAGGGTGTGTGAGGTGGTGGGGAGTGTGAGTGAAGCGGTGGGGAGTGTGAGTGAGACTGTGGGGAGGGTGAGTGAGGCAGAGAATACGGTGAGTGTTGCAGTGGGGAGGGTGTGTGAGGCAGTGGGGAGGGTGAGTGAGATGTTGGGGTGGGTGAGTGAGGGGGTGGGAAGGGTGAGTGAGGCGGTGGGGAGTGTGAGTGAGGCGGTGGGGAGTGTGAGTGAGACTGTGGGGAGGGTGAGTGAGGCAGAGAATACGGTGAGTGTTGCAGTGGGGAGGGTGAGTGTGGCAGTGGGGAGGGTGTGAGATGTTGGGGTGGGTGAGTGAGGGGGTGGGAAGGGTGAGTGAGGGGGTGGTGAGGGTGAGTGAGGTGGTGGGGAGGGTGAGTGAGGGGGTGGGGAGGTTGAGTGAGGTTTTGTGGAGGCTGAGTAAGGCCGTGGGGAGGGTGAATGAGGCGATGCAGAGGGTGTGTGAGGCGGTTGGGAGGGTGAGTGAGGGCGTGGGGAGGGTGAATGAAGCAGTGGGGTGGGTGAGTGAGGGGGTGGGGAGGTTGAGTAAGAAGGTGGGGAGGGTGAGTGAGGGGGTGGGGACGGTGAGTGAGGCAGTGGGGACGGTGTTTGAGGGGGTGGGGAGGGTGTGTGAGCCAGTGGGGTGGGTGATTGAGGCGGTGGGGAGGGTGATTGAGGCGGTGGGGAGGGCGAGTGAGGGGGTGGGGAGTGTGTGTGAGGCAGTGGGGAGGGTGAGTGAGGCGGTGGGGAGGGTGTGTGAGGTGGTGGGGAGGGTGAGTGAGGCGGTGGGGAGTGTGAGTGAGGCGGTGGGGAGTGTGAGTGAGGTGGTGGGGAGGGTGAGTGAGACTGTGGGGAGGGTGAGTGAGGCGGTGGGGAGTGTGTGTGAGGCAGTGGGGAGGGTGAGTGAGGCGGTGGGGAGGGTGAGTGAGGTGGTGGGGAGGGTGAGTGAGACTGTGGGGAGGGTGAGTGAGGCGGTGGGGAGTGTGTGTGAGGCAGTGGGGAGGGTGAGTGAGGCGATGGGGAGGTTGTGTGAGGTGGTGGGGAGGGTGAGTGAGGCGGTGGGGAGTGTGAGTGAGGCGGTGGGGAGTGTGAGTGAGACTGTGGGGAGGGTGAGTGAGGCAGTGAAGACGGTGAGTGTTGCAGTGGGGAGGGTGAGTGTGGTAGTGGGGAGGGTGAGTGAGATGTTGGGGTGGGTGAGTGAGGGGGTGGGAAGGGTGAGTGAGTGGGAGGTGAGGGTGAGTGAGGTGGTGGGGAGGGTGAGTGAGGGGGTGCGGAGATTGAGTGAGGTGTTGTGGAGGCTGAGTAAGGCCGTGGGGAGGGTGAATAAGGCGATGCAGAGGGTGTGTGAGGCGGTGGGGAGGGTGAGTGAGGCGGTGCAGAGCGTGTGTGACGCGGTGGGGAGGTTGAGTGATGGGGTGGGGAGGGTGAGTGAGGCGGTAGGGAGGGTGAGTGAGGTGGTGGGGAGGGTGAGTGAGGGGGTGGGGAGGGTGAGTGAGGCGGTTTGGAGGGTGAGTGAGGTGTTGGGGAGGGTGAGTGAGGGGGTGGGGAGGGTGAATGAGGTGGTGGGGAGGGTGAGTGAGGCGGTGAGGAGGGTGTGTGAGGGGGTGGGGTGGGTGAGTGAGGCGGTGGGGAGGGTGAGTGAGGTGTTGGGGAGGGTGAGTGAGGGGATGGGGAGGGTGAGTGAGGAGGTGGGGAGGGTGAGTGAGGGGGTGGGGAGGGTGAGTGACAGGGTGGGGAGGGTGAGTGAGGGCGTGGGGAGGGTGAATGAGACGGTGGAGAGGGTGTGTGAGGCGGTGGGGAGGGTGAGTGAGGGGGTGGGGAGGGTGAGTGAGGCGGTGGGGAGTGTGAGTTACGCGGTGGGGAGTGTGAGTGAGGGCGTGGCGAGGGTGAGTGAGATGTTGGGGTGGGTGAGTGAAGCGGTGGGGAGAATGAGTGAGGGGGTGGGGAGGGTGAATGAAGCAGTGGGGTGGGTGAGTGAGGGGGTGGGGAGGTTGAGTGAGGCGGTGGGGAGGGTGAGTGAGGCAGTGGGGAGGGTGAGTGAGGCGGTGAGGAGAGTGTGTGAGGCGGTGGGGAGGTTGAGTGAGGCGTGAGGAGGGTGAGTGAGGCGGTGGGGAGGGTGTTTGAGGCGGTGGGGAGGTTGAGTGAGGCGGTGAGGAGGGTGAGTGAGACGGTGGGGAGGGTGAGTGAGGGGGTGGGGAGGGTGTGTGAGGCAGTGGGGAGGGTGAGTGAGACGGTGGGGAGCGTGAGTGAGGCGGTGGGAAGGGTGCGTGAGGCGATGGGGAGGGTCAGTGAGGCGGTGGGGAGAATGAGTGAGGGGGTGGGGAGGGTGAGTGAGGGGATGGGGAGGGTGTGTGAGGCGGTGGGGAGGGTTTGTGAGGGGGTGGGGAGTGTGAGTGAGGGGATGGGGAGGGTGTGTGAGGCGGTGGGGAGGATGTGTGAGGGGGTGGGGAGGTTGAGTGAGGCGGTCGGGTGGCTGAGTGAGGTGGTGAGGAGGGTGTGTGAGGCGGAGGGGAGGTTGAGTGAGGCGCTGGGGAGGTTGAGTGAGGCGTTGAGGAGGGTGAGTGAGACTGTGGGGAGGGTGAGTGAGGCAGTGGGGAGGGTGAGTGAGGTAGTGGGGTGGGTGAGTGAGGCGGCGGGGAGGGTGAGTGAGGGGCTGGGGTGGGTAAGTGAGGTAGTGGGGAGTGTGAATGACACGGTGGGTACTGTGAGTGAGGGGGTGTGGAGGGTGAGTGAGGCGGTGGAGAGGGAGAGTGAGGCGGTGGGAAGGGTGAGTGAGGCGTTGGGGAGTGTGTGTGAGGCAGTGGGGAGGGTGAGTGAGGCGATGGGGAGGGTGTGTGAGGGGGTGGGGAGGGTGAGTGAGGCGGTGGTGAGTGTGAGTGAGACTGTGGGGAGGGTGAGTGAGGCAGTGAAGAGGGTGAGTGATGCATTGGGGAAGGTGAGTGAGATGTTGGGGTGGGTGAGTGAGGGGTTGGGGAGGGTGAGTGAGGCGGTGAGGAGGGTGAGTGAGATGGTGGGGAGGGTGAGTGAGGGGGTGGGGACGGTGAGTGAGCCAGTGGGGTGGGTGATTGAGGCGGTGGGGAGGGTGATTGAGGCGGTGGGGAGGGCGAGTGAGGGGGTGGGGAGTGTGTGTGAGGCAGTGGGGAGGGTGAGTTAGGCGGTGGGGAGTGTGTGTGAGGCAGTGGGGAAGGTGAGTGAGGCGATGGGGAGGGTGTGTGAGGTGGTGGGCAGGGTGAGTGAGACTGTGGGGAGTGTGAGTGAGGCGGTGGGTAGTGTGAGTGAGACTGTGGGGAGGGTGAGTGAGGCAGAGAAGACGGTGAGTGTTGCAGTGGGGAGGGTGAGTGTGGCAGTGGGGAGGGTGAGTGAGATGTTGGGGTGGGTGAGTGAGGGGGTGGGGAGTGTGAGTGAGACTGTGGGGAGGGTGAGTGAGGCAGAGAATACGGTGAGTGTTGCAGTGGGGAGGGTGAGTGTGGCAGTGGGGAGGGTGTGAGATGTTGGGGTGGGTGAGTGAGGGGGTGGGAAGGGTGAGTGAGGGGGTGGTGAGGGTGAGTGAGGTGGTGGGGAGGGTGAGTGAGGGGGTGGGGAGGTTGAGTGAGGTTTTGTGGAGGCTGAGTAAGGCCGTGGGGAGGGTGAATGAGGCGATGCAGAGGGTGTGTGAGGCGGTTGGGAGGGTGAGTGAGGGCGTGGGGAGGGTGAATGAAGCAGTGGGGTGGGTGAGTGAGGGGGTGGGGAGGTTGAGTAAGAAGGTGGGGAGGGTGAGTGAGGGGGTGGGGACGGTGAGTGAGGCAGTGGGGACGGTGTTTGAGGGGGTGGGGAGGGTGTGTGAGCCAGTGGGGTGGGTGATTGAGGCGGTGGGGAGGGTGATTGAGGCGGTGGGGAGGGCGAGTGAGGGGGTGGGGAGTGTGTGTGAGGCAGTGGGGAGGGTGAGTGAGGCGGTGGGGAGGGTGTGTGAGGTGGTGGGGAGGGTGAGTGAGGCGGTGGGGAGTGTGAGTGAGGCGGTGGGGAGTGTGAGTGAGGTGGTGGGGAGGGTGAGTGAGACTGTGGGGAGGGTGAGTGAGGCGGTGGGGAGTGTGTGTGAGGCAGTGGGGAGGGTGAGTGAGGCGGTGGGGAGGGTGAGTGAGGTGGTGGGGAGGGTGAGTGAGACTGTGGGGAGGGTGAGTGAGGCGGTGGGGAGTGTGTGTGAGGCAGTGGGGAGGGTGAGTGAGGCGATGGGGAGGTTGTGTGAGGTGGTGGGGAGGGTGAGTGAGGCGGTGGGGAGTGTGAGTGAGGCGGTGGGGAGTGTGAGTGAGACTGTGGGGAGGGTGAGTGAGGCAGTGAAGACGGTGAGTGTTGCAGTGGGGAGGGTGAGTGTGGTAGTGGGGAGGGTGAGTGAGATGTTGGGGTGGGTGAGTGAGGGGGTGGGAAGGGTGAGTGAGTGGGAGGTGAGGGTGAGTGAGGTGGTGGGGAGGGTGAGTGAGGGGGTGCGGAGATTGAGTGAGGTGTTGTGGAGGCTGAGTAAGGCCGTGGGGAGGGTGAATAAGGCGATGCAGAGGGTGTGTGAGGCGGTGGGGAGGGTGAGTGAGGCGGTGCAGAGCGTGTGTGACGCGGTGGGGAGGTTGAGTGATGGGGTGGGGAGGGTGAGTGAGGCGGTAGGGAGGGTGAGTGAGGTGGTGGGGAGGGTGAGTGAGGGGGTGGGGAGGGTGAGTGAGGCGGTTTGGAGGGTGAGTGAGGTGTTGGGGAGGGTGAGTGAGGGGGTGGGGAGGGTGAATGAGGTGGTGGGGAGGGTGAGTGAGGCGGTGAGGAGGGTGTGTGAGGGGGTGGGGTGGGTGAGTGAGGCGGTGGGGAGGGTGAGTGAGGTGTTGGGGAGGGTGAGTGAGGGGATGGGGAGGGTGAGTGAGGAGGTGGGGAGGGTGAGTGAGGGGGTGGGGAGGGTGAGTGACAGGGTGGGGAGGGTGAGTGAGGGCGTGGGGAGGGTGAATGAGACGGTGGAGAGGGTGTGTGAGGCGGTGGGGAGGGTGAGTGAGGGGGTGGGGAGGGTGAGTGAGGCGGTGGGGAGGGTGAGTTACGCGGTGGGGAGTGTGAGTGAGGGGGTGGGGAGGGTGAGTGAGATGTTGGGGTGGGTGAGTGAAGCGGTGGGGAGAATGAGTGAGGGGGTGGGGAGGGTGAATGAAGCAGTGGGGTGGGTGAGTGAGGGGGTGGGGAGGTTGAGTGAGGCGGTGGGGAGGGTGAGTGAGGCAGTGGGGAGGGTGAGTGAGGCGGTGAGGAGAGTGTGTGAGGCGGTGGGGAGGTTGAGTGAGGCGTGAGGAGGGTGAGTGAGGCGGTGGGGAGGGTGTTTGAGGCGGTGGGGAGGTTGAGTGAGGCGGTGAGGAGGGTGAGTGAGACGGTGGGGAGGGTGAGTGAGGGGGTGGGGAGGGTGTGTGAGGCAGTGGGGAGGGTGAGTGAGACGGTGGGGAGCGTGAGTGAGGCGGTGGGAAGGGTGCGTGAGGCGATGGGGAGGGTCAGTGAGGCGGTGGGGAGAATGAGTGAGGGGGTGGGGAGGGTGAGTGAGGGGATGGGGAGGGTGTGTGAGGCGGTGGGGAGGGTTTGTGAGGGGGTGGGGAGTGTGAGTGAGGGGATGGGGAGGGTGTGTGAGGCGGTGGGGAGGATGTGTGAGGGGGTGGGGAGGTTGAGTGAGGCGGTCGGGTGGCTGAGTGAGGTGGTGAGGAGGGTGTGTGAGGCGGAGGGGAGGTTGAGTGAGGCGCTGGGGAGGTTGAGTGAGGCGTTGAGGAGGGTGAGTGAGACTGTGGGGAGGGTGAGTGAGGCAGTGGGGAGGGTGAGTGAGGTAGTGGGGTGGGTGAGTGAGGCGGCGGGGAGGGTGAGTGAGGGGCTGGGGTGGGTAAGTGAGGTAGTGGGGAGTGTGAATGACACGGTGGGTACTGTGAGTGAGGGGGTGTGGAGGGTGAGTGAGGCGGTGGAGAGGGAGAGTGAGGCGGTGGGAAGGGTTAGTGAGGCGTTGGGGAGTGTGTGTGAGGCAGTGGGGAGGGTGAGTGAGGCGATGGGGAGGGTGTGTGAGGGGGTGGGGAGGGTGAGTGAGGCGGTGGTGAGTGTGAGTGAGACTGTGGGGAGGGTGAGTGAGGCAGTGAAGAGGGTGAGTGATGCATTGGGGAAGGTGAGTGAGATGTTGGGGTGGGTGAGTGAGGGGTTGGGGAGGGTGAGTGAGGCGGTGAGGAGGGTGAGTGAGATGGTGGGGAGGGTGAGTGAGGGGGTGGGGACGGTGAGTGAGCCAGTGGGGTGGGTGATTGAGGCGGTGGGGAGGGTGATTGAGGCGGTGGGGAGGGCGAGTGAGGGGGTGGGGAGTGTGTGTGAGGCAGTGGGGAGGGTGAGTGAGGCGGTGGGGAGTGTGTGTGAGGCAGTGGGGAAGGTGAGTGAGGCGATGGGGAGGGTGTGTGAGGTGGTGGGCAGGGTGAGTGAGACTGTGGGGAGTGTGAGTGAGGCGGTGGGTAGTGTGAGTGAGACTGTGGGGAGGGTGAGTGAGGCAGAGAAGACGGTGAGTGTTGCAGTGGGGAGGGTGAGTGTGGCAGTGGGGAGGGTGAGTGAGATGTTGGGGTGGGTGAGTGAGGGGGTGGGAAGGGTGAGTGAGGGGGTGGTGAGGGTGAGTGAGGGGGTGGGGAGGTTGAGTGAGGTTTTGTGGAGGCTGAGTAAGGCCGTGGGGAGGGTGAATGAGGCGATGCAGAGGGTGTGTGAGGCGGTTGGGAGGGTGAGTGAGGGCGTGGGGAGGGTGAGTGAGGCGGTGGGGAGTGTGTGTGAGGCAGTGGGGAAGGTGAGTGAGGCGATGGGGAGGGTGTGTGAGGTGGTGGGCAGGGTGAGTGAGACTGTGGGGAGTGTGAGTGAGGCGGTGGGTAGTGTGAGTGAGACTGTGGGGAGGGTGAGTGAGGCAGAGAAGACGGTGAGTGTTGCAGTGGGGAGGGTGAGTGTGGCAGTGGGGAGGGTGAGTGAGATGTTGGGGTGGGTGAGTGAGGGGGTGGGAAGAGTGAGTGAGGGGGTGGTGAGGGTGAGTGAGGGGGTGGGGAGGTTGAGTGAGGTTTTGTGGAGGCTGAGTAAGGCCGTGGGGAGGGTGAATGAGGCGATGCAGAGGGTGTGTGAGGCGGTTGGGAGGGTGAGTGAGGGCGTGGGGAGGGTGAGTGAGGCGGTGGGGAGTGTGAGTGAGGGGGTGTGGAGGGTGAGTGAGGCGGTGGGGAGGGTTTGTGAGGGGGTGGGGAGGGTGAGTGAGGAGGTGCAGAGCGTGTGTGACGCGGTGGGGAGGTTGAGTGATGGGGTGGGGAGGGTGAGTGAGGCGGTAGGGAGGGTGAGTGAGGTGGTGGGGAGGGTGAGTGAGGGGGTGGGGAGGGTGAGTGAGGCGGTTTGGAGGGTGAGTGAGGTGTTGGGGAGGGTGAGTGAGGGGGTGGGGAGGGTGAATGAGGTGGTGGGGAGGGTGAGTGAGGCGGTGAGAAGGGTGTGTGAAGGGGTGGGGTGGATGAGTGAGGCGGTGGGGAGGGTGAGTGAGGTGTTGGGGAGGGTGAGTGAGGGGGTGGGGAGGGTGAGTGAGGGGGTGGGGAGGGTGAGTGAGTCGGTGGGGAGGGTGAGTTACGCGGTGGGGAGTGTGAGTGCGGGGGTGGGGAGGGTGAGTGAGATGTTGGGGTGGGTGAGTGAAGCGGGGGGGAGAATGAGTGAGGGGGTGGGAAGGGTGAATGAAGCAGTGGGGTGGGTGAGTGAGGGGGTGGGGAGGTTGAGTGAGACGGTGGGGAGGGTGAGTGAGGGGGTGGGGACGGTGAGTGAGGCAGTGGGGACGGTGTTTGAGGGGGTGGGGAGGGTGTGTGAGCCAGTGGGGTGGGTGATTGAGGCGGTGGGAAGGGTGATTGAGGCGGTGGGGAGGGCGAGTGAGGGGGTGGGGAGTGTGTGTGAGGCAGTGGGGAGGGTGAGTGAGGCGGTGGGGAGGGTGTGTGAGGTGGTGGGGAGGGTGAGTGAGACTGTGGGGAGGGTGAGTGAGGCGGTGGGGAGTGTGTGTGAGGCAGTGGGGAGGGTGAGTGAGGCGATGGGGAGGTTGTGTGAGGTGGTGGGGAGGGTGAGTGAGGCAGTGGGGAGTGTGAGTGAGGCGGTGGGTAGTGTGAGTGAGACTGTGGGGAGGGTGAGTGAGGCGGTGGGGAGTGTGAGTGAGGCGGTGGGGAGTGTGAGTGAGACTGTGGGGAGGGTGAGTGAGGCAGTGAAGACGGTGAGTGTTGCAGTGGGGAGGGTGAGTGTGGCAGTGGGGAGGGTGAGTGAGATGTTGGGGTGGGTGAGTGAGGGGGTGGGAAGGGTGAGTGAGTGGGAGATGAGGGTGAGTGAGGTGGTGGGGAGGGTGAGTGAGGGGGTGCGGAGATTGAGTGAGGTGTTGTGGAGGCTGAGTAAGGCCGTGGGGAGGGTGAATAAGGCGATGCAGAGGGTGTGTGAGGCGGTGGGGAGGGTGAGTGAGGCGGTGCAGAGCGTGTGTGACGCGGTGGGGAGGTTGAGTGATGGGGTGGGGAGGGTGAGTGAGGCGGTAGGGAGGGTGAGTGAGGTGGTGGGGAGGGTGAGTGAGGGGGTGGGGAGGGTGAGTGAGGCGGTTTGGAGGGTGAGTGAGGTGTTGGGGAGGGTGAGTGAGGGGGTGGGGAGGGTGAATGAGGTGGTGGGGATGGTGAGTGAGGCGGTGAGGAGGGTGTGTGAGGGGGTGGGGTGGGTGAGTGAGGCGGTGGGGAGGGTGAGTGAGGTGTTGGGGAGGGTGAGTGAGGGGATGGGGAGGGTGAGTGAGGAGGTGGGGAGGGTGAGTGAGGGGGTGGGGAAGGTGAGTGACAGGGTGGGGAGGGTGAGTGAGGGCGTGGGGAGGGTGAATGAGACGGTGGAGAGGGTGTGTGAGGCGGTGGGGAGGGTGAGTGAGGGGGTGGGGAGGGTGAGTGAGGGGGTGGGGAGGTTGAGTGAGGCGGTGGGGAGGGTGAGTGAGGCAGTGGGGAGGGTGAGTGAGGCGGTGAGGAGGGTATGTGAGGCGGTGGGGAGGTTGAGTGAGGCGTGAGGAGGGTGAGTGAGGCGGTGGGGAGGGTGTTTGAGGCGGTGGGGAGGTTGAGTGAAGCGGTGAGGAGGGTGAGTGAGACGGTGGGGAGGGTGAGTGAGGGGGTGGGGAGGGTGTGTGAGGCAGTGGGGAGGGTGAGTGAGACGGTGGGGAGCGTGAGTGAGGCGGTGGGAAGGGTGCGTGAGGCGGTGGGGAGGGTCAGTGAGGCGGTGGGGAGAATGAGTGAGGGGGTGGGGAGGGTGAGTGAGGGGATGGGGAGGGTGTGTGAGGCGGTGGGGAGGGTGTGTGAGGGGGTGGGGAGTGTGAGTGAGGGGATGGGGAGGCTGTGTGAGGCGGTGGGGAGGATGTGTGAGGTGGTGAGGAGGGTGTGTGAGGCGGAGGGGAGGTTGAGTGAGGCGCTGGGGAGGGTGAGTGAGGCGTTGAGGAGGGTGAGTGAGATGTTGGGGTGGGTGAGTGAGGGGGTGGGGAGGGTGAGTGAGGCGGTGAGTAGGTTGAGTGAGCCGGTGGGGAGGGTGAGTGAGATGTTGGGGTGGGTGAGTGAGGCGGTGGGGAGGGTGAGTGAGGCGGTCAGTAGGTGGAGTGAGCCGGTGGGGAGGGTGAGTGAGGTGTTGGGGAGGGTGAGTGAGGGGGTGGGTAGGGTGAGTGAGGTGGTGGGGAGGGTGAGTGAGGGGGTGGCGAGGGTGAGTGACGGGGTGGGGAGGGTGAGTGAGGCGGTGGGGAGGGTGAGTGAGGGGGTGGGGAGGGTGTGTGAGGGGATGGGGGGGTGTATGAAGCAGTGGGGTGGGTGAGTGAGGGGGTGGGGAGAATGAGAGAGGGGGTGGGGAGGGTGAGTGAGGGGATGGGGGGGTGTATGAAGCAGTGGGGTGGGTGAGTGAGGGGGTGGGGAGGTTGCGTGAGGCGGTGGGGAGGGTGAGTGAGGCAGAGGGGAGGGTGAGTGAGGCGGTGAGGAGGGTGTGTGAGGGGCTGGGGAGGTTGAGCAAGGCGCTGGGGAGGGTGAGTGCGCCGGTGGGGAGGGTATGTGAGGGGGTGGGGAGGGTGAGTGAGCCAGTGGGGTGGGTGATTGAGGCGGTGGGGAGGGTGATTGAGGCGGTGGGGAGGGCGAGTGAGGGGGTGGGGAGTGTGTGTGAGGCAGTGGGGAGGGTGAGTGAGGCGGTGGGGAGGGTGTGTGAGGTGGTGGGGAGGGTGAGTGAGACTGTGGGGAGGGTGAGTGAGGCGGTGGGGAGTGTGTGTGAGGCAGTGGGGAGGGTGAGTGAGGCGATGGGGAGGGTGTGTGAGGTGGTGGGGAGGGTGAGTGAGGCGGTGGGGAGTGTGAGTGAGGCGGTGGGGAGTGTGAGTGAGACTGTGGGGAGGGTGAGTGAGGCAGTGAAGACGGTGAGTGTTGCAGTGGGGAGGGTGAGTGTGGCAGTGGGGAGGTTGAGTGAGATGTTGGGGTGGGTGAGTGAGGGGGTGGGAAGGGTGAGTGAGTGGGAGGTGAGGGTGAGTGAGGTGGAGGGGAGGGTGAGTGAGGGGGTGCGGAGATTGAGTGAGGTTTTGTGGAGGCTGAGTAAGGCCGTGGGGAGGGTGAATGAGGCGATGCAGAGGGTGTGTGAGGCGGTGGGGAGGGTGAGTGAGGCGGTGAGGAGGGTGTGTGAGGGGGTGGGGTGGGTGAATGAGGAGGTGGGGAGGGTGAGTGAGGTGGTGGGGAGGGTGAGTGAGGGGGTGTGGAGGGTGAGTGAGGCGGTTTGGAGGGTGAGTGAGGTGTTGGGGAGGGTGAGTGAGGGCGTGGGGAGGGTGAGTGAGGCGGTTTGGAGGGTGAGTGAGGTGTTGGGGAGGGTGAGTGAGGGCGTGGGGAGGGTGAATGAGGCGGTAGGGAGGGTGAGTGAGCTGGTGGGGAGGGTGAGTGAGGTGGTGGGGAGGGTGAGTGAGGGGGTGTGGAGGGTGAGTGAGGCGGTTTGGAGGGTGAGTGAGGTGTTGGGGAGGGTGAGTGAGGGCGTGGGGAGGGTGAATGAGGTGGTGGGGAGGGTGAGTGAGGCGGTGAGGAGGGTGTGTGAGGGGGTGGGGTGGGTGAGTGAGGAGGTGGGGAGGGTGAGTGAGATGTTGGGGTGGGTGAGTGAGGGGGTGGGAAGGGTGAGTGAGTGGGAGGTGAGGGTGAGTGAGGTGGTGGGGAGGGTGAGTGAGGGGGTGCGGAGATTGAGTGAGGTGTTGTGGAGGCTGAGTAAGGCCGTGGGGAGGGTGAATAAGGCGATGCAGAGGGTGTGTGAGGCGGTGGGGAGGGTGAGTGAGGCGGTGCAGAGCGTGTGTGACGCGGTGGGGAGGTTGAGTGATGGGGTGGGGAGGGTGAGTGAGGCGGTAGGGAGGGTGAGTGAGGTGGTGGGGAGGGTGAGTGAGGGGGTGGGGAGGGTGAGTGAGGCGGTAGGGAGGATGAGTGAGGTGGTGGGGAGGGTGAGTGAGGGGGTGGGGAGGGTGAGTGAGGCGGTTTGGAGGGTGAGTGAGGTGTTGGGGAGGGTGAGTGAGGGGGTGGGGAGGGTGAATGAGGTGGTGGGGAGGGTGAGTGAGGCGGTGAGAAGGGTGTGTGAGGGGGTGGGGTGGATGAGTGAGGCGGTGGGGAGGGTGAGTGAGGTGTTGGGGAGGGTGAGTGAGGGGGTGGGGAGGGTGAGTGAGGGGGTGGGGAGGGTGAGTGAGTCGGTGGGGAGGGTGAGTTACGCGGTGGGGAGTGTGAGTGCGGGGGTGGGGAGGGTGAGTGAGATGTTGGGGTGGGTGAGTGAAGCGGGGGGGAGAATGAGTGAGGGGGTGGGAAGGGTGAATGAAGCAGTGGGGTGGGTGAGTGAGGGGGTGGGGAGGTTGAGTGAGACGGTGGGGAGGGTGAGTGAGGGGGTGGGGACGGTGAGTGAGGCAGTGGGGACGGTGTTTGAGGCGGTGGGGAGGGTGATTGAGGCGGTGGGGAGGGTGTGTGAGCCAGTGGGGTGGGTGATTGAGGCGGTGGGGAGGGTGATTGAGGCGGTGGGGAGGGCGAGTGAGGGGGTGGGGAGTGTGTGTGAGGCAGTGGGGAGGGTGAGTGAGGCGGTGGGGAGGGTGTGTGAGGTGGTGGGGAGGGTGAGTGAGACTGTGGGGAGGGTGAGTGAGGCGGTGGGGAGTGTGTGTGAGGCAGTGGGGAGGGTGAGTGAGGCGATGGGGAGGTTGTGTGAGGTGGTGGGGAGGGTGAGTGAGGCAGTGGGGAGTGTGAGTGAGGCGGTGGGGAGTGTGAGTGAGACTGTGGGGAGGGTGAGTGAGGCAGTGAAGACGGTGAGTGTTGCAGTGGGGAGGGTGAGTGTGGCAGTGGGGAGGGTGAGTGAGATGTTGGGGTGGGTGAGTGAGGGGTTGGGGAGGGTGAGTGAGGCGGTGAGGAGGGTGAGTGAGATGGTGGGGAGGGTGAGTGAGGGGGTGGGGACTGTGAGTGAGCCAGTGGGGTGGGTGATTGAGGCGGTGGGGAGGGTGATTGAGGCGGTGGGGAGGGCGAGTGAGGGGGTGGGGAGTGTGTGTGAGGCAGTGGGGAGGGTGAGTGAGGCGGTGGGGAGTGTGTGTGAGGCAGTGGGGAAGGTGAGTGAGGCGATGGGGAGGGTGTGTGAGGTGGTGGGCAGGGTGAGTGAGACTGTGGGGAGTGTGAGTGAGGCGGTGGGTAGTGTGAGTGAGACTGTGGGGAGGGTGAGTGAGGCAGAGAAGACGGTGAGTGTTGCAGTGGGGAGGGTGAGTGTGGCAGTGGGGAGGGTGAGTGAGATGTTGGGGTGGGTGAGTGAGGGGGTGGGAAGGGTGAGTGAGGGGGTGGTGAGGGTGAGTGAGGGGGTGGGGAGGTTGAGTGAGGTTTTGTGGAGGCTGAGTAAGGCCGTGGGGAGGGTGAATGAGGCGATGCAGAGGGTGTGTGAGGCGGTTGGGAGGGTGAGTGAGGGCGTGGGGAGGGTGAGTGAGGCGGTGGGGAGTGTGAGTGAGGGGGTGTGGAGGGTGAGTGAGGCGGTGGGGAGGGTTTGTGAGGGGGTGGGGAGGGTGAGTGAGGAGGTGCAGAGCGTGTGTGACGCGGTGGGGAGGTTGAGTGATGGGGTGGGGAGGGTGAGTGAGGCGGTAGGGAGGGTGAGTGAGGTGGTGGGGAGGGTGAGTGAGGGGGTGGGGAGGGTGAGTGAGGCGGTTTGGAGGGTGAGTGAGGTGTTGGGGAGGGTGAGTGAGGGGGTGGGGAGGGTGAATGAGGTGGTGGGGAGGGTGAGTGAGGCGGTGAGAAGGGTGTGTGAGGGGGTGGGGTGGATGAGTGAGGCGGTGGGGAGGGTGAGTGAGGTGTTGGGGAGGGTGAGTGAGGGGGTGGGGAGGGTGAGTGAGGGGGTGGGGAGGGTGAGTGAGTCGGTGGGGAGGGTGAGTTACGCGGTGGGGAGTGTGAGTGCGGGGGTGGGGAGGGTGAGTGAGATGTTGGGGTGGGTGAGTGAAGCGGGGGGGGAGAATGAGTGAGGGGGTGGGAAGGGTGAATGAAGCAGTGGGGTGGGTGAGTGAGGGGGTGGGGAGGTTGAGTGAGACGGTGGGGAGGGTGAGTGAGGGGGTGGGGACGGTGAGTGAGGCAGTGGGGACGGTGTTTGAGGGGGTGGGGAGGGTGTGTGAGCCAGTGGGGTGGGTGATTGAGGCGGTGGGGAGGGTGATTGAGGCGGTGGGGAGGGCGAGTGAGGGGGTGGGGAGTGTGTGTGAGGCAGTGGGGAGGGTGAGTAAGGCGGTGGGGAGGGTGTGTGAGGTGGTGGGGAGGGTGAGTGAGACTGTGGGGAGGGTGAGTGAGGCGGTGGGGAGTGTGTGTGAGGCAGTGGGGAGGGTGAGTGAGGCGATGGGGAGGTTGTGTGAGGTGGTGGGGAGGGTGAGTGAGGCAGTGGGGAGTGTGAGTGAGGCGGTGGGTAGTGTGAGTGAGACTGTGGGGAGGGTGAGTGAGGCGGTGGGGAGTGTGAGTGAGGCGGTGGGGAGTGTGAGTGAGACTGTGGGGAGGGTGAGTGAGGCAGTGAAGACGGTGAGTGTTGCAGTGGGGAGGGTGAGTGTGGCAGTGGGGAGGGTGAGTGAGATGTTGGGGTGGGTGAGTGAGGGGGTGGGAAGGGTGAGTGAGTGGCAGATGAGGGTGAGTGAGGTGGTGGGGAGGGTGAGTGAGGGGGTGCGGAGATTGAGTGAGGTGTTGTGGAGGCTGAGTAAGGCCGTGGGGAGGGTGAATAAGGCGATGCAGAGGGTGTGTGAGGCGGTGGGGAGGGTGAGTGAGGCGGTGCAGAGCGTGTGTGACGCGGTGGGGAGGTTGAGTGATGGGGTGGGGAGGGTGAGTGAGGCGGTAGGGAGGGTGAGTGAGGTGGTGGGGAGGGTGAGTGAGGGGGTGGGGAGGGTGAGTGAGGCGGTTTGGAGGGTGAGTGAGGTGTTGGGGAGGGTGAGTGAGGGGGTGGGGAGGGTGAATGAGGTGGTGGGGATGGTGAGTGAGGCGGTGAGGAGGGTGTGTGAGGGGGTGGGGTGGGTGAGTGAGGCGGTGGGGAGGGTGAGTGAGGTGTTGGGGAGGGTGAGTGAGGGGATGGGGAGGGTGAGTGAGGAGGTGGGGAGGGTGAGTGAGGGGGTGGGGAGGGTGAGTGACAGGGTGGGGAGGGTGAGTGAGGGCGTGGGGAGGGTGAATGAGACGGTGGAGAGGGTGTGTGAGGCGGTGGGGAGGGTGAGTGAGGGGGTGGGGAGGGTGAGTGAGGGGGTGGGGAGGTTGAGTGAGGCGGTGTGGAGGGTGAGTGAGGCAGTGGGGAGGGTGAGTGAGGCGGTGAGGAGGGTATGTGAGGCGGTGGGGAGGTTGAGTGAGGCGTGAGGAGGGTGAGTGAGGCGGTGGGGAGGGTGTTTGAGGCGGTGGGGAGGTTGAGTGAAGCGGTGAGGAGGGTGAGTGAGACGGTGGGGAGGGTGAGTGAGGGGGTGGGGAGGGTGTTTGAGGCAGTGGGGAGGGTGAGTGAGACGGTGGGGAGCGTGAGTGAGGCGGTGGGAAGGGTGCGTGAGGCGGTGGGGAGGGTCAGTGAGGCGGTGGGGAGAATGAGTGAGGGGGTGGGGAGGGTGAGTGAGGGGATGGGGAGGGTGTGTGAGGCGGTGGGGAGGGTGTGTGAGGGGGTGGGGAGTGTGAGTGAGGGGATGGGGAGGCTGTGTGAGGCGGTGGGGAGGATGTGTGAGGTGGTGAGGAGGGTGTGTGAGGCAGAGGGGAGGTTGAGTGAGGCGCTGGGGAGGGTGAGTGAGGCGTTGAGGAGGGTGAGTGAGATGTTGGGGTGGGTGAGTGAGGGGGTGGGGAGGGTGAGTGAGGCGGTGAGTAGGTTGAGTGAGCCGGTGGGGAGGGTGAGTGAGATGTTGGGGTGGGTGAGTGAGGCGGTGGGGAGGGTGAGTGAGGCGGTCAGTAGGTGGAGTGAGCCGGTGGGGAGGGTGAGTGAGGTGTTGGGGAGGGTGAGTGAGGGGGTGGGTAGGGTGAGTGAGGTGGTGGGGAGGGTGAGTGAGGGGGTGGCGAGGGTGAGTGACGGGGTGGGGAGGGTGAGTGAGGCGGTGGGGAGGGTGAGTGAGGGGGTGGGGAGGGTGTGTGAGGGGATGGGGGGGTGTATGAAGCAGTGGGGTGGGTGAGTGAGGGGGTGGGGAGAATGAGAGAGGGGGTGGGGAGGGTGAGTGAGGGGATGGGGGGGTGTATGAAGCAGTGGGGTGGGTGAGTGAGGGGGTGGGGAGGTTGCGTGAGGCGGTGGGGAGGGTGAGTGAGGCAGAGGGGAGGGTGAGTGAGGCGGTGAGGAGGGTGTGTGAGGGGCTGGGGAGGTTGAGCAAGGCGCTGGGGAGGGTGAGTGCGCCGGTGGGGAGGGTATGTGAGGGGGTGGGGAGGGTGAGTGAGCCAGTGGGGTGGGTGATTGAGGCGGTGGGGAGGGTGATTGAGGCGGTGGGGAGGGCGAGTGAGGGGGTGGGGAGTGTGTGTGAGGCAGTGGGGAGGGTGAGTGAGGCGGTGGGGAGGGTGTGTGAGGTGGTGGGGAGGGTGAGTGAGACTGTGGGGAGGGTGAGTGAGGCGGTGGGGAGTGTGTGTGAGGCAGTGGGGAGGGTGAGTGAGGCGATGGGGAGGGTGTGTGAGGTGGTGGGGAGGGTGAGTGAGGCGGTGGGGAGTGTGAGTGAGGCGGTGGGGAGTGTGAGTGAGACTGTGGGGAGGGTGAGTGAGGCAGTGAAGACGGTGAGTGTTGCAGTGGGGAGGGTGAGTGTGGCAGTGGGGAGGTTGAGTGAGATGTTGGGGTGGGTGAGTGAGGGGGTGGGAAGGGTGAGTGAGTGGGAGGTGAGGGTGAGTGAGGTGGAGGGGAGGGTGAGTGAGGGGGTGCGGAGATTGAGTGAGGTTTTGTGGAGGCTGAGTAAGGCCGTGGGGAGGGTGAATGAGGCGATGCAGAGGGTGTGTGAGGCGGTGGGGAGGGTGAGTGAGGCGGTGAGGAGGGTGTGTGAGGGGGTGGGGTGGGTGAATGAGGAGGTGGGGAGGGTGAGTGAGGTGGTGGGGAGGGTGAGTGAGGGGGTGTGGAGGGTGAGTGAGGCGGTTTGGAGGGTGAGTGAGGTGTTGGGGAGGGTGAGTGAGGGCGTGGGGAGGGTGAGTGAGGCGGTTTGGAGGGTGAGTGAGGTGTTGGGGAGGGTGAGTGAGGGCGTGGGGAGGGTGAATGAGGCGGTAGGGAGGGTGAGTGAGGTGGTGGGGAGGGTGAGTGAGGGGGTGGGGAGGGTGAGTGAGGCGGTTTGGAGGGTGTGTGAGGCGGTGGGGAGGGTGAGTGAGGCGGTGCAGAGCGTGTGTGACGCGGTGGGGAGGTTGAGTGATGGGGTGGGGAGGGTGAGTGAGGCGGTAGGGAGGGTGAGTGAGGTGGTGGGGAGGGTGAGTGAGGGGGTGGGGAGGGTGAGTGAGGCGGTAGGGAGGGTGAGTGAGGTGGTGGGGAGGGTGAGTGAGGGGGTGGGGAGGGTGAGTGAGGCGGTTTGGAGGGTGAGTGAGGTGTTGGGGAGGGTGAGTGAGGGGGTGGGGAGGGTGAATGAGGTGGTGGGGAGGGTGAGTGAGGCGGTGAGAAGGGTGTGTGAGGGGGTGGGGTGGATGAGTGAGGCGGTGGGGAGGGTGAGTGAGGTGTTGGGGAGGGTGAGTGAGGGGGTGGGGAGGGTGAGTGAGGGGGTGGGGAGGGTGAGTCAGTCGGTGGGGAGGGTGAGTTACGCGGTGGGGAGTGTGAGTGCGGGGGTGGGGAGGGTGAGTGAGATGTTGGGGTGGGTGAGTGAAGCGGGGGGGAGAATGAGTGAGGGGGTGGGAAGGGTGAATGAAGCAGTGGGGTGGGTGAGTGAGGGGGTGGGGAGGTTGAGTGAGACGGTGGGGAGGGTGAGTGAGGGGGTGGGGACGGTGAGTGAGGCAGTGGGGACGGTGTTTGAGGCGGTGGGGAGGGTGATTGAGGCGGTGGGGAGGGTGTGTGAGCCAGTGGGGTGGGTGATTGAGGCGGTGGGGAGGGTGATTGAGGCGGTGGGGAGGGCGAGTGAGGGGGTGGGGAGTGTGTGTGAGGCAGTGGGGAGGGTGAGTGAGGCGGTGGGGAGGGTGTGTGAGGTGGTGGGGAGGGTGAGTGAGACTGTGGGGAGGGTGAGTGAGGCGGTGGGGAGTGTGTGTGAGGCAGTGGGGAGGGTGAGTGAGGCGATGGGGAGGTTGTGTGAGGTGGTGGGGAGGGTGAGTGAGGCAGTGGGGAGTGTGAGTGAGGCGGTGGGTAGTGTGAGTGAGACTGTGGGGAGGGTGAGTGAGGCAGTGAAGACGGTGAGTGTTGCAGTGGGGAGGGTGAGTGTGGCAGTGGGGAGGGTGAGTGAGATGTTGGGGTGGGTGAGTGAGGGGGTGGGAAGGGTGAGTGAGTGGGAGATGAGGGAGAGTGAGGTGGTGGGGAGGGTGAGTGAGGGGGTGCGGAGATTGAGTGAGGTGTTGTGGAGGCTGAGTAAGGCCGTGGGGAGGGTGAATAAGGCGATGCAGAGGGTGTGTGAGGCGGTGGGGAGGGTGAGTGAGGCGGTGCAGAGCGTTTGTGACGCGGTGGGGAGGTTGAGTGATGAGGTGGGGAGGGTGAGTGAGGCGGTAGGGAGGGTTAGTGAGGTGGTGGGGAGGGTGAGTGAGGGGGTGGGGAGGGTGAGTGAGGCGGTTTGGAGGGTGAGTGAGATGTTGGGGAGGGTGAGTGAGGGGGTGGGGAGGGTGAATGAGGTGGTGGGGATGGTGAGTGAGGCGGTGAGGAGGGTGTGTGAGGGGGTGGGGTGGGTGAGTGAGGCGGTGGGGAGGGTGAGTGAGGTGTTGGGGAGGGTGAGTGAGGGGATGGGGAGGGTGAGTGAGGAGGTGGGGAGGGTGAGTGAGGGGGTGGGGAGGGTGAGTGGCAGGGTGGGGAGGGTGAGTGAGGGCGTGGGGAGGGTGAATGAGACGGTGGAGAGGGTGTGTGAGGCGGTGGGGAGGGTGAGTGAGGGGGTGGGGAGGGTGAGTGAGGGGGTGGGGAGGTTGAGTGAGGCGGTGGGGAGGGTGAGTGAGGCAGTGGGGAGGGTGAGTGAGGCGGTGAGGAGGGTATGTGAGGCGGTGGGGAGGTTGAGTGAGGCGTGAGGAGGGTGAGTGAGGCGGTGGGGAGGGTGTTTGAGGCGGTGGGGAGGTTGAGTGAAGCGGTGAGGAGGGTGAGTGAGACGGTGGGGAGGGTGAGTGAGGGGGTGGGGAGGGTGTGTGAGGCAGTGGGGAGGGTGAGTGAGACGGTGGGGAGCGTGAGTGAGGCGGTGGGAAGGGTGCGTGAGGCGGTGGGGAGGGTCAGTGAGGCGGTGGGGAGAATGAGTGAGGGGGTGGGGAGGGTGAGTGAGGGGATGGGGAGGGTGTGTGAGGCGGTGGGGAGGGTGTGTGAGGGGGTGGGGAGTGTGAGTGAGGGGATGGGGAGGCTGTGTGAGGCGGTGGGGAGGATGTGTGAGGTGGTGAGGAGGGTGTGTGAGGCGGAGGGGAGGTTGAGTGAGGCGCTGGGGAGGGTGAGTGAGGCGTTGAGGAGGGTGAGTGAGATGTTGGGGTGGGTGAGTGAGGGGGTGGGGAGGGTGAGTGAGGCGGTGAGTAGGTTGAGTGAGCCGGTGGGGAGGGTGAGTGAGATGTTGGGGTGGGTGAGTGAGGCGGTGGGGAGGGTGAGTGAGGCGGTCAGTAGGTGGAGTGAGCCGGTGGGGAGGGTGAGTGAGGTGTTGGGGAGGGTGAGTGAGGGGGTGGGTAGGGTGAGTGAGGTGGTGGGGAGGGTGAGTGAGGGGGTGGCGAGGGTGAGTGACGGGGTGGGGAGGGTGAGTGAGGCGGTGGGGAGGGTGAGTGAGGGGGTGGGGAGGGTGTGTGAGGGGATGGGGGGGTGTATGAAGCAGTGGGGTGGGTGAGTGAGGGGGTGGGGAGAATGAGAGAGGGGGTGGGGAGGGTGAGTGAGGGGATGGGGGGGTGTATGAAGCAGTGGGGTGGGTGAGTGAGGGGGTGGGGAGGTTGCGTGAGGCAGTGGGGAGGGTGAGTGAGGCAGAGGGGAGGGTGAGTGAGGCGGTGAGGAGGGTGTGTGAGGGGCTGGGGAGGTTGAGCAAGGCGCTGGGGAGGGTGAGTGCGCCGGTGGGGAGGGTATGTGAGGGGGTGGGGAGGGTGAGTGAGCCAGTGGGGTGGGTGATTGAGGCGGTGGGGAGGGTGATTGAGGCGGTGGGGAGGGCGAGTGAGGGGGTGGGGAGTGTGTGTGAGGCAGTGGGGAGGGTGAGTGAGGCGGTGGGGAGGGTGTGTGAGGTGGTGGGGAGGGTGAGTGAGACTGTGGGGAGGGTGAGTGAGGCGGTGGGGAGTGTGTGTGAGGCAGTGGGGAGGGTGAGTGAGGCGATGGGGAGGGTGTGTGAGGTGGTGGGGAGGGTGAGTGAGGCGGTGGGGAGTGTGAGTGAGGCGGTGGGGAGTGTGAGTGAGACTGTGGGGAGGGTGAGTGAGGCAGTGAAGACGGTGAGTGTTGCAGTGGGGAGGGTGAGTGTGGCAGTGGGGAGGTTGAGTGAGATGTTGGGGTGGGTGAGTGAGGGGGTGGGAAGGGTGAGTGAGTGGGAGGTGAGGGTGAGTGAGGTGGAGGGGAGGGTGAGTGAGGGGGTGCGGAGATTGAGTGAGGTTTTGTGGAGGCTGAGTAAGGCCGTGGGGAGGGTGAATGAGGCGATGCAGAGGGTGTGTGAGGCGGTGGGGAGGGTGAGTGAGGCGGTGAGGAGGGTGTGTGAGGGGGTGGGGTGGGTGAGTGAGGAGGTGGGGAGGGTGAGTGAGGTGGTGGGGAGGGTGAGTGAGGGGGTGTGGAGGGTGAGTGAGGCGGTTTGGAGGGTGAGTGAGGTGTTGGGGAGGGTGAGTGAGGGCGTGGGGAGGGTGAGTGAGGCGGTTTGGAGGGTGAGTGAGGTGTTGGGGAGGGTGAGTGAGGGCGTGGGGAGGGTGAATGAGGCGGTAGGGAGGGTGAGTGAGCTGGTGGGGAGGGTGAGTGAGGTGGTGGGGAGGGTGAGTGAGGGGGTGTGGAGGGTGAGTGAGGCGGTTTGGAGGGTGAGTGAGGTGTTGGGGAGGGTGAGTGAGGGCGTGGGGAGGGTGAATGAGGTGGTGGGGAGGGTGAGTGAGGCGGTGAGGAGGGTGTGTGAGGGGGTGGGGTGGGTGAGTGAGGAGGTGGGGAGGGTGAGTGAGATGTTGGGGTGGGTGAGTGAGGGGGTGGGGAGGGTGAGTGAGTGGGAGGTGAGGGTGAGTGAGGTGGTGGGGAGGGTGAGTGAGGGGGTGCGGAGATTGAGTGAGGTGTTGTGGAGGCTGAGTAAGGCCGTGGGGAGGGTGAATAAGGCGATGCAGAGGGTGTGTGAGGCGGTGGGGAGGGTGAGTGAGGCGGTGCAGAGCGTGTGTGACGCGGTGGGGAGGTTGAGTGATGGGGTGGGGAGGGTGAGTGAGGCGGTAGGGAGGGTGAGTGAGGTGGTGGGGAGGGTGAGTGAGGGGGTGGGGAGGGTGAGTGAGGCGGTTTGGAGGGTGAGTGAGGTGTTGGGGAGGGTGAGTGAGGGGGTGGGGAGGGTGAATGAGGTGGTGGGGAGGGTGAGTGAGGCGGTGAGGAGGGTGTGTGAGGGGGTGGGGTGGGTGAGTGAGGCGGTGGGGAGGGTGAGTGAGGTGTTGGGGAGGGTGAGTGAGGGGGTGGGGAGGGTGAGTGACAGGGTGGGGAGGGTGAGTGAGGGCGTGGGGAGGGTGAATGAGACGGTGGAGAGGGTCTGTGAGGCGGTGGGGAGGGTGAGTGAGGGGGTGGGGAGGGTGAGTGAGGGGGTGGGGAGGTTGAGTGAGGCGGTGGGGAGGGTGAGTGAGGCAGTGGGGAGGGTGAGTGAGGCGGTGAGGAGGGTGTGTGAGGCGGTGGGGAGGTTGAGTGAGGCGTGAGGAGGGTGAGTGAGGCGGTGGGGAGGGTGTTTGAGGCGGTGGGGAGGTTGAGTGAGGCGGTGAGGAGGGTGAGTGAGACGGAGGGGAGGGTGAGTGAGGGGGTGGGGAGGGTGTGTGAGGCAGTGGGGAGGGTGAGTGAGACGGTGGGGAGCGTGAGTGAGGCGGTGGGAAGGGTGCGTGAGGCGGTGGGGGAGAGTCAGTGAGGCGGTGGGGAGAATGAGTGAGGGGGTGGGGAGGGTGAGTGAGGGGATGGGGAGGGTGTGTGAGGCGGTGGGGAGGGTGTGTGAGGGGGTGGGGAGTGTGAGTGAGGGGATGGGGAGGGTGTGTGAGGCGGTGGGGAGGATGTGTGAGGTGGTGAGGAGGGTGTGTGAGGCGGAGGGGAGGTTGAGTGAGGCGCTGGGGAGGGTGAGTGAGGCGTTGAGGAGGGTGAGTGAGATGTTGGGGTGGGTGAGTGAGGGGGTGGGGAGGGTGAGTGAGGCGGTGAGTAGGTTGAGTGAGCCGGTGGGGAGGGTGAGTGAGATGTTGGGGTGGGGTGAGTGAGGCGGTGGGGAGGGTGAGTGAGGCGGTCAGTAGGTGGAGTGAGCCGGTGGGGAGGGTGAGTGAGGTGTTGGGGAGGGTGAGTGAGGGGGTGGGTAGGGTGAGTGAGGTGGTGGGGAGGGTGAGTGAGGGGGGTGGCGAGGGTGAGTGACGGGGTGGGGGAGGGTGAGTGAGGCGGTGGGGAGGGTGAGTGAGGGGGTGGGGAGGGTGTGTGAGGGGATGGGGGGGTGTATGAAGCAGTGGGGTGGGTGAGTGAGGGGGTGGGGAGAATGAGAGAGGGGGTGGGGGAGGGTGAGTGAGGGGATGGGGGGGTGTATGAAGCAGTGGGGTGGGTGCGTGAGGGGGTGGGGGAGGTTGCGTGAGGCGGTGGGGGAGGGGTGAGTGAGGCAGAGGGGAGGGTGAGTGAGGCGGTGAGGAGGGTGTGTGAGGGGCTGGGGAGGTTGAGCAAGGGCGCTGGGGAGGGTGAGTGCGCCGGTGGGGAGGGGTATGTGAGGGGGTGGGGGAGGGGTGAGTGAGCCAGTGGGGGTGGGTGATTGAGGCGGTGGGGGAGGGTGATTGAGGCGGTGGGGAGGGCGAGTGAGGGGGTGGGGGAGTGTGTGTGAGGCAGTGGGGAGGGTGGAGTGAGGCGGTGGGGAGGGTGTGTGAGGTGGTGGGGAGGGTGAGTGAGACTGTGGGGAGGGTGAGTGAGGCGGTGGGGAGTGTGTGTGAGGCAGTGGGGAGGGTGAGTGAGGCGATGGGGAGGGTGTGTGAGGTGGTGGGGAGGGTGAGTGAGGCGGTGGGGAGTGTGAGTGTGAGTGAGGCGGTGGGGAGTGTGAGTGAGACTGTGGGGGAGGGTGAGTGAGGCAGTGAAGACGGTGAGTGTTGCAGTGGGGAGGGTGAGTGTGGCAGTGGGGAGGTTGAGTGAGATGTTGGGGTGGGTGAGTGAGGGGGTGGGAAGGGGTGAGTGAGTGGGAGGTGAGGGTGAGTGAGGTGGAGGGGAGGGTGAGTGAGGGGGTGCGGAGATTGTGTGAGGTTTTGTGGAGGCTGAGTAAGGGCCGTGGGGAGGGTGAATGAGGCGATGCAGAGGGTGTGTGAGGCGGTGGGGAGGGTGAGTGAGGCGGTGCAGAGCGTGTGTGACGCTGTGGGGAGGTTGAGTGATGGGGTGGGGAGGGTGAGTGAGGCGGGTAGGGAGGGTGAGTGAGGTGGTGGGGAGGGTGAGTGAGGGGGGTGTGGAGGGTGAGTGAGGCGGTTTGGAGGTGAGTGAGGTGTTGGGGGAGGGTGAGTGAGGGCGTGGGGAGGCTGAATGAGGTGGTGGGGGAGGGTGAGTGAGGCGGTGAGGAGGGTGTGTGAGGGGGTGGGGTGGGTGAGTGAGGAGGTGGGGAGGGGTGAGTTAGGTGTTGGGGAGGGTGAGTGAGGGGATGGGGAGGGTGAGTGAGGAGGTGGGGAGGGTGAGTGAGGGGATGGGGAGGGTGAGTGAGGGGATGGGGAGGGGTGTGTGAGGCGGTGGGGAGGGTGTGTGAGGGGGGTGGGGAGTGTGAGTGAGGGGATGGGGAGGCTGTGTGAGGCGGTGGGGAGGATGTGTGAGGTGGTGAGGAGGGTGTGTGAGGCAGAGGGGAGGTTGAGTGAGGCGCTGGGGGAGGGTGAGTGAGGCGTTGAGGAGGGTGAGTGAGATGTTTGGGGTGGGTGAGTGAGGGGGTGGGGAGGGTGAGTGAGGCGGTGAGTAGGTTGAGTGAGCCGGTGGGGAGGGTGAGTGAGATGTTGGGGTGGGTGAGTGAGGCGGTGGGGAGGGTGAGTGAGGCGGTCAGTAGGTGGAGTGAGCCCGGTGGGGAGGGTGAGTGAGGTGTTGGGGAGGGTGAGTGAGGGGGTGGGTAGGGTGAGTGAGGTGGTGGGGAGGGTGAGTGAGGGGGGTGGCGAGGGGTGAGTGACGGGGTGGGGAGGGTGAGTGAGGCGGTGGGGAGGGTGAGTGAGGGGGGTGGGGAGGGTGTGTGAGGGGATGGGGGGGTGTATGAAGCAGTGGGGTGGGTGAGTGAGGGGGTGGGGAGAATGAGAGAGGGGGTGGGGAGGGTGAGTGAGGGGATGGGGGGGGTGTATGAAGCAGTGGGGTGGGTGTGTGAGGGGGTGGGAGGTTGCGTGAGGCGGTGGGGAGGGTGAGTGAGGCAGAGGGGAGGGTGAGTGAGGCGGTGAGGAGGGTGTGTGAGGGGGCTGGGGAGGTTGAGCAAGGCGCTGGGGGAGGGTGAGTGCGCCGGTGGGGGAGGGTATGTGAGGGGGTGGGGGAGGGTGAGTGAGCCAGTGGGGTGGGTGATTGAGGCGGTGGGGAGGGTGATTGAGGCGGTGGGGGAGGGCCGAGTGAGGGGGTGGGGAGTGTGTGTGAGGCAGTGGGGAGGGTGAGTGAGGCGGTGGGGAGGGTGTGTGAGGTGGTGGGGAGGGTGAGTGAGACTGTGGGGAGGGTGAGTGAGGCGGTGGGGGAGTGTGTGTGAGGCAGTGGGGAGGGTGAGTGAGGCGATGGGGAGGGTGTGTGAGGTGGTGGGGAGGGTGAGTGAGGCGGTGGGGAGTGTGAGTGAGGCGGTGGGGAGTGTGAGTGAGACTGTGGGGAGGGTGAGTGAGGCAGTGAAGACGGTGAGTGTTGCAGTGGGGAGGGTGAGTGTGGCAGTGGGGAGGTTGAGTGAGATGTTGGGGTGGGTGAGTGAGGGGGTGGGAAGGGTGAGTGAGTGGGAGGTGAGGGTGAGTGAGGTGAGGTGGAGGGGAGGGTGAGTGAGGGGGTGCGGAGATTGAGTGAGGTTTTTGTGGAGGCTGAGTAAGGCCGTGGGGAGGGTGAATGAGGCGATGCAGAGGGTGTGTGAGGCGGTGGGGAGGGGTGAGTGAGGCGGTGAGGAGGGTGTGTGAGGGGGTGGGGTGGGTGAATGAGGAGGTGGGGAGGGTGAGTGAGGTGGTGGGGAGGGTGAGTGAGGGGGTGTGGAGGGTGAGTGAGGCGGTTTGGAGGGTGAGTGAGGTGTTGGGGAGGGTGAGTGAGGGCGTGGGGAGGGTGAGTGAGGCGGTTTTGGAGGGTGAGTGAGGTGTTGGGGAGGGTGAGTGAGGGCGTGGGGAGGGTGAATGAGGCGGGTAGGGAGGGTGAGTGAGGTGGTGGGGAGGGGTGAGTGAGGGGGTGGGGAGGGTGAGTGAGGCGGTTTGGAGGGTGTGTGAGGCGGTGGGGAGGGTGAGTGAGGCGGTGTGCAGAGCGTGTGTGACGCGGTGGGGAGGTTGAGTGATGGGGTGGGGAGGGGTGAGTGAGGCGGTAGGGAGGGTGAGTGAGGTGGTGGGGAGGGTGAGTGAGGGGGGTGGGGAGGGTGAGTGAGGCGGTAGGGAGGGTGAGTGAGGTGGTGGGGAGGGTGAGTGAGGGGGTGGGGAGGGTGAGTGAGGCGGTTTTGGAGGGTGAGTGAGGTGTTGGGGAGGGTGAGTGAGGGGGTGGGGAGGGTGAATGAGGTGGTGGGGAGGGGTGAGTGAGGCGGTGAGAAGGGTGTGTGAGGGGGTGGGGGTGGATGAGTGAGGCGGTGGGGAGGGTGAGTGAGGTGTTGGGGGAGGGTGAGTGAGGGGGTGGGGAGGGTGAGTGAGGGGGTGGGGGAGGGTGAGTCAGTCGGTGGGGAGGGTGAGTTACGCGGTGGGGAGTGTGAGTGCGGGGGGTGGGGAGGGTGAGTGAGATGTTGGGGTGGGTGAGTGAAGCGGGGGGGAGAATGAGTGAGGGGGTGGGGAAGGGTGAATGAAGCAGTGGGGTGGGTGAGGAGGGGGGTGGGGAGGTTGAGTGAGGACGGTGGGGAGGGTGAGTGAGGGGGGTGGGGACGGTGAGTGAGGCAGTGGGGACGGTGTTTTGAGGCGGTGGGGAGGGTGATTGAGGCGGTGGGGAGGGTGTGTGTGAGCCAGTGGGGTGGGTGATTGAGGCGGGTGGGGGAGGGTGATTGAGGCGGTGGGGAGGGCGAGTGAGGGGGTGGGGAGTGTGTGTGAGGCAGTGGGGAGGGTGAGTGAGGCGGTGGGGAGGGGTGTGTGAGGTGGTGGGGAGGGTGAGTGAGACTGTGGGGAGGTGGTGAGTGAGGCGGTGGGGAGTGTGTGTGAGGCAGTGGGGAGGGTGAGTGAGGCGATGGGGAGGTTGTGTGAGGTGGTGGGGAGGGTGAGTGAGGCAGTGGGGAGTGTGAGTGAGGGCGGGTGGGTAGTGTGAGTGAGACTGTGGGGAGGGTGAGTGAGGCAGTGAAGACGGTGAGTGTTGCAGTGGGGGAGGGTGAGTGTGGCAGTGGGGAGGGTGAGTGAGATGTTGGGGGTGGGTGAGTGAGGGGGGTGGGAAGGGTGAGTGAGTGGGAGATGAGGGAGAGTGAGGTGGTGGGGAGGGTGAGTGAGGGGGTGCGGAGATTGAGTGAGGTGTTGTGGAGGCTGAGTAAGGCCGTGGGGAGGGTGGAATAAGGCGATGCAGAGGGTGTGTGAGGCGGTGGGGAGGGGTGAGTGAGGCGGTGCAGAGCGTTTGTGACGCGGTGGTGGGGAGGTTGAGTGATGAGGTGGGGAGGGTGAGTGAGGCGGTAGGGAGGGTTAGTGAGGTGGTGGGGAGGGTGAGTGAGGGGGTGGGGAGGGTGAGTGAGGCGGTTTGGAGGGTGAGTGAGATGTTGGGGAGGGGTGAGTGAGGGGGTGGGGAGGGTGAATGAGGTGGTGGGGATGGTGAGTGAGGCGGTGAGGAGGGTGTGTGAGGGGGTGGGGGTGGGGTGAGTGAGGCGGTGGGGAGGGTGAGTGAGGTGTTGGGGAGGGTGAGTGAGGGGATGGGGAGGGTGAGTGAGGAGGTGGGGAGGGTGAGTGAGGGGGTGGGGAGGGTGAGTGGCAGGGTGGGGAGGGTGAGTGAGGGCGTGGGGAGGGTGAATGAGACGGTGGAGAGGGTGTGTGAGGCGGGTGGGGAGGGTGAGTGAGGGGGTGGGGAGGGTGAGTGAGGGGGTGGGGAGGTTGAGTGAGGCGGTGGGGGAGGGTGAGTGAGGCAGTGGGGAGGGTGAGTGAGGCGGTGAGGAGGGTATGTGAGGCGGTGGGGAGGTTGAGTGAGGCGTGAGGAGGGTGAGTGAGGCGGTGGGGAGGGTGTTTGAGGCGGTGGGGGAGGTTGAGTGAAGCGGTGAGGAGGGTGAGTGAGACGGTGGGGAGGGTGAGTGAGGGGGTGGGGAGGGTGTGTGAGGCAGTGGGGAGGGTGAGTGGAGACGGTGGGGAGCGTGAGTGAGGCGGTGGGAAGGGTGCGTGAGGCGGTGGGGAGGGTCAGTGAGGCGGTGGGGAGAATGAGTGAGGGGGTGGGGAGGGTGAGTGAGGGGATGGGGAGGGTGTGTGAGGCGGTGGGGAGGGTGTGTGAGGGGGTGGGGAGTGTGAGTGAGGGGATGGGGAGGCTGTGTGAGGGCGGTGGGGAGGATGTGTGAGGTGGTGAGGAGGGTGTGTGAGGCGGAGGGGAGGTTGAGTGAGGCGCTGGGGAGGGTGAGTGAGGCGTTGAGGAGGGTGAGTGAGATGTTGGGGTGGGTGAGTGAGGGGGTGGGGAGGGTGAGTGAGGCGGTGAGTAGGTTGAGTGAGCCGGTGGGGAGGGGTGAGTGAGATGTTGGGGTGGGTGAGTGAGGCGGTGGGGGAGGGTGAGTGAGGGGCGGTCAGTAGGTGGAGTGAGCCGGTGGGGAGGGTGAGTGAGGTGTTGGGGAGGGTGAGAGTGAGGGGGTGGGTAGGGTGAGTGAGGTGGTGGGGAGGGTGAGTGAGGGGGGTGGCGAGGGTGAGTGACGGGGTGGGGAGGGTGAGTGAGGCGGTGGGGAGGGTGAGTGAGGGGGTGGGGAGGGTGTGTGAGGGGATGGGGGGGTGTATGAAGCAGTGGGGTGGGTGAGTGAGGGGGGTGGGGAGAATGAGAGAGGGGGTGGGGGAGGGTGAGTGAGGGGATGGGGGGGGTGTATGAAGCAGTGGGGTGGGTGAGTGAGGGGGTGGGGAGGTTGCGTGAGGCAGTGGGGAGGGTGAGTGAGGCAGAGGGGAGGGTGAGTGAGGCGGTGAGGAGGGTGTGTGAGGGGCTGGGGAGGTTGAGCAAGGGCGCTGGGGAGGGTGAGTGCGCCGGTGGGGGAGGGTATGTGAGGGGGTGGGGGAGGGTGAGTGAGCCAGTGGGGTGGGTGATTGAGGCGGTGGGGAGGGTGATTGAGGCGGTGGGGAGGGCGGAGTGAGGGGGTGGGGGAGTGTGTGTGAGGCAGTGGGGAGGGTGAGTGAGGCGGTGGGGAGGGTGTGTGTGAGGTGGTGGGGAGGGTGAGTGAGACTGTGGGGAGGGTGAGTGAGGCGGTGGGGAGTGTGTGTGAGGGCAGTGGGGAGGGTGAGTGAGGCGATGGGGGAGGGTGTGGTGAGGTGGTGGGGAGGGGTGAGTGAGGCGGTGGGGAGTGTGAGTGAGGCGGTGGGGAGTGTGAGTGAGACTGTGGGGAGGGTGAGTGAGGCAGTGAAGACGGTGAGTGTTGCAGTGGGGAGGGTGAGTGTGGCAGTGGGGAGGTTGAGTGAGATGTTGGGGTGGGTGAGTGAGGGGGTGGGAAGGGTGAGTGAGTGGGAGGTGAGGGTGAGTGAGGTGGAGGGGAGGGTGAGTGAGGGGGGTGCGGAGATTGAGTGAGGTTTTGTGGAGGCTGAGTAAGGCCGTGGGGAGGGTGAATGAGGCGATGCAGAGGGTGTGTGAGGCGGTGGGGAGGGTGAGTGAGGCGGTGAGGAGGGTGTGTGAGGGGGTGGGGTGGGGTGAGTGAGGAGGTGGGGAGGGTGAGTGAGGTGGTGGGGAGGGTGAGTGAGGGGGTGTGGAGGGTGAGTGAGGCGGTTTGGAGGGTGAGTGAGGTGTTGGGGAGGGTGAGTGAGGGCGTGGGGGAGGGTGAGTGAGGCGGTTTGGAGGGTGAGTGAGGTGTTGGGGGAGGGTGAGTGAGGGCGTGGGGAGGGTGAATGAGGCGGTAGGGAGGGTGAGTGAGCTGGTGGGGAGGGTGAGTGAGGTGGTGGGGAGGGTGAGTGAGGGGGTGTGGAGGGTGAGTGAGGCGGTTTGGAGGGTGAGTGAGGTGTTGGGGAGGGTGAGGTGAGTGAGGGCGTGGGGGAGGGTGAATGAGGTGGTGGGGAGGGTGAGTGAGGCGGTGTGGAGGAGGGTGTGTGAGGGGGGTGGGGTGGGTGAGTGAGGAGGTGGGGAGGGTGAGTGAGGATGTTGGGGTGGGTGAGTGAGGGGGTGGGGAGGGTGAGTGAGTGGTAGGTGAGGGTGAGTGAGGTGGGTGGGGAGGGTGAGTGAGGGGGTGCGGAGATTGAGTGAGGTGTTGTACACAG